>PVHT021183688.1:13500182-13511125 GCA_004024745.2 Catagonus wagneri | reverse complement strand
TCAGGAGACACCAGTGGCCTGCCCAACATTCAAGACCTTTCAAACCTTTTCTTCTCTTCTTTCCTCGGATATTCACCCTCCTATCACCAGCAATGACTGCATGGAAGGTACACCTCAGATCCAGTTCCAAAGAGAGAATTGTAATTAGTAAAGGCATAATCCTATACCGATTCCCCTGGCCTGTGTTTAGTTTTTAAATAGGCACATGATACAAGGTTATCCAATAAGAGAGGAGAATTCTGCTGGGGTCTGCTGGCATCTGAAAAATGCTTCCTCAGTAATAATGAAAATTATATAGGCAGAAGTTTCTTTCATTCCACGTTTCACATGATAGGCTATCTGGTTCTACTGATGCCATTTTGTGTCCATGATGGCTGCTAGACTAAGGACTAGAAAACATACGGAAAATAGTAGGGAAAGGAAAACACATATTCATACATATGTAAACACACATGGCTACTGAAAATGTCTCTAAACCACTAACTTTATGTTATCATTATCAAACAAGTTTGTGAGCCTGACGCACTGTAAGGCCAAACAAACCAAAATACTGAAGTTTGGGACAGAGAAATGTATGTTACAGAACCAAGAAAGGAGAATGGGTGGCTCATGGCCAAAAACCCCAAACTCTCTGACAGTTCAAGTGGAGAAATTTTTACAGGCAAAATTTGAGGTGAGGGCTACAGGGTATGTGGCCTTCTTCTCATTGGCTGGTGGTGAGGTAACAGGGCAGTAAGCGTGGGCAGGAATCTTTATTGTCATCTTTTCAAGGAAGGTAAGCAAGGAATAATAGGCAGGTTTGGGACTGGCAACTCTGGATAATTTCTGCAAGCTCTAGGGTATAGGAGCTCTCTACAGTTGTCTTACACCTGCTCTGGGATGATCAGGGAAGAGAAATACTGTCTCCTACAGTTTAAGAACCCCATAGAAGAGGGGGTTCTCAGTACTAGGGGGAGTCTTATGCAGGCTCTACATAGGTTGGTTTGCCTCTGAAAGACATGCCCTCAGGGAGAACTGCTTTCTCTAAGCAGTTCTTTATCTCTAAGAATTGGCTTACCCTGGGAGGGGCAGTCTCTCCCAGGGGTCAGAGAGATCCCAAGTGCCAGAGCATCAATAATATACAAAAAAGACGCAAATATAGCTAATACAGAGGTTCAGACAAACTCATATTGAGGGGCATTATCATGAAAGTAAAGGAAGACTTAGGAACTGTTCCAGATTGAAGAAAACTAGAGACCTGACGACCAAATGCAATGTGGGAAGTGAATCCTCTTGCTATAGAGGGCACTACTGGAACAACAGGTGACATCTAAATGGGATCTGAGGATTATATGGTCAGTTTCTGATTTTGATGATTATACTGTGGTATGTAGGGGAATGTTCTAGTTTTTAGGATATCACATTGTTCAGGGGAAAGCTCTTGGTATTACAAGTGCAACTTTTAAAAGTTTTCCTGTACCATTTAAAATGTTTTAGGACATATACGTATATATGTACATATATAGATATGAAAATATTACATAAGAAGCTAAAGAAAAATATTAAACCAGTATTTTAAACTCATAAAATATACTTAGAACTCATATCTTGAATCTTGAATTTTTCTAACAAACTACAACTGCCTCAGACACACTATCACATTTGCTTCACCTCAGGGCTGAAGGTACTTCCATTTCCAGGGTGGAATGACAGGAAATCAAGGTAAAGCGTAGGCCAAGCAGATCCCAGTAAAGCACAAATGCTAACCAAGGCTCAGGCTGCTCCAGGTCAACAGCTCAGACGTTAGTAGCCTATGCAAGGATAAACCGCTACAATCCTATCTAAAAGCAGGCACAAAGAAAGGGACAAAGAATAAGCAGTAGCTGTAACCTTCAAGTAGGTTTAGACACACAGATCAGGCCCTCCCACTCTCCTGTCTCCATGAGATTCTTTCCTTCTTATGCAGACAGATCTAAACTCTCTTTGGTCACTCCAGCACCACAATTTCAAGGTGGCTGTTTGCCCAAGACTACATTCTGGCTCTTATTTGCCTGCCAGTCTTTCCATTGCTGCTCCTCAATTGGAACATAAAAGAACTGGAAAAAGAGTTGCCAGCAGGCTGATTTTTGTGGATCCCAAGGCATAACAGAAGAATCCTTGGCTTCTCTCTGGGCTTTGATTATCAATACATGTCCATGTTGGTGTGTTCTCTTCTTGATTTTTATCTAAGCAAGGTTATGAGCACCTGTACTGCTCTTCCAGGATGTGTTTTTCTATATCACCATCTCTCCCTATACCTTGTATCCTGGGGGTCAAAAAAAAAAACCTTAACTCCTTTCAGAGATATCACAGAATAGGCCGTGTCTTCTATTTCAAGGAACTGGGTTCAGTTTTCAGAGCAGATGAGAAAGGTTATAGGAATATTCTGTATATTGATCAATATCATGTATTAGTTGTGGCAAGATAATGCCTCCTTCCTCACTTGCATCTACTTCCTGCAACACAAGACAACCCATACTACTCCTGGAGAATAGACCAGAACACTCATTTATTCAGAAACAATTTCTTGAGCATCAACTACAATCCAGGCACTATACTAAACATTTAGGATATGTCAGAGAGCAAATCAGAACCAAATCCATTGCTCAGTTGGGGTTTATATCTAGCAAAAAAGAAAATGAATAAACAATGAGCACAATTAACAAGCAAATGATAGCATACGCTAGAAGGTGATAAATACTGTAGCAAAGAGAAAATATGCA
Source organism: Catagonus wagneri (assembly GCA_004024745.2). NCBI lineage: Eukaryota > Metazoa > Chordata > Mammalia > Artiodactyla > Tayassuidae > Catagonus > Catagonus wagneri. The sequence continues at coordinate 13,508,384 of PVHT021183688.1, read as the reverse complement.
GAGCAGGGTAAGGAGGATTGAAATGACAGGGTTTAGGATGTGTAAACTGCAAATTTAAAAACAAAACTAAAAACAAAAGAGCTCTTTTTTTGGTCAAGAAAGTAAAATTGAGACAAATTTTTAAAGTATAATAATATATGAGATTGTAATAAGAAATAGCTAAATTTTACAACAGAAACATTTGTCTGTATTGTAGATGTTTTGTCCTGAAGTCTCTATATTCAGGTTCAGGAAGGGGGAATGAAAGGAACCAAGCCAGGGGAAGAGCAGAAGAATCAGCAGAACTCTGCATAATTAGCAGAGGGCTACGGCTGAGGGGATTGAAGAAGAAAGAGGAAGAGATGAGGGAGGGAGACCAGAACTCCTTTATGCCGTCCAATATGAAATCAGTATCACCTAACACGTGGTAAGTGGAAGGAGAAAGCAGACATCTTTTGCACCATTTCCTAGATTCCGCCACTCTTCCTGAGTGCCTGTTAGTAAGATTCTTCTGGAAAAGAACCGTGTTGTGCTTCCCTTCCTTACTTATCAAGACCACTAATAACCTCCAGGTTATCATAGCTAAGGGAAAACTTTGTCTTCATCTTGACTTCTCAGTTGACTCCTCCTTCCCATTAAATACCCTCCCATTGCTTATCTTCTGAGTTTCACACACTCCGTTGCCCTTTAGACTCTCTGTCCCCTTTTCTCAGTCTCCTTTGTTGACTCCTCCAAACCTTCTCAACCTCTAAATATTACAGTGACACATCCTCTGTATTCATATTCACCCCTGAGGAAACTGTATCCAGGTGCATCGTTTTAAACACCATCTCCATGACAATGGCAGCCAAATCTTTATCTCCATCCCAGAACTTGGCTTGCAATTCAACATTTCCACTTAGAGGTCCAATGCCCATGTCAAAGTTAACATGCCCAAAACTAACTCATGATTTTTCCTCCATACCAATTTTCCTCTAGACTTTCTCATCTTTGTATATGGCAACTTCATTCATCTAGCTGCTTAGTATAAAAACCTTCAGATGACCCCTGATGCTCCTCAAGCATACTGAAAATACCCACATCTCAGGGACTCAGCTTGTGCTGATCCCTCTGCTTAGAACGCCCTTCCCTGTTCACCTTTATTGTTGTCTCCCTCCTTCCTTTCAGGTCTCAAATGTTGCCTCCACAGAGAGTTCTTTTCTTTTCTTTTTCTGGTAATTCACCTCAACGAAGGGAGGATTATTTCTTACAGAAGAGTCATGAGGCACCTGCATAACGTGAAAAATACAAATATGACAGACATACAGCTTCTTCCAAGTTTATTCCTTATATACTGATTTGAGCACTTACATGTTCAAAAAAAGGGCGGGGAGGGTGTCCCTTTCCAACATCACATTTTCTCTAAGTACTGCCCTCAAGTTTTCATACAACACTGGTAAGTTATAAGTGTATTTGTCGTGAGGTTGGTCCTTTCCACGGACTTTGGGAGAAAGTCTGTCTTCCCCCCTTCTCTCCCTTGGGAACCCCTTACCCTCGAGGCTGGGCCAGATGCCAGGGCAGCAGGCAGCCTGGAAAAGGTTCAAAAAGTTCTTTTCTGATTACCTTTCTAAAACTAGGATCCTCTGCTATTTTCTTAGCCCCATGCTTTATTTTTCTTCACGAAACTTTCACTGCTTAATGTATGTTTAATTATTTAATTTTTGCCTATCACCACCTATTAGAATAAAAAAAGCTGCATGATAGAAGGGATTTTAAGTTTGTGTACCTCTGTGACAAAGAATGGTGTCTATCACATAGGAGATATATAACAAAACTTTTTAGAATGAATAAAAAAGATAAATGAGGTTATATAATGTAGATATAAGATGTATGCAAAGTTATGCTGATTTTTTTAACGGAGATCAAGATGGTCCCTATATGCTGCTATCTGAAAGCAGAACCATGTGAGACTTGTGGGTGACAGCAAGAAAAGACATAAATAAAGCTTAATGAATACCCATAATCCTTGGGAGAGCTTCTGACTACAGAGCTTTTATGTCCAATATGGTGTCCTTTAGCCACATGTGTCTACTTAAATTCAAATCAATTAAAATTAATAAAATTTAAAAATGCAGTTTCTCAGTTGCACTCACCAAATTTCAAGTGTTCAATAATCACAGGTGACTAGTGACTACCATACGGACAATTTTCATCACTGTGGAAAGTTCTATTGAATAGTGCTGCTATAGAGTAGCACGTGCTTTTGCCAAACCTAAAGATTACAATTACTTAGCTCTTTTCTTTCCTAAAAACTTGCAAAATGTCAAAAAGTCTACTCTTTAGGTATTTCAGTGTTCTGTTTCTGGAGCTAGCACAACCTCTCAAGGGATCTACTTCCATAACAGTGTGGATATGTACACACAGAAACACACACACACATAACACACAAAAGATTTCTTTCTGAGAGGAAAAAATTTTGCTCACTTTGGTCTTTGTCACTAAATTTTTTATACAATTTTCTTTATTGAACCTAAATATTTTTGAATGCCTCCTTTATTAAGAACCCGGTGTTTGTTCCTCAAGAGATAAAGAGTATACAACAACACCTAAATGGCAAGATGGCTTATAGAAGGAAATAAGTGGAGATACTGAAGCCTCTTATACTGTATATATGACCCAAACTAAAATGGAGGCATGGACAAGGACTCAAAGAACCTTGGCAGAAATTAAAGACAGCATAAAGGAAAAGCAAATAAGACCTAAGGGCTGACTGGACATGGATGACATGGAGCAATAAGTCAATAAAAGTCAAGTCAACTCTATTTCTTTTTCCTTTCCTTTTTTTTTTTTTTTTTTTTTTTTGCCACACCAACAGCATGCAAAAGTTCCCGGGCCAGGGATTGAACCTGTGCCACAGCAAGGACAATGACAGATCCTTAACCCCTAGGGCACCAGGGAACTTCTATTTCATGAGTTGTGTGGGTTTCTACTCTGTGTACTATGCTGGCATTTAGAGCAGCCGAAGCTTAAGAAATTAAAGCATTACTGGTAAAACCAGATAAATCAGGTGAGAAAAAAGTTTCAGGGAATCTATTAATACTGATTTGGAAACAATAATGGTAAGATATTCAATTGAAAATACCCAGCCAGCTGTTTGACTGGAGGGCAAAAGGACTGGAAATCATCTCCAAAAATCTGCAAGAGTGAATGAAAATGCCAGACAAGAAGGAAGAGATAAAACAGGAATATTTCTTCCTCTCTGTGGGCACCAGCACCTTCAAATATTTTCAATCTATAATCATGTCCTCCTCACCATTACTCCTCCCACCCCTCCCCCGCTGAGTCAATGTTTGCCAATTTTCACTAGGTCTCTCTTCCAAGCTTTCATCGCAAATCAAACTGTGTATTCATAGCATTATGGTATTGTACTCCAGTGAATTCTCATAATTTGTCTACTTCTTTGTACAATCTCCTAATTACCCTGACGAGCAGAGAAGTATTTTTATACTGTGGAGCTGTACATGCAAAGTCTGTATATTTTGGAACACAGCCCAGTTAAACTGTAGTAACATAACCCATTAATGTATAGTTGTTTACATGCATCTCAGGCAATTAAGGGTGTCTTTCAGGTTTAATGAGTACCACAAAAGCAACTGAGAGTTTGTAGTATAAACTCTGTGGACTGATGGTTACTTTTGATGTTGAACCTGAGAAACAGAGCATTTTAAAAAAGAAGTAAGAGGGGTAAAGAGCTCTGTTTTGCTAAAGATAAATGATGTCTACATATTTCTGTGAGGTTGTGACAGAGCAATATAAATCACTACATCCCTTTATGTTTAATGTGTATTTATAGGCACATTTTTACATTTAACACAACTTCATTTTAAGAACCAAGCTCAACAGGACCATCAGTGAATCAAGATCTGCATGGCCATGGTCTAGTTCAAAAGAAGTAAAACAAAATGATATAAAACCAACAAAAATACAGATAATCTAGATGCTGCTTAAGAAGACCATGTGATGAATATCACTCATTCCTTATTAAACAAGTGAATTATTTTTTATAAAAGAACAGGGTGGTAGGGCATGCACAAAAGGGAAATTTAGACTTGTCTAGGGCATCAGGGAAGCTCTCTGGAAATTTTTCAGCTCAGGCCTGAAGGATGACATGGAACAATCCAAAAGAAGAGTAAGAAAGAAGGAAGGAGGATCTAGATACAGTTGACAGATCTTATTCTCACAACCTATCATCCTTAAAAAAATTAAATAAAGCCTTATCTGTGCCTTTTCAGAACTTTACATGCGCTGCTGTAAAGAACAACCACAACTATAGAAATACATGTTTCTCTTAAATAAAATAATATGAAATTTAAAATCTTCAAAGGATCATAATGTATGAAATAGCTGAAGATACACTAACCACTCTAAAAATTGGAGAAAAATATTCTATAAAGAAATAAAACACCTTTATCTGGATCTTTGAGATGGCACTAATCACCTGGATTTTGTTTTCTTCATTTGGTCACATTTCTCATTCAGAGATTAAAAATCATTCCCAAGGGACAAGAAGGAAAAAAAATGGTAAAAACTACCATCTCCTCCTAAGAAAAAATATTTCCAGTGACTCCTAAAATTTTAACCCCAGCTTAAGAAAATGTATTATAAAACTCTGGAAAGAGTTGATACATATGTCCAGATATTAACAAAAGTAAAGAGCAGCTAGAAATTCTACAGTTTTGGTGTGATTTCACAGATGGTTTTATACAGATCAGGTTACTGTATTATTGGAATCTTCTTGCTGATTCTAGACCATCAAAATGATTGAAGAGCATTTTTGAGCTGTTGGTCTGTTTGAGATACACTTCTGCATATGTGAATCTAACATGTACACTTTTAAAGTCCAACCTATATTAAAAAAAAATGTGATTCTGTTTTTTTTTTTTGCTCCAGGAAGGAGACTGTCATTAGGGAAAAAAAAAAAAAACTCTCAAATTTGTGCCATATTATCGTAATACTCAAAGCCATTTAAAGTATAAAAATAGCAAAAACAAATTTAAGTGAAACATAATTTTTAAATATTAACAAGTTCCATTAAATCATTAACTTGATGATTAAAAAATAAACATAATCAACCAAATATAACCAAATCATTTTAAAGAAAACACTGGCTATGAATTCAGGGGAACTGGCTTTGAATCCCTTCCCCAGGTAACTATGAGACTAGGCAAATTTCCTGATCTCTCTGAACTTCATTTTCTTTTCTTTTTTTTTGTCTTTTTGCCTTTTCTAGGGCCGAACTCAGGGCATATGGAGGTTCCCAGGCTAGGGATCTAATAGGAGCTGTAACCGCTGGCCTACACCAGAGCCACAGCAACACAGGATCCGAGCCACGTCTGCAATCTACACCACAGCTCATGGCAACACCAGGTCCTTAACCCACTGAGCGATGCCAGGGATCGACCCCACAAACCTCATGGTTCCTAGTCAGATTCATTAACCTCTCAGCCTTCATGGGAACTCCTGAACTTCATTTTCTTAATTTGTGACATGAAGGAAATAATCTCTAACCTATAATCTTTCTTTTAATATTATACAATAGGGAGTTCCTGTCGTGGCTCAGCTGTTAACGAACCTGACTAGTATCCATGAGAAATCAGGTTCGATCCCTGGCCTTGCTCAGTGGTTAAGGATCCAGCGTTGCCATGAGCTGTGGTGTAGGTCACAGACATGGCTTGGATCTGGTGTTGCTGTGGCTGTGGCATAGGCCAGCAGCTACAGCTCCAATTCAACCCCTAGCCTGGGAACCTCCATATGCTGCAGGTGCAGCCCTAAAAAAATAAAAATAAAAAAATAAAAAGACTAATAAATAAATACAATTATACAATAAATTATACAAAGTATCTGTACAATTTTGAGACATACACATTAATGTCTCTTTTCCTCCCTTTTCCTAAAGTGTTACCCTAAATTCCATTAATGACAATAAACGCCCCTACTAAGATAGAGAAATCAACATTTTAATAAGAAACACATTATAAATACACTTAATCCCTCCATAATTGAATTAATTCTGATTATTTAAAAAATCTTATTCTTGGGAGTTCCCTTCAGGGCTCAGCAGAAACGAATCCAACTAGTATCCATGAGGATTTGGGTTTTATTCCTAGCCTCACTCAGTGGGCCAGGAATCCGTCATTGACTTGAGCTATGGTATAGGTCGCAGACACGGCTAGGATCCTGCTGTTGCTGTATAAAAATATCTTATTCTTTCATAAAATATTACCCTATATGAATGTTGCCCAAATAAACTTTTTTTTTTTTTTGTCTTTTTAGGGCCATTACCCATAGCATATGGAAGTTCCAGGCTAAGAGTCAAATCGAAGCTACAGCTGCTGGCCTATACCACAGCCATAGCAACACAGGATACAAGCCGTGTCTGCGACCTACACCACAGCTCATGGCAATGCCGGATCCTTAACCCACTGAGTGAGGCCAGAGATCAAACCCAAAACCTCATGGATCCTAGTCGGGTTCATTAACTGCTGAGCCACAAATGGAACTCCCCAAATTAACACTTACTTATTAGGAAACAACTGATAAATTGAAAGCATACATAAGTTTTTGAGAGCATTCAAATTTTGTTTTATTTTTCAATGCAGGATATGAAGAATGATGATTTCCAAGGCCAAATTTTAAGATAAAAGCAACAAAAGTCATATTTTCCTCAAATATTTTCGTACAGTTATAACTTTAAAATATACTTGCATTTACTTACACAGAAGTGCCTTTACGTATCCACAGGTTTGGCTGGGTTCTGAAACTTCAAAATGACACTTTGCGAGTAATCACTAGTGTCTTCTATTAGCGGCTGTTGTTGGTGATAGTTTCTTGTGGCTACAGCTTTACTGATGGTCATCAAAAAGTTATTAGTTGAGAGCAGATTGGATTAAGATGGCGGAATAGAAGGTCTGGAGCTCAACTTCTCACCCGAAAAACAGCAAAACTACAACCAAATGCCAAGCAGCCTTCAACCAAATGGACTGTAAACTTCCAAAAAAGATATTCTACTCCAGAAGAAAAAGAGGAGACCACATCAAGAGGTATGAGGGGCAATTACGCTATAGAAGCAACCCCATACCTCCCGGGTGGGAAGCCCCACAGACTGGAAAGTAACTGCATCACAGAGACTCACCTACAGGACTGAGAGTTCTGAGCCCCACGTCAAAACCCCACACCTGGGGATCAGGCACAGGGAGAAAGAACCCTTGGAGCATCTGGCATTGAAGGCCAGCGGGGCTTGTGTGCAGGAGCTCCACAGGACTGGGGGAAACAGAGACCCCATTCTTGAAAGGCACACACAGACTTTCACGTGCACTGGGTCCCAGGACAAAGCAGTCTCCATAGGAATCCGAGTGGAACTTGACTGCAATTCTTGGAGGATCTCCTGGTAAAATAGGGGTGACTGTGGCTTGTTGTGGGGGAAGGACATTGGAGGTGAAGCTCTCGGGAACATTCATTAGCCTGCATTTCTCTGGAGGGGGCCATTTCTGGGAAAATCTGGTCCCTCCCATCAGCGCTGAGAAGCCCCAGGCCAAACAATAATCCAGGTGGGCTCACAGCCCCACCCATCAGTTAACAGGCTGCCTAAAGACCCCTCAGGCACACAGCCAGCCTCTAATCTCATCCAGAGACAAAATCCCACCCATCAGCACACTAGGAATCAACCCCACCTACCAGTGGGCAGGCACCAGTCCCTCCCATCGGGAAGCCTACAGCAAGCCCCGCCCATATCAGCTTTAGTCACAGGGGAGACAAAGGTCAGAACTAAGAGAGGCTACAACTCTATTGTTGGCAAAAAGGTCACCATGCCAAAAACCTATAAAAATGAAAAGACAGAAAACTCTAACTCAGATAAGGGAGAAAGAGAAAAGCCCAGAAAAACAGCTCAGTGATGAGGAGATTATCAGCCTCTCAGAAAGAGACTTTAGACTGTTGCTGCTGAAGATGATGCAAGGCATTGGAAACAGACTGGAAAAAGACGGATAATTTACAGGAAACACTGAGCAGAGAAATACAAGCTGTAAAAATTAAACAAGAAGAGATGCAAAATACAATAACTGAAATAAAAAATTCATTAGAAGCAGCCAACAATAGAATACAGGAGGCAGAAGAACGAATCAGTGAGGTGGAGGACAGATTAGTGGAAATCACTAATGCGGAAGAGAAAAGAGATAAAAGATTGAA
>PVHT021183688.1:13442954-13499182 GCA_004024745.2 Catagonus wagneri | reverse complement strand
CTTCAGGGAAAAAAAAAAAAAAAAAAAGCAACAAAAACCCCAAACAGTTAATACAATGGCAATAAGAACATATATAGCAGTAATTACCTGAAATGTTAATGGACTGAATGCCCCAACCAAAAGACATAGACTAGCTGAATGGATACAAAAACAAGAAAACAACCAATGGATCACTGAAGAAATCAAAGAGGAAATTAAAAAATACCTAGCAGCAAATGACAACAAAGACACGACACTCCAAAACCTCTGGGATTCAGCAAAAGCAGCGCTAAGAGGAAAGTATATAGCAATACAAGCCAACCTCAGGAAACAAGAAAAAGCTCAAATAAACAACCTAATTTTACATCCAAAGCAGCTAGAGAGGGAAGAAGCCAGGTCATAGAAACAACCTAAATGCCCATTGACAGAGGAGTGGATAGGGAAGATATGGTACATACACACAATGGAATATTACTCAGCCATTAAAAGGAATGGAATAACATTTATAGCAACATGGATGAACCTAGAAATTATCATACGAAGTGGAACCAGTCAGACAATTAGACAGCAACACTCAATGCTACCGCTTACATGTGGAAACTAAAGAGACACAATGAACTTCTTTGAAGAACAGACAATGACCCACAGATTTTGGAAAACCTTGGTTTTTCAAATAAGACAATCTGGGGGGAGGGGGGATGCACTTGGGTTTGGGACACAAAATCTATCGTATTGACTTAAGATCTTTGTACACCTATAACTGAAATAAAATTCAGTGTTAATATGAAAAAAAAAGTTATTATTTGAAAATCTGTAGAGAATGTGCTATGTATACTACCAAAGTATATCAAGATAGCGTACTCAAAAAGACTTTGAAAAGATTTATGACTTCGTTGGAGATCACAAATTTCTGATTTGTTTTTCAAAGCAATTTATATGTTCATTTAGATCTAGCTTAGATCTCGTATATCTATAGGGTGATTGTAATATGAAAGTGAACCCATAAAACTACTAATATGTTCAAACTTTATTATGTTTTTCTAGAAGATAAGAAACTAGAGTTTAAGTCAAAAGGACAAGAGAAAATAATTTTTATGCAAGTGCTCTTTAAAAAACTGAGATACAATTGACATATAGCATTATGCTAGTTTTAGGTGAATATAAGTATATATATATATATATATATATATATATATATATATACACATTATGACATTATCATCACAAGTCTAGTTAACACCCACTACCACACATTGTTATATGTTTTTTTTCTTATAATGAGAACTTTAAGGTCTACTCTCCTTTTCACCATAAAGCAAAGAAATTATTCTGATAAAAATTAGAGATTATAAAATATTGACTATAGTCCATAAGATCTATTGAACCCAAATGGTTACATTTATTATATCATTTCCATAACATTATAGAAAGTGCTTAAAATATACTTTACAATTTAATTTGTACAACAAGGCCACATCTATAAAATTATAGATAAAGAAATTGAAGCTTAGGGAGTTTAAGAAATTTGCTCAGGATCATATAGTTAGTAACTGAAGCTATCATCTAAATACAGATTTTTCTAACTCTAAAACCCGAGATCTTTCTTCAAGATTAACAGCAGAAGGAGTTTCTGTCATGGTGCAGTGGTTAACAAATCTGACTAGGAACCATGAGGTTGAGGGTTTGATCCCTGGCATTGCTCAGTAGGTTAAGGATCAGGCGTTGCTGTGAGCTGTGGTGTAGGTCACAGATGCAGCTCGGATCCCGCATTGCTGTGGCTGTGGCTGTGGCTGTGGCGTAGGTCGGTAGCTACAGCTCCAATTAGAGCCCTATCCTGGGAACCTCCATAAGCCGCGAGTGCAGCCCTACAAAAAGAAAAAAAAAAAAGATTAACAGCAGAATTATAATTGTGTAAATAATATCATAGGTTATGACCGCAAAGTCAAAACCACCAAAGAATTAAGAATATTAGAATACATATTAGAAAGTTCTTTTTTTCCCCTTCTTTTCCTTTTTTTTTTTTTTTTTTAGGACCACACATGTGGCACATGGAAGTTTCCAGGCTAGGGGTTGAATCGGAGCTGCAGCTTCCAGCCTATGCCACAGTCACAGCAATACAGGATTTGAGCTGCATCTGTGACCTATACCACAACTCATGACAATGTCAAATCCTTAACCCATAAGCAAGGCCAAGGACTGAACCACCATCCTCATGGATACTAACTGGATTCATTAACACTGAGCCACAGTGGGAACTTCTGCATTAGGAAGTTCTATGTTGCAGTGAAATAAAAGTAGACTCCGAGTCCAGAAACTTGGTCTAGTCCAAAAATCCTTAGGTAATATAGTTATTTTATTTATTAACTTTGAATTTCAACAAGGCAACTGACTTACGAAGAAAACTTACTGATAATCTCGTCCAGTCTGTCCAAGTGCTAAAATTCTATTCCATATAAGGGATTTCCTAGATATTTTTGCATAAAATTCAATTACTTTTAAAAAGAAGTTTTTTAATGGACATATCCACAGCATATGAATGTTTTGGGCCAGGGACTGAATCTGAGCCATAGCTGCAACCTACACTGAAGCAACACCAGATCCTTTAACCCACTGCACAGGCCAGGGATCAAACCCACACCGCCACAGGCACCCGGGCTGCTACAGTCACATTCTTAACCTACTGCACCACTGTGGGAACTCTGACTTCAACTTTTTAAATGTTTAAAACTTATGCAAACGGTCTACGCTAACAGATAAATATAAATAATAAAGAAGGTCTAAAATTAAAACTAAAATTTCTTTTCTCCAGATACCTAGTTCTAGTTATCAAGAAAACAGTAGTTTCTTTTGCATGTATCCAGAAAAGCTCCATTTTCTATTGCATATTTTTTTTTTATAGATTTATTTGCCTTTGTTTCCTAGATTGACCTCAGGAACGACCTCCTCCCCTTATTTTATATACAGAGACTTTACCTTTTTTTTTTTTTTTTTTGTCTTTTTGCCTTATCTAGGGCCGCACCCGCGGCATGTGGAGCTTCCCAGGCTAGGGGTCTAATAGGAGCTGTAGCCGCCGGCCTTCGCCACAGCCACAGCAACGCGGGATCCGAGCCGCGTCTGCAACCTACACCACAGCTCACGGCAACGCCGGATCCTTAACCTGCTGAGCAAGGCCAGGGATCGAACCCGCAACCTCATGGTTCTTAGTCGGATTCGTTAACCACTGAGCCACGACGGGAACTCCTCTATTGTATGCTTAGAAATTTTTTATAAATTATAATATATAGAGAGAAATGTAACACAATTCATAAGTACATAGCTGATGAATTACGATAAAGTGAGCATACCCATGTAATCATCACTCAGATTCATAAGCGTAATAACTACAACTACCCTAGAAGCCCCTTTCTTGCCATCTCTTAAATACTACTCTCTCCTTTCTCCCCAGACATCTCTCTTACCCTGAATCCTAACACAGTAAGTTAGTTTGCCTGGATAAATGGGCTTATATAAATTGTGTTCTTCAGTGTGAGGACATTTACACTCAAAATTATGTTTGTAAAATTTATCTATGGTACTGCATGCAACAGTGGTTGATTTACTTATTACTATGAAATCTCTCTCTCTTTCTCTCTCTCTCTTTTTTTGTCTTTTGTCGTTCTAGGGCCACACCTGTGGCATGTGGAGGTTCCCAGGCTAGGAGTCTAATTGGAGCTACAGATGCTGGCTGACGCCACAGCCACAGCAACATGGGATCCCAGACACATCTGCAACCTACACCACAGCTCACAGCAATGCCAGATCCTTAACCCACTGAGCAAGGCCAGGGATCGAACCCACAACCTCATGGTTCCTAGTCAGATTTGTTTCTGCTGAGTCACAACGGGAACTCCAAAACTTCTAGTAGAAATATAGATGTGAGATGTATACAGTATATGCAAAACTATAATATATAAAATAATAGACTTTACGTACACATAAACTGTTAATGGACATTTGGGTTGCTTCCAGGTTTGAGCTATTATATAAAATGCTGACACAAACACACTTTGCTCAAGTCTTTTGATGTGCATATGTTGAATTGCTTGGATATTTATAGAGAGGTATATAACTGTGGAGTCATATCATTTATTGTGTTTAACTTCAGGAAATAGTGCCAATTTTTCAAAGTTTTACAAACTTTGGCTCCCAAACCACAAGGTTCCCACTAGCTATAAATGTGAGGATTCTAGTTGTTCTACATCTTTCCTGACAGTATTACTGTGAACATATTTTTTAAAATCGTGGCCCATTTGGGTGGATGTGTAGAGGTATCTCACTGTATCTTGTAATTTTTTTTTTCTTTTGGGCTCACCTACATCACGTGGAAATTCTCAGGCCAGGGATCAACCCCAAACCACAGCAGTAACCTGAGCCACAGCAGTGACAATGCTGAGTCCTTCACCACTAGACCACAAGGGAATTCCTATATCTTGTAATTTTAACGTTCCTTTCCCTAATGACTAATTTTTAATATGTTTGTAGGCCCTTTGTAGATTCTCTTGGGAAATATCTGTTCATTTTTTGCCCATTTAGAAATTATTTTGTCTATTATTTTGTTATTATTTTGCAGGATCTTGTAAGTATTTGTATTGTTACATGTAAGCACTACATTAAAATTGTTTTTAAATGTCTTGATATCATAAATTTCTCTATAAACTGGTAAAGAGTCAGACTACATTAAAACCATATCACTTATAATTGCATCAAAACATAAAGTACCTAGTAATAAACCTAATTAAAGCTGTATAAGTCCTATTCTCTGACAAGTACAAACCAGTGCTGTAAAGAGAATCTTAAAATAATCTAAACAAATGAAAGGATATGCCATAGTCATAGCACAGAAGGCTCAATACTGTTAAAGTGTCAATTCTGCTTGATGCATAGATTTAATGCAATCTACATTTTAAAATGAGTAAGGTTTTTTTTTTTGCATGAGTTTGAAATCAACAGATGATAAAATTTTTATGGAAATACAAAGAGCCAAGGATATCAAAGTTAATACGGAGAGAAGCTAATACTGTCTACCCAGACTTAAATATAAAGCTAAAGTATTTAAGATAATGTATTACTGGCATACAAATAGACAAGTAGATTAATGGAACAGACTAGTGAGTCAAGAAACAGCTATACATATAATTCACTCTTGATTTATGATGAAGGTGGTACTACAAAGCCCCTGGGAAAAGAACGTCCTTTCAATAAATGGTGCTGGTTATCTAAATGAGTACATGCTTTTCTGAACTTTCTTTCTACTAAACACTATATGTTAACACTCTTTATACATCAACATTTCCAAATCTAAATCATTTTAATAACTGCATAATAGTTGATCATATAAATATATCTCAACTAATTGATCCATTCCCATCTCGATTGATGTTTAGCTTGTTTCTAAGTTTTTCCCCAGTGGACACTTTTGTAAATATATCTATAGATAACATTCTAGAAATAGAATGCTAAACCAAAGAGTCTGTGAATATAAAGTTATTGACATATTTCCCTCCAAAAATGCCACCACTACATAAGCTTTTACCAAGAGTTTATGAAAGTACTCAGATTGTAACATAAATGACAGATGTTCCATATTTGTTCCACTTTTACTCTTCATGACTCACAAAGGACTTTGTGAACAAATTTAATCATGTTAACCACTGCTAATTTAGAATGAAAGTGATGCCGCCTCTGCAGAGATTAAAGGGCTGACAGAGCAAAAGGGGTGAACCACTCTATGAATGCATGTAAGAGTGGTCTTGGTGCATGGGTAGTGAAAGCATAGAACACCCTTAAAAAAAAAAAAAGGTCACAGGAGTAGTAGCTAGTCTTGGGCTCAGTGGAGAATGCTAAATGAAGAGGCAATATACTGACTGCAAGGAAAGTGTCCTCAATTTCTACACTGATTAAATTACACCCAATTCCAAGAGACTGAGTCAATTATGTCCTCAAGGAATTCTGCAGTTTTGAATACTGTGTGGTATTTAAACAAGTGGGTCATCTGCTGGGGTGCAGAAATCTCATTAAAGCCTTTCATTGGAATGGTATTTTTGTAACTGGATTGAACTTGTATTACACCCAACAATTCAGCTAGTGCTGTCTTCCTTGAAAAAGTAATTCCTTTTTTTCAAATTATACAAACTCTCCTCTTATCTTTCAAAGTTCATCTCAAGCCCCATTTTCTCCCTGAATACTCCTTTGAAACTCCATTCCATACTGGTAGAATTCTTTTTATAATTCGGTTGTACTTTATCAAGTGCAGCTATGTAATGTTCTTCCTTTGTCTTATGTCTAATGGCATCATGCATATATGTTGAGTTTCCCAAAATTTACTGTGTGAGAATGAAATGGGAACCTACATTGAGCTTTTATTGCACCAGGCACTTTGGTATCTTATTTAATCTTCATAGCTACTCCCTAAGGTATACACTAATATCACCATTTTTTGGATGAGAAAATAGAATTTCAGAAATATTGTATGCCTTGCTTGGTCACACACACACACGAGTGGCACTCTCAGATTCAAACTCAAGCAAATTTTATTTCAAAGATGCTCATCACCATATCTTCCCAAAGACTTCTTTCTTTGTTTTCTTGTGTTGTAGAAATTGTACCTGGTGCAATTACTACCACTAAAGGGGAATGGTCAGGAACGAAACTAGAGCTCCAATCTTGACTGTATTACTGGGAACACCAATCTCTTCCTTTTTTGAGAAATGCATACAAAATTTATCCAATTTCTAAAAGATATGATCAGCCTATAATTAGCACATTCAATGCTGCTCATTTTTCAGAAGTGGTATAACATAGTGGTGAAGTTGAGTTTTTGAGTTAAAACAATCTGGGTTTCAATCCAGGATCTGCCACTCTTGAGCCAGGCTAATTTTAGCAAGTTATTTAATTTCTCTCAGCCACATATCTTCATTGGAAAAATGGGTTTAGCAATTATCAT
Organism: Catagonus wagneri; assembly: GCA_004024745.2. NCBI lineage: Eukaryota > Metazoa > Chordata > Mammalia > Artiodactyla > Tayassuidae > Catagonus > Catagonus wagneri. The sequence goes on along the minus strand of PVHT021183688.1, from coordinate 13,492,221 downwards.
CTCATTGGATAATTAGAAGGATTTAATGAGATTATATAGGCAAATTCTTTAGGATACTTGCTGACTCATAGTAAATGCTATACAAAAGTATCATTTGTACTCATACCCACTGGATTAATAGAAAACAGGCATCTATGTGATAAGTACCTAATAATTCTGCATAAACATAAAAATTAAATCAGAGGAAAAAGATTTGGAAAAGAGACTATTATTTTAATTCCTTTTAGTCTTAGTGTCTAATACTTGGTAGGTCCACTGACAGACCACTGAGGCTATAGTCATGGCTATGCAGTGAAAAATATTTCTGAAAATTTATAAGAAAAAAAATCACTTTTTTCTGAATTGAATGGAAAATCAGTTTATTGTATACGGTTATATTTCAGTCGCTTGTTTTGTTTTATCACAATATTTAGTAAAATTATAAGTAGTAAGAAATATCCAGACCAAAGTTACAAAGACACATAGATTTTAACAATCCTGTGTGTTTGCTGAGATAAAAACTTGAAATAAATTTATTTCTCACTTTTGTCTCCATTTAAGCAATGAAAATAAAGCTAGACAGACCTACAACCAGTAGGACGGACTCAGGTGAAAATGATGAACACAGACTTTATTTCTCTTGATGAGAATGTTTAATCTTCAAGAAAACACATTACTTTCAAATGAGGTCTCATATCAATATGTGCTTTAATATTTCTACTGAGATTTGTAATTGAAGGTAGCAGACCCTTTGTTCATACATTACATCATGGACACATTTATAAGGAGGAAATACACTAATATGTTTTAAGTTCTCCTAAACATTGGAAATATCTAAAGGATGAAAAATCAAACTTCATCCCAAAAGCCTGTATACTTGTTTGCAAGAACCTCATCTAAATGCTGGCCAATCAAGTCAAGCACACTTATTTTAGAAAGAAAAAAAAATTATATATATACATATATATATATATATATGGACAGCAGGAGTTAAATTTGATGTTCATTAACATGAAGGGAAATTTCTTGCCCCATTTAACTAATATCTTAGTGGCTACAGTGTGACAAACAACTTTTAGTTGTTAAAATCTATTATACCTGCTTTAAATTGCATCTCTCTATAGCCAGAGGCTCTATAGCTGGTTAAATTCAATTTGAGTTGCCAGCGGCTGTCAATGGGTAGGTTTTTCTATTTATTCTCTTAATTGTTCTCTATCTAAATTATCACTGATGATGAAATCTTATTTGCACCACATTCCCACATAATCAGAAGGTCTAAATAATTTTTCCTCTTCAGGATAATGACATGGAACTAAAAGCCTGTAAAAATCTTTAGGGATAGTTTTTGTTGTTGTTGTTGTTTTTGTTTTTATTACGTGCCACATTTAATTTCAAAATAAGGAATTCCACTTGGGCTTTGACAACACTAAAACAATATGGAAATAATAAACAAACAAACTGAAGGTTATAACTGCTAAGCCCATAGTAGGCTCTTAATAAATATATAAATGTGTGCTGATTGATTATCACAGTGTTAGGATGCCTTTCAAAACTTTTCAAATGCAAATTGTTCTGTCTGTGAGTATGGCTTTATAACTAATGTATCACATGCATGACATGACATTGATATTTCAATCTTTAATTAGGTACTGAGTTTATGATATACCACTTACAGTAAAACACAATGAATTGGAAAGAAAAAAATCTATACGTATCATTTCCAGCAGAGGTCTCTAGAGAGCAACTAAAATTATGGATATAAGGGATATATGCTCAGTAATTTAAATAGAAATTTTAACTCTTCAGCTTTATGTGAGCCCTTTCTTTTCACCCACGCCCCTTTTTCTTTTGATGTCTATGCTCCTTCATCAGATAAAAGGCTGTCTAAAAAACTGATCAGAAGTAGACACAAGAGAACAGGTTAATCCCAAGTGCACCGGTGTAATGTGTCACAAAACAGACAATGTAATTATCTCAGCAGCCTGTTTAACCAGCTAATTCGGTAGCTTTGCATACCAACGGTGAGCTCATCTGTTCACTATATTACTAGTCAGGATGTTTTCCACCAAGATCACTACACTTTTACAAAAAAACTTGTAAAAGTTGGAGGATTGAATGTTTTCTTGAATGTGGTATACAAGCTTTTTGTAGCCTTTTATTTACAGGGAAGTAAGAGACTAACAAAGAAAAGAAAATGCAGACTAGTACTGCATGATAGCAAAAAAAAAAAAAAAATGAAGTCAAGGATACAAATCTCCATACCTGTTCATTTGAAATGAAATACCCTCTTTACTTCGAATCGCTGGAGAAATGCCAAACAACTTAAAAGAAATGTAATTTTGATGGCAAAGACTTATAAGCCTGATTTTGCTTTTCTTAGAAGTAAATTTATTTGCTTCAAATCCAGTCTGGATTTTTGATTTTGCTAATACAAGCACTCTTGGAAGTCGGTGTGGGCTTTAGCATCAAACTGACTTGCACTTGAATTCTGGTTCTTCAACTTTGTCATCTCCTGATCTTTGGCAAGTTAGGCCCATAGTTTCCTAATCCTTAAAATGTGAGTAATACCTACATATTCCACGGTTCCTGAGGGGCTCAAATCACATGTCAGGGAAATGCTTAGCACAAAGGGATGGCAAAAAAAATAGTAACTATTTTATTACATGATACACATAGACACACACATATATATACATACATAACACACAAATATATATGTACACCCAGACACATATATGCGTGCATCACATGTATATAACTTAGTTAAAAAATTAGTTAGCCAAACCTCAGGAAACATGCATGTATGATCCCAAGTCTTTTCTGTAAAACAACTATCCACTGACCATAGTGACAAGGTGACATAACATGCAGGTCTAGCAACTAGCACAGTATCTGGTATGCTCAAGAATATCTGTTGAATAAAATAAACATTACAAACTAAGAGGAGCAAAGCACTGCAGAATATATAAAATTAGTCAACAACACTGACACTATTTTAAAGTGATCTATTTTGTTGTTCAGTATTTTCAGCAAATTAAAACTTTACACCAAAGGACAGTAAGTTTTGTGTCTAACAGTTTAGATGTGGGTTATACCTTTAATGTCACACGTCTCATCATTTGACTTAGTAAAATGACGACAGCTCCAGGAGAGTCAAAGTCTTAGACAATAATTAAAATAGTCTTGAAGATGAGGCAGAGATAAAGGAAGGTTCCAGCTTATAGCAAAATCTGTGGAACTGTCTATTACACTAAAGAAATGAGAAAACACAAATGGATTATACCTGAGGTGCAAAAGGCCCAAGAAAGGGGCATGCAAAGGCTACACGGTCAGGGAGTTGTCCAGTAAATAGACTTAAGAGCTAGGTAACCATCACCTCCCAAAGCTTCATGGTATGTAAGTATTAGGTCTTCAAAGCAAATTCAAAGTCTGAAGAAAGGAGAACCAGAAAGCCTCCCTGCCTTTGATTTGCATAGAAACTATTCTTCACACAGTCAGCTGAAATAAAAATTGAGCAATGTAGCTTTCTTACTCTAAATTTTCCTGCAAATCCTGCTATGATTGCTCCATCTACCTCTCCCAATTTATTTTAAACCACTCTTGGAATCTCCCACTGTGGTGAGATTAAGAATCAGGTCACTGTGGAGGGTTCAATCCCCAGCCTAGCGCCATGGGTTAAAGTATCTGGTGGTGTTGCTTCAGCTGGGGCGTGGATTCAGTCCCTGGCCTGGGAACTTCCATATGCCACAGGTGCAGCCATAAATAAAATGAAAGTAAAATAAAAATAAAGTATTTTTAAATAAAAATAAAAATAAACTACTCTCATTTCAGATCACTCCACTGAGACCATACTGGCATCACTACCATTTTTTTTCCACAAGATCCTGGAGCATTCTTACCCACCATTATCAGTTGGTAGGTCTCTTTCCCTCAGACTTTTGCAAGGCTTGCTTCCTCACTTCACTTTCCCAGGTCCTGGATCAAATGCTATCTGTTCTAACAAAGGCCTTAGCTGACCACCCATTCTAAAACAGCAATTCCAATCATCCTCTGTCTTTGCTTTTTTTTTCTTACAGCACCTACCTGGACCTGTTTATATTATTTATTTGCTTATGTATTTACCATCTCTTACCCCACTGGAATAGCAGTTCAGTGAGCCCAGTTCACTGGTCTTTCCGCAGTGCCTAGAAAATTCTCGAGCCCACAGCAGGCAGTTGACATATATTTGTTGAATTAATGGTGGGAAAGGAGGTTAGTGGCTGAATGTCTGTGTTTCCACAACCTTTTGTTCATTCTAGTTTTATATCGTACAATAATTGCGAATTTCAAAGTTCCAGTCCCACCATTAGTCTATCAGGTTCTTGTGGAGATTAAAGGCTAGATTTTACTTCAACTTTGACTATTCTGTCTGGCATACTGTGGTAAAATAGCTGATAAAAATAGCTATATAGTAAAGAGAATTTTTTTTTAGAAAATAAACAACAAAAGACTAAATATAACCACTGAAGTATTTTTAAAATTGAGAATCATAGTATATTTCCAAAAGTGATTAAACATATCAAGATAACATTTCTATGGTAAAAATTTTGCAACAGATGTAAATATCGAAGCATTATGTTGTACATGTGAAATTGATGACCTATGTCAATTTTATCCCAATAAAATATGAAATAAGAATAAAAACATTTCTGTGATATCAAAAATGGAACAATAATAAATATCTCTCCAGCTCAGCTATTAATAACAAGTACCAAACACTGTGACTTTATCATGTGAAATTCTCAAGATACCCCTGGCAGATCTTATTATTATCATTCCTAGCTTATGGATGTAGAAATTTGGGCAAAGCTTTGGTAAGCATCTTGCCCAGAGTCACACAGCTAATGATTGCCTATCACTTGAACCCTAGTCATATGTTCCCTTTCCGGGATCGTTAATATGATCTACTCTTCATTGTGGCTCAGGGTTAACAAGCCCAACTACTATCCATGAGGAGGTAGGTTCAATCCCTGGCCTGCTCAGTGGGTTAAGGACCCGGCATTGCTGTGAGCTGTGGTGTAGTTTGCAGACGCTGCTTGGATCCCATGTGGCTGCGGCAGCTGCAGCTCTGATTCAACTCCTATCCTGGGAACCTCCATATGCTACAGGTGCGGTCCTAAATAAGCCAAAAAAAAAAAAAAATCTACTCTTCAGACTGATCTTTTGATATTTCAAACACTATTTTTCCATTTCCTTTTATCATTAATACCCATAATGTCATTAATACCCATAACCCATACTTAACAATCAAATTAATAATCACAAGTTTAAGAACTTAAATGATGCAAAGCTTCACTAAGGTTTGGATGCCAAATGCTCAAAACACTACATAATAAACACACATCCCCTTCCAAAGGGGTAGGAGGTTAACGAAGGTTAATGTTGTCCTTGGGGTAGCAGAATTTAAATTTAATAAGTATCTCCTAAGCCTATTTAACAGAGAAAAAATGATGCCACCTTTGCGTAAACCCTGCCTTCCAAGGCACTTCTGTGATTTATGAATGTCTCTACCATAGAAAATGAGTGATATATAGCTGGAGCCTAATTCATTCTAACTCAGCACATGGACTCTGTAGCTCCATATCATCCTTAGAAATCAATACGCAGTTAACACTGAGAAGATGTACTAAGGTTTGAAAGAAGATAAAAATCGGACTGTGAGCTATCTCTTATATGAAATCCTGTTAACATGTTTTCATATGGTATTAGGTAAAACAGCTTAGTTTTTAGACTCATTGCCCAGTATTCTTAAGCTCCTGTGTAATTTACTCTTACCCTAATTTCGTAAACAATATCAATTTGCATGTGTTAAAAACAGGAGGATAATGTTAGGAAAAGAATGTGTATGTGTACACACACACACACACACACACACACACACACACACACACATGGCTGGGTCACTCTGCTGTGGAGGAGAAATTAACAGAACATTGTAAATCAATTATAATAGAAAAAATAAAGGTCTTTTAAAAAAGGGTCATTAGTTTATTACTAAGTATCTCATTGCCTTTGGCAAAGATAAAGTAGTGACTGTGTGTGCCAAATTAATAGTTCCTTCCTCAGAACCTTTATTTTTAAATTTTTCTCAATTTTTCTTTTGTTATCAGATAATTTGTATATAGTTTTACATAGTTCTATTCAAAAAGTTCATTATTTTGAGGGACCTTTCCTGTATTTACATATTATTTACTCATTTACTCAACAAATATTTATTGAGAGCCAAATAGGCTCTGTATTTACACTGGTAATACAGTGGGGAAAAATAGACACAAAGAATGAAAAACAACATGCAAAGGCACATCTTTGACTGTCACTGGAATTACAAAAGTAAATGAATAGTCACAGCTTCTTGGTATATATGTCTTACAGGGCCAGGTCCTACGGTTGAGGAAAATGATGCAGTACTTTGAGGGTTATATCAACTCTCTCCTTTAACTAGGGTGTCATTTAAACTATATATATATATGTGTGTGTATATATTTATTTTTACATATATAGTACATTACATATATATGTACATTACATATATATGTACATTAATTAGCTATTCTAATATGAACATTCATATTACAAATATATAGGTTGCTCAACATTCTACTAATTTACTGAGGCATATTTGGGTTTTTGTTGTTGTTGCTGTTGTTTTTAGAGCCACAGGTGTGGCATACGGAAGTTCCCAGGCTAGGGGTCAAATCAAAGCTTCAGCTGCCAGCCTACACCACAGCCATAGCAATGCCAGATCTGAGCTATGTCTGCGACCTATGCCACAGTTTGCAGCAATGGCAGGTCCTTAATCCACTGAGCAAGGCCAGGGATCAAACTCGCATCCTCATGGATACTAGTCAGGTTTGTAACCTGCTGAGCCACAATGGGAACTCCCTGAGACATATCTGAAATTTATTTTTATGGAGTCTTCACAAAAACATATTGCTCTTATCTTTTGATCACAGTTTAGGGTATTCTTGGGATGCAACAGAGAGGACTGGGTTAAATTCTGAACCCAAAGTCTTTGCAGTCCATGCAGATGGAACCATTTGAGATGAGTCAGGGAGTCTGTGTGCCCAGTAGAACAGTTAATCTCACTTGGTTAGTGCATAATGTAGTGAAGTAGAACAATGATGCTGAAAATGCAGTTTGGCAGGAATGTTGAGAGCTGCTCTTGGCAAGTCAAGGAGTTGACAGTTCTTATGTAGGAGAGTAACATGATCAGAAAAGACTAATCTGACAATGAGGTAGAGAATAAATTGGAAGGGGGAGAGAAGGCAAAAGGAGGACATACATGACAACCCCAAGGAGGGTCTGTTCTAGAAGAGTTGAAGTAGGCAGACACAGATAAGAAAAGGTGATGCAGAAAGAGCATTAACAGCCAGCACTAGGAAACAGATGGGGCTCAGAGGAATATGCTCTCAAGATAAGGCAATTTCTTCATAATTTGTGTCACAAAAGTTTCTGATAATGATGTAGAATTGCAAGGGCTTTTAAAGTTCCCTCATCTAAGACAATCTCTAGATAAATAGAATTGCCTCTATAGAAAATGTTAATATTTATTAATAATAAAACACTACATAGTAATCATATGCTAATTATTATATTTGTATATTTGTCAGTATTTTACTAATAAACTAATATTTATCTAGAACTTATGATACAGCATGCCAAAGATGAGTTACATATTATATTAATTATCTAGTTAAAACCACAACAAATCAGAGTTCCTGTCATGGCTCCACGGGAAGGAATCTGACTAGTATGCATGAGGACACAGGTTCAATCCCTGGCCTCACTCAGTGTGTTAAGGGTCCGGTGTTGCTGTGAACTGTGGTGTAGGTAGAAGACCTGGCTTGGATCTAGCATTGCTGTGGCTGTGGCGTAGGCCAATGGTTACAACTCCAATTCGACCCCTAGCTTGGGAACACCCATATGCCGTGGGTGGGACCCTAAAAAGACAAAAATATTAAAAAAAATAAAATATAGCCATAACAAATCTATAGGTAGGTTCAGTTATTATCCTGTTTTCACAAATGAGAAAATGGAAAGTTAGAGAAATTAAGCAACTTTAAGCCAGAATTTGGATTCAGCTCTGCCAGACTCTGCAGCATGGAACTTTACCAAAGTTACATGTGAAAGAAGAATAACAATCACTTCACCTTGAAGACCAAGGAAGTCATAGAATTTGTCCTACCTTCATATCAAAATGAAACAGTCAAATGTTTTATTCAGATATGATGAATGTCTACAGACCACCCATCTAAACTTCAGCTTTAGATGCCCTTCATAGTGAGTTCTTAGGAACTCACGTCTTACATGTCAGGCATAAAGGAAAAAACCAAACCTTCAGAGAATACTTTCATTCTTACTACTCAGGTATTAAACTCTTTGTGCTAATTGGGGGAAGTAGTAGGGGAAAGTGGACAGAACTGAGAAGCAAACTTATTCTACCCATGAAGTGAGAAGGAGCTGCCCAATGAACAAGAGAAAAAGGTTCTAAGAACTGGAATGGAAAAGTGTCTAAGGACTGAAAACAGAGTTTGTAGGTGCTGGATGCTTTGCAGGAAGAGGAGAGATTAATTGATTTATGGTGCTGGCAAAGAGGAATTTGGGGAAGGAGAGAAGAGATAGCATGCTGTAATCCCGTCTTTAATGTTCTCAAGGAATATTTAGGAAAGATCCACATTCCAGTTCTAGGCTTTGGGGAGTTGGATTTTGTTAACTATGGATGCATCACCATGCTAATCAGGATATACGTAGACACATCAGCCTCAACTTATTACATACATGCTAAAGCATGTATCATGACTATTCTGAGATACAGTCCTATGTGATTTGTTTCTAATAATCATTAAAGAACCAAAGTTTAAGAATGAATGAATTTCTTTTTCTTTGTATATTAGAGCAGATTCAAAGATATTCCTATAATAATACTGTCATGCATTCAAGTTCTGAAATCCATTTCTTTAAGAGAGTGGTAATGAAATAGAGGCATAGCTCGTATGGAGGCAGTTGAATATAACTTGTACGGAATATGCAACAGCAGTTAGAATTATCTACTATCATGGAATTTAAATGATTAAAATAAACTACCTAGGAGAAAAAGGAATGGAGGATCAGGATGCAGAAGTGAGAAATCAGGGATTCAAATGGCAACTTTAGAAAAAGCTCCCACTCACTGGTAACGGCCATCCACTTCTCTCTTTCTAAGTTATGTAATCCCACAGTCAACTCCTTCATCCCTAAACTCTAGTACTACGTCTTTCCACATTCAGAAGGCAAATAAGAAACATTAGACCCATAGCTCACTAGGGCAAAATCAAAACTGCTTCTGACCTTCCTCTACCTTCGTATTTCAGGAATTACTTTTTAATTTTTTTGTTGTTGTTTTTCTTTGTATCCCATTTCCCTGAAACCAGCTTTCTCCTCAATACTCAAATTCTCCCATAATTACCACCACCAATGGATTCACATTCCCAAACTGTAACCTATACTCTGACAAGAGTGTGTAAAATGCTATATAAGAAACAACTCTGACAAAGATTATTAAGCATCCTGCTTGACTTTTTCTTATGACTTGATCAGCAAGTATCAGACCCATTTTTAGATTTGGATTCCTGTGTAATTCCCTGGATAACTTGCCCTAACATTACTCTCCTTTTTGGACACTATCTTGACTTCCAATATTTGCCCAATTTTGTTCACTCATCTCTTTGCCAGTTATGGCTCCCTTCTTTCAGACTACAGAACAAGTCTTGCCCTACTCTCTTTCTAACACTCATTCCCCAAACTAATCTCATCTTCACCTGTCCTGCTTCTTCACTGCTGAGTCACCAGCTAAATGAGAAAAGCCAGGCTAGAACATGAGGACCAACCAGAACGATGTGAGGGCAAGTGTGGCATACAAGAGATCATGTCTTAAGATGTTCATATAGGCAGAGGCCAAGGATATCCTTAATTCACTTCAGGAAGAATCTGGGCTGCCATCCAAGATCTCAGCTCAAACCAAAAGAGACTCATAAAATCCAGAGTTAGAGCCAACCAGCTGAGGTTGATTATGAACACAGAAGTTAGTCATGGTGAAACAAGCTAAAGGTGGTCGGAAATCCAGATTAAAATACCGATGGGCAGGATGGGATACTGAATAGATTCTGGAACAACCTAAAAATCATTTTAATGTGGCATAAACCAAAGCAGCCCAAACAGTAATAAACAGAAGATGTGAATGATCCTAGGGCAAGGGCCGGGTACCTCCTATTCTGGTTATAAATGCCCTTCTCGGTGTAAGAAACTTTTGCTGCTTTGCAGAATGAATCAGCATTATAATGGTACTTTTTTCCAATAATTTTGACAGGTAGAGAACTATAGACTTTTAATAAATACTTATCATAAGCACACTATAACCAAATACAGTGTATTTACCTTATTGATAGTTTCTTTTCCTGAAGCAAGTGATAAGCATCCTTGTATATAAGGTCTGACAATTCAGAAATTGTCCATATTTCAATATGAACTGAATAGTAATTACTCTATAATAAAGAACTTTGTCTAGCTAAACTTTTCTCAGTAATTTTCTAACACAATGAAATGTTAAATGCTGTCATCTGCCAAATTATATGCATACTTTATAACCTAGTGGTGGGGTCAGGAATGAGTAGGTAAGGAGGTTAAGGGAAAAGAAATTGTTGACTCCAGTTCTGCACCAAGGTTATCTTGAAAAACGCAAATTTTCTTTTTCCTATCTTGGCCAGCACTAGTGCTGCTGAGTATGTCAGATTGCCTTTTTTCCTCATCCTACCCTAATGTTAACTTTTTGTGTACTTTATAACCATACAAGGGCTAATTGTGAAGCTGTAGGAAGGCTACATGAGCTCCTCTGAAAAATGTATATATTGAAGCACATTATAATTAAGACAATTTCCACAGTCTAGAAATCCTGGAAAGGGCCCAGGCATGGTCTGGTTTCGTGCCAGGATATATCAAGTTGACAGCCAACAGTCATTGCTTATTTTTTTTAATAAAGAGAAGCCTTCTGGCAAACTACTCTTGCATGTTACATCACCACACTACCACATGAGTTTGATGAGTTTCCATTGATTTAAGCCAGAACCCAATATAAAATGACAGATACTGGACTGACACATGAGGACAGGACAGCCATTTTACTTTGGAAAAAAAAAAAAAGGGAAGGGGGCAAGTCTCCCTTCAACAATTTAGTGCTCTCTCCTTACCTATTTCCTATTAACTTCTGTCCACTAGGTAAATATTCTAAAACAAGTCAAGAATATCTTGAAGATCTAGAATTTCAAATACATTCAAATAAGGCACACAAATGGCCAAAAGGTATATGAGAGGTTGTCTAACATCACTGATGTCAGGGAAATACAAATCAAAAGTACAATGACATTATCACTTCACACCTATGAGAATGGCTACTATCAAGGAGACAGGCAATACCAAGTGTTCATGAAGATATGGAAAAAAGAAAACCCTTGTACAACAATGATGAGAATGTATATTGGTGTGGACACTATAGACAACAGTATGGAGGTGCCTCAAAATGTTAAAAATGAAACTATATGATCCAGCAATCCCATATCTGGTTATTTATCCAAAGGAAATGAGTGTCTCAAAAACATGTCTGCACTCTCAAGTCTACTGCAGTATAATTCACAAAAGTCAAGATATGGAAACAACCTAAGTAACTGTCCACAGATGAATGCATAAAGAAGATGTGACATATATAGTGGAATATTATTCAGCCATAAAGAATGAAGGCTATCCTGCCACTTGGGACAATATAGATGAGCGTGGAGGACACTATGCTAAGTGCCATTTCAATTATTTGCAAGACATAGAAAGATAAACACTGTCTCACACACACACACACACACACACACACACACACACACGAGAAATACAAATATGTGAAATCTAAAAAAGTCCAACACATGGAACCAAAGATTAGAATGATTGTAGCCCAAGGACTCAGGGATGGGGGAAGTGGGAAAATGTTGGTCAAAGGATACAAACTTTCAGTTATAAGATGAACAGATCCTGGGAATCGAATGTACAGTATAGCAACCATAGTGAATAACACTGCAGGGTATACTCAAAACTTGTTAAGAGAATAAATCACACACATCTCATACATACATACAAAATATGGTAACTATGTGAGGTAAAGAATGTCTTCACTTGATTATGGTAATCACTTCACAATCTAAATATATGTTAAATCATTATATTATAAACCCTAAATAAATTACAACCATATATTAATAGTTAATTTTCTCTATTAGGTAAAGAAATATGTTTTTAAAAAGTGTATTAATTTGCCAAGATATGGAAGCAACAAGTAAATGGATACAGAAGATGTGACACACACACACATACACACACATATATATGCAATGGAATACTACTCAGCTATAGAAAAAAAAAGGGAAATAATGCCATTTGCAACAACACAAATGGACCTAGAGGGTATTATGCTTAGTGAAATAAGTCAGACAGAGAAAGACAAATACTGTATGGTATCACATGTGGAATCTGAAAAATACAACAAATTAGTTAATATAACAAAAAAGAAGCAGACTCACAGATACAGAAAACAAACAAGTGGTTACCAGTGGGGAGGGGAAGCAGGAGCAGTATAGGAGTGGGAGAGAGAAAGATACAAACTATTAGGGGTAAGATAGGCTCAAGGAATAAGTTACTGAAAAACAAGGCAAACATAGCCAATATTTTATAACTGTAAGTGGAAAGTAACCTTTAAAAATCACATTAAAACATTAAAAAAAATTTAAGCAGATTTAGGATCAGAAATCGCAGAAACACTAAACTGTATGGAATGAGCTAGAGAAGGGAAGCCCAGAAAGGCACAGAGAAAAAATGGTCAGAGAAGCCCAGAGATATCCATGAAGAATTCTGTCAAGAAAGCAGAAGTGTTATAGATTTTTTTCCCCCTAGAAGAGTATATTAAGTATGGCAAAGGGAACCTGCTCAATAAAGATACTTAATATTAAAAGGCCTGAAAGTGACTGCTGGCACTGACAATTAGGATGATAATTTTCATCATGAAGTAGCTTTAGCAGAGTTGTACACTGCATGGTTGTATGGATAGAGAAGATCTGGACTCCAAATGGAAATGGGAGTGAGAGCAGTCAGGAAAATTACAGGGGGGAAGCCAAAGAGAATAGTTCTAGGGAAGTGGGGTAAGACTTTAACAGTTGGAGAAAGAAGTATATTAACTGCCTAAACAGATGGAGCCAGTAAGAGGAAACAGATTAAAGACATGGTTGAGAGAGGACAGTGCTGGGTTCCATTTTGAATTCTACCTCTGTGTTGAGGTTCCATCTAGATTCTGGGACTAATTCTTTGTCTAAGTCAGCCTTGCTTGTTTCTGCTACTTTCTGTTTTATAAGCCTAGTTCCTAGGCTCTTGCTTTATCCTTTGTGATCAAACCCTTAACTTGAGCCCCAATTCATATAAATTACTCTATTTCAAGTTCCTACCTTAATTAATTCCCAAGAATCCCTGTTCTCTCTAGAAATGAGATTTTTCACTTCAAGCTCCACCTCCTCAGGAATGGTATATATTCTTTTAACCGTCTATCTCACAGCCATTCCCCCATCTGCTTCTTCTTGGTTAATACAGCCCCAAATCCACTTAAGTGATTGTTAAGAGATATGATAACACAGGCGTTAAGGGAAGCTGAGTCTCTTGCCATCCCAGAAAGAGGAATTTTATTTAGTCACAGCTAGTTGTGTTAATTCTATTCCCCAGACAGTAATTTGTTTTCAAAGGGAATTTGTCAAAATTCTCATCTGCTGCTGGTCTTCTGGGAAAGGAGAAGCTCTGGAAGAGATTTCAGTTTTCTCCTACTTGACATGGCCCTGCTACCCTGGATATCTGAAATGTGGACACATCCAGTGATGATGAAAAAACAAGTGAGGACTGCTGAGCAAGAAGAAAGAGAAAAACTGTTTTTTTCTTGGAATATTGGTGAGCCTCTGAATTTACTACATTTGCTCTTCATTTAAAGACAGGCCTAACTCTGGAGTTCCTGTCATGCCTCAGTGGCAAACAAACCCAGATAGTACCCATGAGGATGCAGCTTCGATCCCTGGCCTTGCTCAGTGGGTTAAGGATCCAGGACTGTTGTGAGGTATAGTGTAGGTCACAGATGCGGTCGGATCCCAGTTGCTGTGGCTGTGGTAGAGGCAGGCAGCTATAGCTTCAATTCGACCCCTAGCCTGGGAACTTCCATATGCCACAGGGGCAGCTCTAGAAAGACAAAACAAACAAACAAACAAAAAAAGATGGGCCTGACTCAAAAGCCTGCGCTTTTTCAGGAAGCTGACAGTCCTGACACAAAATTCTAATTTGCAGCATTAAGTGTTGCTTATCAACTTCCCCGATACCAGTTTCCTAGAGTCAAACTTTTCTCTTACGACTATCAAAGTTCTGCAGTAGAGCATGGGGCTAGAAGCGTAGAGGAATAAAAGAGATCGTTCTAACTTTAGCACATTTACTAGCTGGGTAAACTAAGATTACTTAGGTCCTAGATTCTCTACTTCTATCTGTAAAACACAATACTAGTACCTACTACCAAAGGGCTGTTATAAGTATCAAATTAGATAATGCCTGTATCATATTTAGCAAGTGCCAATACCAATCTAGTCATGTAACAAGTATGTCTTTATCTGTATTAATACTGCCACTGCAAAATATACAACTTTTTTAAAAAATCACATCATAGAATTCTAGAAGTGTAAGAGACAACAGAGATGAAATTTTATGATATCTCTGCCATCATGAAACCTAATTCAAAAAGTAGCTCATGGTAAAATATGTAAATGAGTTTATATCACCATTATGATAAAATCATTCAGAATTAATGGCCAGTTAACCAAATATTGCAACACACCCACATGGAAGATGGAAGAAAAACAGATCTAGTTAAAATTTAAGAATACGTTGATCTTGAGTGCATTTCACCATATCTGGCTGACAACTCTGCAGTGTTAAGTTGAAAGAACACTGAACTTGGAATCAAAATATGAAGCTGGGGAGTTCCCACTGTGCCTCAGCAGGTTAAGAACCCAACACAGTGTCCATGAGGATGTGGGTTCAATCCCTGGCCACGCTCAGTGGGTTAAGAACATGGCATTGCTGCAAGCTGCAGGATAGGTAACAGATGCAGCTTGGATCAGGCATTGCTGTGGCTGTGGCATAGGCCTCAGGTGCAGTTCCAATTCAATCACTAGCCTGGGAACTTCCATGCAGTGCAAGTGTTACGATAAAGAGAAAAAAAAAGAAATGAAGCTGGGTTCAAGCTCCTCCTCCGTTATTTATTAGGTCTGTAATTTTGTGCAAGTCATTTACTGTCTGTCTCTAAATCTCAGCTTCTTTATCTTTAAAATGGGGGTGGTGATTTAATCCTTTGCTTATCTCACAAGATGATTCTGAGAATCAAATTATATGCAGACTTTCATACATTGAAAGGTGCCATATACATGCAAGGGAAATAAAAATTTCAGTGAACACAAATGGTGGAAACTTCAGACTCTGCATCCTGTAACATGTTCTTTAAATTTGTATCCTTGGGATATTTACTCATGACTTATTCTGAAGTGTCAGCAGCCTTTCTGAAACTGCACAGTACTAACACATCGCAATGCCACAGGCAGCTGTAGATTCAACCAAAGCCTTTTGATGATGATGATCTTTGAAGATTCCCCATCTATAGAACTGCTCTCACTTTGCTCACTGTAGTTGATAGAATCAAGCTACAGGCTTAGCATGTGATAGTCAGTTTGAGTCAAGGTTGGAAATCACTCAATCAAGAAACCACTCAATCACTCTGTCTTGAAAACAAATGGATTAGAGAAGAAAAACCGAGATGACTCAGAGCCAGTTCTGAAAGTGTTTTTAATGGAGCATTGATTCAGTCTCTACTGAATATTTCCTAAAAATAAAAAAATGAAAATATTATAATATTCTTTGTGGAATCTCTTCCAGACAGCTGTGACATCTGAGGAACACTTGGAACATAACGTATAAAAATTCTACAAATAACAGCATCAACCTTGTCTGTGATTATTTTTCTTATTCCAAATGGTCTTCAATAAATGAGCTATTTTTCAGGAATGTTAGAAAACTCTAGGAATTAGTAAACTGGACATCACTACTCATAATCTAATATTGCAATTTTCAGAATCCTTTTTTCCCATAGAAACTATACTTTAAATGCTAGGTGGATTCTCAGACTGGTCCAAAACTCGACAGAAAATTTAGTGTGAAACAAAATGGGAAGGGGCTTCTCAGAAAGCTAAGGAAATCATTGACAGCATTGACAGTGGATACTATACAAGGGCTGGAACAAACAAGAAGCACAATGGCTATGTACCATTTCTGGGGCCATGTTGGAGGAGGAATATGTCTGGAAAAGACCAACGAATCATGTAGAAACCATTAGTTAGCTCTTTCCCTTTAGAGCCAACCATCCATAGGGAACAGTCTAGACTGATTGACTATGTGTCTACTCATTGAAAAATTTATTACATAATATTTAATAATATAAAAGGACATAATCAGTTTGGAAATATTATAAGCTAGAGTATACACCTAGGACTACAATTATTTAGTTGTAGGGAATGCAAATACCCGACTTTTCAAGGAAATAACCAAACTGTTTTCTGAAATTATTATACTAATTTATTATCCCACCAGTAGCATATAAATTTTCACACAGTCCTCTATCCTTCCCAATATTTGACGTAGCCAGATTTCTTGATTTTTGCAAATCTCATGGGCATCAAATTATATGATTATATTCTTAACTTTCATTTTCCTGATTACTAAGGAGATTGAGCACATTTTTTTCATTTAGTCCTCACTTGTTGCATATATATTCATGTTGTTTGTCTATTTTTCTATTAGGTTTCTTATATTTCTTATTGATTTATAATGACTATATGCACATATAAAGATACATAAATATATGAAAATAATCCTTTGTTAGTTAAATGTGTTGAAAATTGTCTCCACTTTACTGATCGTCTTTTTATTTATACACTCTTTGATGAAGAGAAACACTTCAATTCAATGTAGTTGAATTTATCAGTCTTTTCTCCTATGCTGGTAGGTTTTATTTCTTGTTTAAGAACTCTGTCCTTATCCAGAAGGCATGAAATACTCTCCTGTATATTTTTTAAAGTTTCAAATATACATTTAAGCCCTTAATCCACCTGGAATTGATTTCTGAGCATGCTGTGTTCCTACAGTAACTTTTCAATTCATTCATTTTTAATTGTGCTGCAGTCCTTCACCCAAATTTCTCTGATTCAATTTACAACTAGCCTTCACGTTATCAAATCCCATATGCTATTTGCTGTCTCTAATTTTTCTTTCAGCATTTAAGATCCTCCAGAACCCTTTCCTTCTTGAAACTGTCTTCCATCAAATTTGTGACCTTACTCTCCCTTGACTTTCCTTCCACCTCTTGACCTAATCCTTTTTGGTCTTCACAGATTTCTTAATTTGCAACCTAAACAATGCTGTGACGCAAAGCTTCATCTCCAACCACTCTCCTTCTCATCTGTTCAGACTCTTTCCATGTCTTCCCCACACCCATTGTATAAACAGTCACATAACTTCTAATGACTCACACAAGCATTAAATTCAGCTCAAGCCTCTATCCATAATGCTAGGTCCCTTGAGCCAAACAACCACTGGACAGTGCTATTGGGATATCCTAAAGTCATTTCAAAATACATGTTTAAGAAAGTCATTTCAAAATACATGTTTAAGAAAAATATGTTTTTTTCTATCCCTTTGCCTTCCAAAATCTGCTTCTTGTGCTTCATTCACTAACAAAGAGGTTGATACTATCCTTTACCTGGTCAACAAATCAGAACTAGAAAACCACCCTATATTTTTGACTTGCCACCACTCTCCTTCATCTTTTACCCCTAAACAATCACCTAGACCTATGGGTTCTTTTACCCCAGTATCTCTCATATGCGCAGACTCCTCTCTGTTCTCTCTGATGCTTCCCCAGTTCAAAGACCCATCACTTTTTACTTAGGTTTTTGCAGTAGCCTTTTAAATTGTCTTCCTGGAACCAGGCTGATCCTCCAGAATCCATCTGCAGTTGTCTGAATGACCTATGTGTGGTTAAAGCTGATCATAGGGCAGGAAGGGAAGGCCCTCTCATCATAAATACAAAATCCTACCCCCTCAACCCTCACACTGCTCCAGCCCACACTTGAGGCACAACACTCCACAGGGAGAAGGCCATCAATCCTCCTGCAGCTACCATCATAGAAATTTCTGTTGAACTGCTATCCTTGGATTAAGAGGCATGCTTTGTCTACCAGCTCTTACTTCTGCAAGTTCATCTGCTCTCACAGTATGGATTCTCACGTCAGCCTATTCTTCCTCTATCTAAACTACCACTCTTACCTCTGAATTTCCCTTTCCACAACTAAAATAT
This sequence comes from Catagonus wagneri, assembly GCA_004024745.2. NCBI lineage: Eukaryota > Metazoa > Chordata > Mammalia > Artiodactyla > Tayassuidae > Catagonus > Catagonus wagneri. The sequence goes on along the minus strand of PVHT021183688.1, from coordinate 13,473,710 downwards.
TCTGAAAATTCTAAATTCTTAACCACAAGTTCTCCTGACCTGAGATAAAATCTGATGCTCACCTGAAAAAATAATCAACCATCTCGGGTCTTACCTAGCACCAACTATAAAGTCTGCAGAAAGTCACAGTTATCTCTGTTCCTTCCTACTACTTTCAGCTGTGACTGCTCCTTTATGTAAAATACTCAGCTCCTTCGAGATCCCTGTCATTCTGCTGCCATGTCATTCTGCTGTAAGAATCTATATATCCCATTGTAGCTTTGTCTTCAAATTTCCTGGTCCTTTCCCTATTCACTGACAATTTTAACATCTGGTACAGCCTTCCCCCACCTCAAGCTGTTTCATCACTATGGGTGTCATCAATGCTTACAAAAACAACACATTCAAACTTTGGCTGCCCATGTTTTCGGCCTAATCCCTAGTTATCTCCTACTTAATTCTACCTTCTCACTCTGTATATATTCCTCTGAAAAATCTTGTCCTCTCATATAGCCGTAAGTACTTTCCACATTACAATGCATACCAAAACTCTAGCCTCAACCAGACTCACCTTGAGCTCTAGATGTGAATATCTTAACTCCTACTGGACAGCTGAATTTGGATATCTTCTAAACAACTTGAACTCAAAACTGATTTCATTATATGTATCTATCATCGAGCCTCCTTATCCTCCTCCATTAGACCATATCTCAAGAAATGGCACCACTATCTACCCAGTTTCCGAAGGAATCATTACTTCCTTTTATTTGCTCATTCACCAAAATAAAGCAATCACTGCATCTCCATCTCCTAAATGTATCTCAAATATTTTCCCTTCCTTTCCATCCTTTGCCACCTACCCTAAATCAAACACTATACTTCATTGCCCAAAATAGCAACAACTTTTCCTTTCTCCAGGCTTTCATTGTTTTAAGATAGTTTCACGTGAAATGGCAGGAAGAAGCATTTTCCAAAAATACAAATCTGCTCATTTTCCCTGCTAAAATCCCTTGATAACCTTAGCACTTTTTTCCTGATATGAAATGGATTGTGTGTGCGATGGTAGGTAAGACAGCTCATGCTCCCAAGCACTCTTATTGTTATGGATCAAGCACACAAAAGAATCTGGATGCCTGCATAAAACTATCCTTTACTTCACACTGAAGTTGTAGTTACTCAAAAGCAGTAGAGAGTCTATATGAGAGGTGCAGAAATCTAGGAGCACCCCTTCTACCCCAGTCTACCAACATCCCTACCATTCTCATGGCCAGCGTCAGAAACTTAACTTCTAAATTCTGCATCCTCGGAGTTTCCTTCGTGGCTCAGTGGTTAACATATCCGACTAAGAACCATGAGGTTGCGGGTTCGATCCCTGGCCTTGCTCAGTGGGTTAAGGATCCAGCATTGCCGTGAGCTGTGGTGTAGGTTGCAGACTTGGCTCGGATCCCACGTTGCTGTGGCTGTGGCAAGGGCCGGCAGCTACAGGTCCTGTTAGACCCCTAGCCTGGGAACCTCCATATGCCACGGGTGCAGCTCTAGATAAAAGGCAAAAAGACAAAAAAATAAAATAAAATAAATAAATTCTGCATCCTCTTTCCATTTAACAAATATTAATGCCCCTTTTTCTTCAATATTAGGGTTATATCTTTTCTTGTACAAGCTGTCAGTTCTGTTGACTTTCCTAATAGAAAGGGATAGAGAAGAAACACAGGGAAAGAGGACTTTGCAATGGTCAGCTCTCTTCAGAGGTAAATTCTCCTTAGATAGTATCTATGAGATAATCAGAGTTTTCATGTTTCTTTGGAGTGTTATTATCTCTGGTTACGTTAAAGAGTATATGTCGCCCTCCTTCGTCCTAATTGAAATATGCTTGACTCTGGAAAGAGAAAAAGTGCTGTTTTTAAAATGTAACCATATTTTTTAGAGTTTATAATTGCCCTTAGTATAATTATTAACATTGACATATCCTGTCTCATCTTTCCTCACTCTTCTCCTGATACTTGATACTTGTTGCAGACATTGGTTACTCTTCCATGTCTACTCAGCACTTACCATTTCTCTATGTACTGACATCATTTCCTAAGGTACCTGTGACTGCCTGGTTACTTTCTCTAGTCATAAGAGTAAGCCTGGCTAGTCGAAAGAGCAGGCCAGAAGTGCTAGGGAATCACCATACTCAGGAGCAGCCCTTAACCAACTGTGAATGCAGATTAGTGCATAAATGCCCCAGTTTCCTTGGCCTTTGAATGAAGCCATTTTGAAAAAGGTCTACACAGTCTTACAGAGCTCCCCAGTGGGATTAGACCCTAGTGACTTCAAGACGTAATCTGGTCATTGATGTACCCCATATTGGCTTTGCTACATTCTTAGTCTTTCTCCCTGACCTACAAAAGCTTTTTTGCACAACTTCTCAAACTGCTTGCACTCAAATCCTTTATCTCAAGGTTTGCTTTTGCGAGAACTCAACTCAGAACAATTGGTGCTAAAAATAGGCTTAAAAGCAAACTTTCAGGACTGAATTTTGGAACTGGATCATTCATCAGTGAGACTGCTGGTGACAAATAGCCTGGTAATAACCCCTAACATGTTGTAGCATCATTATTAGTAAGTAAATCTCAGATCTCCTCTTTGAAGAGTTGGGATCAGGCAGAGGTAGGAAGAAAACAGTGGTGATGATCTTAAGGAAACAGTTTGGCTGCTGTTAATAGCCATTGAAGCTATGAAGGAATAAAATGACATGCTCAGGTCAATCAGCTATCAACAGGGCTCAGGGTAGCATTTAAAAATAGTTTTATCTCCCATTGGGGCATAGATATTGTTTCAAATTAGGTCAAACTTTGATTGTATGGTAAAAGAAAGAGTTACAAAGGTGACTGAATTCAAGCCTCCAAAAGTTCCCTGTGCTAATGTCAAGGAAGGAATAAGATCCTATGAAATAGGATGCAGACATCTGAATGAATATTCTTGAGAGCTCTGAACATTCCGATTTCTCTGGTCTGGCAAAACTGGCTCCCTCCACTTACTATATGAGGGCAGCCTCATCACTGGAAGCCCAAGGAAAATCCACCTCTGCCCTAAGGCAAATGACTTGCAAGAGAATGTCTGACTCCTTTAAAATCTATACATGCCTCACCGCATTGCAACTAGGGTCCCATCTGAGAATCATCTGAGTGTGGAAGCACTGTTCCCAGCATGGGAGGAAAGCAAGTATTCACCAAAAGAATGGAAGACCTGGCTAAAGCAGGAACTAGGAGAAGATAGCTGAGGGTAGATACTGAAGGTGGTTGATGGATACTGGGAGTAGGAATATAAGCTGCACAGTAGGGAGTTTATTTGTATGGGCACCTCTTCTGTGTCTCGAGTGTAAGGATGCCTTTGGATGCTGTCAATATTATACTGCAATGTCTATTTGAAGCTTAGAAACAAGAATGGCCTACGGTAGGAAGTAGAGATCCAGAATGGCCTTGAAAAAGTACTGAGGAAGGAGTCAAAGGTCTTAGACATGTGAAAATGCTGGGAAGAATGTACTGCATAAGATGAAAAGACCAGAAGTTTCCAATGTTCCCCTCTATGGGCTGGAGGAGTTAGGTGGAAGAAACTCTCTTCGCTAAAACAATAGTAAGAAATGCATGAGTGAGCAGGCCACTAGCTTCACTGAAAAAGCTCAGAGGTGGCTGTTTTCTATAAACCAGGGTTGATGGAAGGAGATGCTATAATGGAACTCGTCTACTGAGCATTACTGGAGATACTAGGATTCTGTAATAGCAGAGGCCAGATGGTGACAGTTACAGTGTACAGCAACAAAGCCAAAGTGGCAACTACAGGGCTTGACCTGAGGACATTTGAGGTAATGGCCAATAGATTATTGGTGATCCTAGTAAAGATATAGATGGTCAGCCAATGAGTGTGTAATTTGATCACCACCACAACAAAAAGATGAGGCTAATACCAATTACTGAAATCAAAAACTGTAATTTCTCACCAAGCTTCCATACTTGAGTTCATTTTCAGACTCAGGGTCCCTTAAGTGGATGGCTGCCTTGAGGAAGGACCCCAGAAAGTTACTGCATATAAATACCATAGTCTTTCCCCCCAATTCTTTGTCCCTTAAGTGGATGGCTGCCTTGAGGAAGGACCCCAGAAAGTTACTGCATATAAATACCATAGTCTTTCCCCCCAATTCTTTCTTACAGTGATCTAAGATGGCTAACAAAGTCACTGTATACTGAGAAAAAGGAATATTCAAATCTTCTGAGGGCTACTAAATACAAAGTCTAAGCTGACACTGAAATGAGGGAACCCAACATGCCATCACAGACTCCTATTAGACTGGCAGCATATGGAGGTCAGGTGATAAAGTCTTGGCCGAAGTCCATCTTACTGTGAGTTTGTTGATCCTTTAGTCATTTACTTGAATATCATGTGAATAATTTTGTTAGATATATTTGGTTGCTCGCAGAACCCACACAATGGTTCCCTAATATGTAGAATTAGAGTAATTACTATAATAAAGCTGAGTGAAAACACCTGTAAGTAGCCACCTCCCCCTCAGGCTAAGATAGTAAATTAGAGGCAATATTACAGTATGCATAGGATGGCAAAAAATTGTGCCACCCTTAAAGATTAAATATGCAGGGATGGTGGTTCTCACTTTTACCCATTTGATTTATTGGTATGACCTTGCAAAACCAGATGGATCAAGACAAGTGCAAAGGTGAAAAAGTTTGAGGTGACAAAACATATATATTAGTCTCTGGCCCCAGTTCCTGGCACAGGGGTCCCAAATTCTTCACATTTCCTGGATAATAGCAGTGTCAATTATTCTAAAATAGCAATATTTGGTGGGCTCCGGGATGGGGGCTGATGACAAGAAATGTCAAATAGAATTTTCAGCCCCATATCCCCTTCTCCAGAAAGAGAAAAGGGACTAGAAATGAATGATTAATCATGCCATTTTTTTTATAGCCACACCTATGGTATATGAAAGTTCTTGGGCCAGGGATTGAATCTGAGCCACAGGTGCAACAACGCCAGATCCTTCAACCCACTGTGCTGGGCTGGGAATCGAACCTGTGCCTCTGAAGCAACCCAAGACACTGCAGCTGGGTTCTTAACCCAGACACAGGAGGAATTCCAATCATGCCATTCTAATGAAGCCTCCATAAAAATTCCAAAAGTATGGGATTCGAGAACTTTTGGTTTGGTGAACACGTGGAGATGCTGGCAGAGTTGTGGGCTCATGAAGAGCATGGAAGCTCCACATCTCTCGCCACATACTCTGTCCTATGTATCTCTTTCATGTGCCACATACTCTATCCTATGCAACTCTTTCATAAGGATGTTCATCTATATACTTTATCATACTCTTTTATAATAAACTGGCAAAGATTAAATAACTGTTTTCCTGAGTGCTGTGAGCTGCTCTAACAAATTAATCAAACCCAAAAAGGAGGTCATAGGAACTTGTATTTTATTTATTTATTTATTTATTTATTTATTTTTGGTCTTTTGTCTCTTTAGGGCCACACCCAAGGCATGTGGAGATTCCCGAGCTAGGGGTCTAATTGGAGCTACAGCTGCCAGCCTACGCCACAGCCACAGCAATTCAGACACGAGCCGTGTCTGCTACCTACACTACAGCTCACAGCAATGCCAGATCCTTAACCCACTGAGCGAGGCCAGGGATTGAACCTGCAACCTCATGGTTCCTAGTCAGATTTGTTTCTGCTGCACCATGATGGGAACTCCAGAACTTGTAATTTAAAGCTGATTGGTCAGAAGCACGGGTAACAATCTCAATTTATGATTGGCATCTGAAGGTGGGGGCAGTCTTATGAATCTGAGCCCTTAACCTGTGGGATCTGATGCTATGTCCAGGTAGATAGTGTTATAATTAATTAATTCATAGGACACCCAACTAATGCAGCAGAATTGCTTGGTGTAAGAAAAACCCGCATACAACTGGTGTCAGAAATGTTGTGAGTGTGGAAGTAGTGTGAAAATAAAGGAGAAACACAGGAAAAGTCTCAACTGCATATGTTTTGCCAGATCTTAAGTAGAACAGATCAACATAGGTTCTAGAGCTTGCTATGAGACTATTCATCGAAAAATTGTATTCTTTTCAATCTCCTATCCAAAAAAAGAAAAAAAAGGAGCATCGAGAGCAGTTTTCTTTCTTCTGGAGTGGACAACAATACATACTACCAGTCTTGCCTGAAGCCTAAATAAATGCCCTTGATGTTTATCATAATGCAGTTCAAAAGAGCTTTGATATGCTTGACAATTTCATAATCATCACAGTGACTTATACTGATGAATCTGAAGGGTAGGAATTGACATATACTTGTGCCACTGGTAAGATACATGTGCAGACAGATAAATCTTAAAATGATTCAAGATTGTGCCATACTGTTGAGATTTTTAGAGGTTCACTGTCTGGAGGTGTTCTTGGGTATTTCCTCAAAGTTAATGGACAGGCTCACACAGATTTCCTCTTCTACTACTAAGAAAGAAACGTAACACTAAAAGGCCTCCTTATATTTTAGACATAGCACATACCACATTTGGAACTACTGCTTCCCTACATTTATAGAGTAATATGGACACAGCTTCCAAATCTGATTAGAGACCAGAGAAAGAGATGGCTCTACAACAGATTAAGGCTGTAGTACAAGCAGATATTCTACTTGGGCATCTGACACACAAGATTCCATTTTGCTAGATACCTCAGGTAGATAAGGATGCTATGTGGAAACTACGATTTTTGAGTAAGGTCATTTTAATGCAGTAGAGACTGAGTAATGGCAGGTTCTGGCATGCTAACAGCAGAGAAGAAGTAGATGGGCCCTCATAGAAGCTAAATGGAAAACCATGGGAAATCAAGTGACAGTGCAACTGAAAATACACATCATAATTGGTAATATTCAGACTCCCCATGTCATATACAGAGTAGAAACCCATAGAAGAGTGGCAATGGGAATTAGGTCCTAGAAGGCCCAAATGGTATACATTAACATGAAAAAGTGGCTCAGACCTACCCTTCTCCCTCAGACTGAAAGCATGGTCCCATGAGGTATTCCTTACAACCTGATAGGTAGCTCTACATGTTGAGGTAAGCCAGCAATTTATTGCTGATGATTTATAGCCCAATTCAGGTACGGCCTTGAAAGACAGTGGTAAAGGCATATCAAACAGTACACCTAGTCATCGGTTTCACATGGAGGAAGAATCAAAAGCTTAGACTGCCCAGGGATGAAGGGAAGAAGTTCTGGGTAATCCCACCAGACAGGCAATTTAGAATAGCAGAAGTTTTGGACAAAGTTAAGGGGAGTCTAGAACAACTGGTAGATACATATTTCCTAGTAACAGATATCTTAGTTGGTTCTTTTGACCAACTAAAGCAGCAGGGACTTTAGCTTGTCCTGCTATCTCTTCCATTCTAAGTCTTTCTTTCTTTTCTAAAATTGTGACCAACAACCTGAAAGATCCATCGACAGAACTGAGAGGGTTCAGTTCAGTACACTACAGTGAACACATTCTACTGCAAGCACCCAAGACTCTGCATGATAGCTTTCTCTGGAGTGTGTTCAACCTACCAGCCAATCTGGAAAGGATGGCGAGTTAATATCCATAAGAACAAACTTCAACCACTCACAGATGGAATTTGATGGAAAAATGAAGCTGGCTTCCTTACCCTTCAGATACCACAATTTTGAGGTATGCTCTACAAAGTCTTTTAGAGTTCCACAGGGGGACTGAGACCTGGTTTTTGAAAGATGTAATCTAGTCATTACTACATTCTATACTGAGTTTCTTACCATCCCGGTCTTTCTTCTCCCCTCTCCTCTGATAATGTCCCAAACAAACAACTCCTACCCAACTTCTTACCTCAGGATCTACTTCTAAGGAATACAGCCAAACATAATATGAGCTTTAAGTCACATCCTCACATACCCCCTGCTCTGTTTCCTCATCTGGTACATTCTCCCTAACCCCATCAACCTCTTATGTCTTAGACTAAGTTTTATTTCTTTTCCATCCTAGTATAAAGATTATTTCCTTAATAAGTATGACTCTAATCCCAGGACACTACAGTGTCTGGAAATACATGCTCTCACAGCTCTCTGTATGTCACTTGTAGTACCAGATTTATTGTTATAGCCTGTCTTTATTTTCCCATTCACTGCAAGTATTAAGAAAATAGGGATGATGTCTTTGTTCACAACAAATCCCAAATGTTAACACAGGGCTAGTATTCAGTAAGCATTCAATAAATACTTTGTTGAATAAAGTCACTTACAAACTAAACCTATTACAATAGCTCCCCTCTGTCCTAGTTTAGGACAGAAATTCTTGCTGTCATCTCCAATCTCTCCTCCAGCTCTTCCCCTGGATGCACTCTTCACTCCAAGAAATTAAACTGCTTACAACTCCCTACCCACATTACGCCCAGTCATATTGTCAAGACTTTGCCCATTTGTTTCTTTTGCTATTACGGTATCTCCCTCCTCCCCACATACTTATTTCTACCCATCCTTCAAGTCTCAGTTAAAAGTATAACCATCTCTGAAAATATTTCTCTAATGCCCCATTAATACTTAGAGGTCTCTCTCTACTCCCAAAGAACCTTGAGCATATATCTATCATAATTATTTAATATAATCATTTAAAACTAATTTATACCCCCCAAAAAAAAACCATTAAGGTACCCAAAAAATTTATCTTTGAGTGTTTTATTTTTATACAGTGCCTATCACTGTTCCTGGGGGGAAAAATAGCTGCTCAACAAATATCTTCTGGCTTAAGATTAATATGAAGTATTATTAAAGAATCAGGGACATTTGGCCTTGAAAGGAGAAGTCTTAAGGAAATCGGGACATCTATTCTCAAGTGTTCAAGTGCCAGCTAAAGAAATAAGTAAGCATCACAACTGAGGTGTTCAGTGTATTATAGCTAACTGCTTTCTAACTACAGAATTAGATGCTTGGAAATTAAAAAAAAAAAAAGAAAGAAAGAAGAAAAACTTGTTGGTTGCAACACCTGCTGAAATGTGTAGTTCCTTATGTCAATTACTAAACAATGTTGTTGGCAGTTGTTAACAGTTTGATTCGTATCTGTATTTACAAATAGCAAATGGCTTGGGATCTAGTTACCTGGGTTCAAATACTAACTCCATCATTTAATAGCTGTCCAAGCTTAGGTCATGTAATCTTTCAATGCCTCAGTTTCCACATTGAAAAGTGGGATTGATGAAAAATACCTAACTCTCAGGGTTGTTGTGAAGGATAAATAAAATAATTTTTATGAAATACTTAAAACAATATATGTTACATAAATGTTTGCTAAAATGAAAACTATTATTTTTATTAAATCTACTAGGTCCATAAGTGTGAGTATGACAAAGCATACTTTGATTCAATTGAAAAATTACTTTCCAAAGATTTATATTATTCAAAAGTGAAGTTAGCTCTCTTGCAATGGTAAATATTACACCACTAGAAATTAAACCATCCAACCAAACAGTGGCTATTCTGGAAAACAGTAGAGATTATTTTTAAAATTCTAAGATATTCTGATTCCATAACTTCCCAGCACCACCTCATGATGGCGAGAGACAGTTTGTACAAAACATCTTTATTAAGAACCTCAAATCCTTTCAGTTTTTCAACTTTTTCTCCCTTTCATATCTAGGAAAAAATACTGATCCAAGTAGGTGAATGAGAATATTTATCTATAACTTTTTTTAGCATTTTGAACTAAATAATAAGCATAACTATTTAGCGAAGAGGACACTACTGCCGGCTGGCTAGAACTGTAACAATTAGAACATAAGAACAACTTTCTTTCTGCCAATATTATTCCTTGGGTTTCAAAGTCTAGACAAGGCATTCTGGAGTATCATATTATTGATATTCAGTTTACCATGTTCATAGGAAGGATGATCCTGGAAAAAAAATGAAAGTTTGAAAAAATACGACAACGTATAAGGAAGTTCTAATTCTCATTTACTTTGCAAGAGCCTGCAGGTCCCATAAAGAAAAGTTAAACAACAGTTTACTAAGACACACCACTGAGGTTTGGTCTGGAAACAAGCCCTGCTTTTTCTTAATGCTCCATATTATCCAGTATCCCACTCTCCTTCCCAGATATGTATCTCACCCTGGACACACAGGAACTCTCTATGGAAACACAGTTCTGTTCTTTTTCCTGACAAAACCACTATATTACATCATACGCCCTGTTTCACCACTATTTATGTTTTTGTATCTATATTTTTATGTTCATATTTTAATTTATATTAATTAATATTAACTAATACTAATATAAATATAAAGTATAAACACAATAGAAATACAAACATAAATATAAAACAAATTTATTTATATACATAAATATGAAATGTAAACATAAAAACATTTTTAATATTTATATATTTTTATGTTTACATTTTCTAGAAGTGTTCTGGGTTGCATAAATCCAAGATTTAGAAAAAGAAATTGATACAGAGATTGAACTGAATTGCTCAAGCAGAAGAATGACTGAGAATTCTCTAATGACATTATTGCAAGAACTGGAATTCAACAAAGTTTCTCAAAAATTTATAAGTTTTTTTGCATTTTTCTTGACCACTCTTTAAAGACAACCTTTACAGAAAACTAAAACTTCCATTAGCACAAAATTGTTCTCTCCTGAAAGCATGGAGACAAGTTGTAACCCTAAACAGACAACTTTATTAAGTTAATTATGTAGATAGATGACAGATTTTAAATTATCACCATACTCCTCTTTCTTCTGTTGTGCACTAATTAAAATTTGCTTCTTAGAAAACACTATTTGGATTTTCCATTTGGAACTCTTAAGTGGTATTATTTATAAGGTGGGTTCCCCCTAGACCAAATCCATATAAAAGCCTATTTCTGGTTTTACAGTCTATTGTAGCATTCTTGTCATCTGCATGTATATGTAAGACTGTGAGTATGAGGAGCTTACCTTCTAAAAGGTAAACCAACTGGTTTAACTTCTCAGAGTAATTACACATGAAAATGCTAAAGCTCTCTTGCCAGGTAGACTTTCAATTACTTTCTTTTTTATGAAAGAAAGAAGATAACTCTTCAGAGGCAAGGAAACAAAGGATAGAAAAATTATGGTTGACCAAATGTCCCCCATATTAAGTTATTAAGTATAGAAAATGAAATATTTTGGAGTTTTCACTGTGGCACAGTGGGTTAAGGATCCAACAATGCCTCTCCAGCAGCTCAGGTCACAGTGGAGGCATGGGCTGGATAGCTGGCTTGGTGCAATGCATTAAGGACTGGCATTTCCACAGGTATGGTGTAGGTCACAGCTGCAGCTCAGATTCAAGCTCTGTCCCAGAAACTTCCATATGCCATGGGTGTGGCCAAAAAAAAAAAAAAAATCTTTTAATGAACATTTGTTTAGTGAGTCTTCAAGTACCCTTTTCCTAGTTCTACTCTTATTATGCTGAGTAAACCTTTTAGTCTCAACTGTTTCTCAAATCCTTCACTTCCTACACCCTATAAAAGTATAAAGGCAATGGAACTCTTATTTCATAGATTGTTCTGAGAATCTTAAATTAAAGTCTCTAGTAGAGAAGTTCTCAAACTGCAGTCTTTATTTCTTTATTTTTTTGTTCTTTTTAGGGCCACACTCATGGCATATGGAGGTTCTCAGGCTAGGGGTCAAATAGGAGCTTCAGTTGCAGCCTATATCACAGCCACAGCAATGCCAGATCTGAGCTGTGTCTGCGACCCACACCACAGTTCATAGCAATGCCAGATCCTTAACCCACTGAGAGAGGCCAGGGATCGAACCTGCATCCTCATGGATATTTCTGATTCATTTCCACTGAGCCCCAGCGGGAACTCCCCAAACTGTAGTCTTTTACCAGGAATGTTTGTCCTGGAGAGCCATACCATCTGGGGCATGTATGTTAACTTCTTGCCAGCTCATTGTCCTAATCGACCATTACCTCTTATTATCCATTAAATCAGAAATCCAGTTACTGAAAATATGATAGGATTGGCCTGCCTCAGAAAGCAATCCACAGTTCATTTTGTTTTGTTCTTAAACAGAGAATGTGATCTGTTAGAAATTTTGATATCTGCGTAAAAATTCAAAGAACCCCAGGAGTTTGGGGGCAGTCTTTATACTATGAGGACAGTATTTTACACTAGTTCTGTTTCCCCTCAAAACCTCAAAGGTCAAGAACTCACCACACTAATCAACTATAGTTCAATAAAAATTTAACTATATATCAATATGTCAATTATACCTCAATAAGAATAAATAAGTAAGTAGCATCATGTCTTTCAGGGCCTGCATATTTCTTTCTACCTCAGGTTTGATATGGCTCAGCCAGGCATTAGCCTTGTCTGAAACGCATTCAAATGGAGGGTCCCACTCCTTCGTATTCTTGTTTCATGACTGTATACGTGTTTACCCATTTCACTGAATGCTCACTGAAGCCTAACCCCAGAAAAATATTGAGTGTAGTATCCTGTGCCTTGATGACAATGTTCTATATTTAGAAGCTGTCAAATTCTGAATGAATGTATACTTATCCTTTTTTTTTTTTGTCTTTTTGCCTTATCTAGGGCCGCACCTGTGGCATATGGAGGTTCCCAAGCTAGGGGTCTAACAGGAGCTGTAGCTGCCGGCCTACACCACAGCCACAGGAACGCGGGATCTGAGCCATGTCTGCAACCTACACCACAGCTCACGGCAACGCCAGATCCTTAACCCACTGAGCAAGGCCAGGGATCAAACCCGCAACGTCATGATTCTTAGTTGGATTCGTTAACCACTGAGCCATGATGGGAACTCCAATGTATACTTTTCTAAAATCAGATTTCCTAAAATATTACATGAGAAAGTAATAAGGACAATGCATGAAAACAGTTCATAATGAAGCTTCCATCATGCTCTCTCACACACAAAAAGAACTCATGCTATTTCCTATCTATGTGTTATCTGATGTTTATTATATTGGACTAAATTGTGATTCCAGTCTCTATAACCTTTGCTTTGCCAGATAATAACACAGGAATCAAAAGTATTTCATCTCTTCATTTCCCTTGTACATCTTACAAGGCAGACAGGAAGACCTCAAATTCTTCCTGTCTCAGAAAGCATGCCTCTTTGTAACGTGACTTTGCCACTTCTCCTATCTAGAGGTGTTTATTTTCCTGTTACTTTGAATATGAACTGGTCTGTGACTTACTTTAAGAGAATGTGGCAGAAGTGATTTGTGAATTCAGGTGTCTAGACCTCAAGAGGCCTTAGAGCTTCTGCCTTTGCCCTGGTGGAATATTTCCCTGAGACTTTCAGGTAAGGAAGCCAATCAAGCCCACTGAAGAAATAGAGGTCACATGAAGACCTCAACTGACCCAGCTGACAGTCAGCACCAGCTACCATCTTGGACATTCCAGCTGACTCTCTAGCAGAACGCAGCCACCCGAATGACCCAAGGCAAAGAGGCAGAAGAACTACCTTGCCAACCCACAGAATCATGGAAAACAATAAGTTTTTTTTTAAACAAAGTTACTAAATTTTGGAGGGCTTCGAATGTAGCCATAGATAATGGGTACATCTCATGTGAAAGTCTCATTTCCTTCAATTTACTGTGGTTTTCTGGTGTATCTGGAATAGCAGCTTATGCTTCTCACTCCTCTAGCTCTGAAGAAAGCAAAAATACAAAAGTCTAAAGCTGGATTGATTCATACCTGTCAGCTTTTTCCAACTTACCCTATGCTGCTAAGGTCCGGAGCCGAGGTTTTAGAGTTTTGAATCTTGAATGTGAATCACTCTTGGTCATCAGAAAAGGCCTAATTTGGTTATTCAGGAATAAACATCTATCTTCCAATTTTATTTACCTGTAATTTTGTTGAAGATGAGGAAGGATGAATACCCATGGGTTACTAGCAAACTACCTGATGTGGAAAGCAGTTTTAGGATTTCTGGACGATGAGTCCCCATCTATTGTTTTCATCTAATGATAGCCTTGTGGTCTATTCTCATCTTGTTGGCCCTTGCTTGGGAAGAAGAAGTCATCCTGGCAAAATGCCTTTGAAGCTTCTTGGAAGTGATACATTTTGAACATAGCTATAAGTGCAACCAGTGAAATATTAGGGTCTCAAAATCATTCTAAATCTTTTTTACCACTCTCCAATGGTCATGGTATGTTTAAAAAGTAAGGGGCAAGCCACCACGGCTAGTATTTAGCAGTGATTTTGTGATCTGTTTGTTCTGTCTACCTAGAAATCATCTCAGAACAATACAGGCAAGGATTTAGTAAGCATATAAATGCTGTTTAGTTATAGCTGATTTGAAAAAGAAAGATAACGATGTGGTCTAGTGGTTTCCACATGTATTTGAGTGTCAGCAACTCCTAGTTGTAATTTCATCCAACTGCCTTTCTGGCTGACTTAGATTACTTAAGAAATCTTATCTCTGTCTCATTTTTCTTACCTACAAAATGGAAAAAACTGCTCTCATTGCACAAAGAGAATTCTTTTTAAATTAACTGATATTTATAAACACCCCAGAAATATAAACCATGTTTACCCCCAATACACACACATAAAGACACGCATGGGTACATTTTTTTGACTCTCAATTTTCTTTTACTTCATTCAAAATCTTAGGGAAAAACTAAGATGAGCGCGGAGAGGTTTGTGATTTTTTTTTCCCATTCTAAAGGCATCTCACTCCTAGTTCAGCAGCATGGAGAAAGATTTGTTGTTAGCTCCTCCACTGGGCAGTGATTCAAATTCCCGAGGTTAGTGGCAGCATCTCAGAGAGATTCTCAGAGATTTTCAAAGCTCCGTTTTCTTTTAATTAGCTCCCTCTCTGCCTCAGGCAACAAGTTCAGGAATCAATAGGTGAGACTGAGTACAGACTTTGCAGGTATCAGGAACTATGGTATGTCAGGACTTGTCAGACCCTGAATTCAGGTTTCAGGAGTTAAGCATCACTGGTCCAAGAACAGTGAGAAAGGAGATTTCAAACAGAAGCAGTTCACCAGCTTCAGGATAATGTCTGACCCTGATGCCTGGACAGGGGCTGTCATTACTTTCAACCATGTGATGGCCCTACACAAGTCACTGAAGCTCCAGGGTTTGCCCTGGAGGCCTGCAGACCTAGCCAGAGACTGTCTAAGAGTTACACCACACTTGAGAGAAGCTGTAAGCATGAATTCAGTTAAGGTGTTAAAATACTCACAGAGAGGTTTTCAACTCCATACACTATTTGCTCCCCCACTCTTATTATTCCCCCGGTCCTAAGAAAAATTTCTCAGTACCCAGAAGATACTTTGCATAACACGACATATGTTCTTACTTTGTGAGGCATAAGTTTAATTTGTGGCATTATTATTTTTTATTTATTATAAACACGAGCTGCACAGAGGCTGATAACAGCTTTGCTAAGAGCGACTCGGTGGATTTGTTTCTAGAGTTCAAACCTCCAGTGAATAGTCCCTGCTGCTTTAGGTGTTGCAATCTTTGCTCTGGCACAAACCATACCAACTCAAGGGCTGAACATTTGGGATTCTTTGCAAGCATTCATTATTTATGCCAGGAAGAGAACTACAAAATTCCTTTTTCAAAAAAAAAATTAGATTAAGTGACACAGAAAAAGTGGGAAGGACAAAACTTAGTAATAAATCAGTCAGTAGCCAATATTAAGTGACAGTAAATACTATTCGGCCCTGTTCTTTTTGAAGCTTCAAGCAGTACAATCCTGAGTGTTTACTGAAAAGATTCACAAGAAAACTGTAAAGTTGGGAAATATAGGTAAACTTATTTTTAAATTCTTTTACATCCCACCCCAAAAAATATGTTCCACATATTTTTGGATGTAATGCCTTTAAATTTCAAGCAATGGGTTTAACCTTTAATCTGAAAAAGAATGAACATAAAATAGGTTGCCCAAAGTGTGTGGAAACACAGTAAAGTAATGTGCTTATTGGTTTGGGGTTTGGGTGGGGCGAGGCTGTTTTCTTCTTTCAGATTAGCATTAGGACCCAGAGATTAAATTTCAAAATCCTTCACCTTACCAGAAAACGTGTTTGGAGGTTGAAGAAAAACATATGTTTAAGATATTTAGTGAAAACATTTAACAGTGATTCTACTCTTTTGCATAATGTATAACAATAAAAGACCCAACACTGCTCATCCAAAAACCCAAAGGACTTACCCAGAATCAATCCATTACTTTAAAAAAGCTGGGGAAAGATGAATACATGGAGAGATAGGAAGGTGTGATGGTAGGAGGATAAAATGTTAACCAAAAAAGTCAAAAATAACTGAATGACACTTGAGGGATCAAACTGAGGACAGGGATTTTGTTCAATCTATGAATATACTGGGTCAGGGCATTTTATCAGGTATCTAAATGGCTGAGATGAAACATCCTTCAGGGCCAGCCTTTGCTTTAAACTCTTGCTCTTGGGGAAATCTTCATGATTGCTAATTCCTGCTTTCCAGATATCCCAAGTTTGGGAAAGAGCATACTTCCTTTCCAATTTAGGCCTGAGTCATAAAAAAGATTTATATCTCTCAGCCATTGTCCTGGTTTCAACTTTGCTTCCTAATGTGTGTGAGAGCAAATATACACAGTTGATAGTTGGGATCTTCAAGTACTGTGATGCAAAGATCAGAATATTAAACCTACACTTCCTCCTCTACCTTTCTTGTTCCCCTCAATCACAGACATTGGGCATTTCTTAAACTTTGGGGATGGACGGAGTACCCAGACTTAATCTCTGGTACAAGAAAAGTTAGTTACACCAAGTCAAATGCTTTTCTCACCCTTCCTGACTGCCCAGTGGTGACTCCTGAGTCCTTAAAGTTGATTGCATAGAAAACTCATGCCAGGTCTGCCCCTGGGATCTCTATAACAGTGGAGAGATGCCAGCCAGGAAAGCCTCACTTATCTGATTGACAGGGGTCTGTACTCTCTCTACTTCTCAATAGCAAAACTGAAAGACTGCTCAGCCATAGTGAGAAATCCTTTGACCCTCTACTTTCGAAGTATCAGCACCTTTCTTAACATTTATACAACAAATGTCTCTACCGTTCTTTATTTTTCCCCAATACAAGGCACAAATATTCAGAGCAATGAAGTACACTTGTCTGGATGATGAGCATTTGCTAAGATTATTTTATTCCATAATATGTGGACAGCAAATAAAGCCAACTTCTTGATATGTGATAAATTAACCAAGATTCATTATAATGTATATCAGACACCATTCTGTTGTGGCTTTGGTTAGCAGCATCACCCAATGGTACCCTCTGCAGGTGCTAACAAAATAGTTTCCGGATCTGCAAAACTGGGGCTGAGATTCTACAATCTGATAAATTCAGATGTAGACATTCTCTTTTTTTTTCTTTTGATATCTGAAATTCTGGTTTTGCTTTTCTAGATTTTTTTAAAACAATTTTGCCTCTACTTTTAAAAACATTTTAAACATTTTTTTTAATTTTCCTTTTTATGGCCATACCTGCAGCATATGGAAATTCAGAGCTGGCCTATGCCACAGCCACAGCAATACTGGATCCTTAACCCACTGAGCAAGGCCAGGGATCAAACCTGCATCCCCATGGAGATCAGGAGGATTCTTAACCCACTGAGCCACAGCAGGAGCTCTGCTTTTTCAGATTTTATCTTTTTTTTTTATAGTTGCAACTGTGGCATCTGGAAGTTCCCAGGCTAGGGGTCCAATCAGAGCTACAGCTGACAGCCTACACCATAGCCACAGCAATGCCAGATCCAAGCCATGTCTGCAACCTACACCACAGCTCATGGCAATCCTGGATCCTTAACCCACTAAGCAAGGCAAGGGTAAACCCACATCCTCATGGATACTAGTCGGGTTCATTCCCTCTGAACCACAATGGAAACTCCCCAGATTTTATCTTTACATTGTAACATATCTATGAGCACTTTCAGAATAAGATTTGGACAAATCCTGAAAAAGATAAAAGCATGTTCCAAATTCCATGTTTTTTCCAAAGAAATAAAAAAAAACTTAAAATGTTTAAGTAAACAAGTGCAGTTTGTGGGAAAACTTGCTTTAACATCTGAGACCTAATAGTTTTTTTTTTTTAATTCTGATCACATTTCTATCTTATTTATTTCATTTTTCTTTAAATTGGTGGGTGAATTTGACAGCCCTGGAAGGAGAGGCTGTAATAGCAATGTCAAGGGCCAAGAACTGAACAAGCTTTCTTATATCAACCCTGTGTTTCAACAAGGGTTGTACCAAATGTCTAATTTTAGTATTTGGCTCAATACCAAACACCTGGAAATGGCATTCAGCCAAGTAAGAACACAAAGCTAAACAGTGGGTGAGCAAGCGCATCTGTCTCCTCTTGTTTTCTACTTTTCAGCTATTAGGTAAATAAGGTAGCTATTAGGTAAATAAGGTAGCTATTAGGTAAACAAGGTAGTTATTAAATGATGACTTATGCAAAGCCTACAATTTCAGCATTCACATTTCATCTTACCAACATTTATCAGGCTCCTCAGCAAGAAACATTTTGATAACATTTGTTAGGAAATGTGTGATATGAATATGATAGCATTTGCGATGAAAAACAGTTTGACTTCTTAATCCTATCTTTGAGGTTGGATTTCAATCTTTCCTTCTTAGACTAGAGAGTAGACATGAAACAAGTCAGGTGTCAGATTTGTTGGCATGGAAAATTCAAAACTGATTCGTTTTCAATCGCTGGTTTCTGCGTGAGCATGTTCCAAGCCAGCCCCACCCCCAGCCCCTGCGCTACACATGTACGTGTCAGAGCACTCAGGACTCCTGACTCCATTTCTGCACCCACAGAAACCACATTTCCTCTCACTCCTTCTCACTTCACCAATCCACAAACCCCTTAACTACCCCTGAAATATGGAGATATTTCCCGACATCTCCACAAATATCACAGAAAGCTTTCATGGTCTCATGTAACCAAACTTATAACCATATGCACGCCTCATGTGACCAAGAAAATCACTCATCTCTCTACTATGTCCTTCAAGAGAAGGCACAATTTAGTCTTTAGAAAAGAGTAACAAGCTATTACTTGAAAAGGCAAAGCCTTAAATAAATTTTGGCATTACTTTCCTTGCTTTTATGCCTATGTCCCCTGAAATCACCTATCTGATTCCAGACACCAAAGAGACCACCTTAGACTGAGGGCTCCCACAGGTGCAGCTAGACAACACTCTATCCTAGCACCCCGTCTTTAGCTTCCTACTTGGGGTTTTTCTGTTGAAACCTCAAATTGGGGACAGGAAGGAAACCTACTCTCCGCTCACACATGTACAACCCAGCACGTGGGGAATTACCACCCTCCACTAGCTTCCTGAGGCTACCATAACAAAATGCCATAGACTGGGTGGCTTAAACAACAAAAATGTATTTAGTCACTATTCTGGAGGCTAGAAGTCTGAGATCAAGGTGCTGAGAGATTTGGTTTCTTCTGAAACCTCTCTCCTTGGCTTGCAGATAGTTACCATCTTGCTATGTCCTCACATAGGCTTTCCTCCATGCATGCTCACTCCTGGTCTCTCTGTCCACATCTCCTCTTCTTATAAGGACTCAGTCATACTGAATTGGAGCCCACCATCATCTTAACTTAATCATCTCTTCAAATAACCTATCTTCAAATACAGTCACCTTGGGAGGTGCTGAGAGTTAGGGCTTCAATATGAATTTTGGGGGAACACAATTCAGCCTTTAATGGGAGAGGAAAACTGATAAATAAATTTTTCTTTCATTCTTCACCTAGACAGATGGTCCTGATTTACATTCCATGTGAAGGATCTCAGGTAGTGCGTGGCACTTACAGCAACTCATCTTAGTGTTGACTCTGTATCCTTCTTTGCCTGGTCTCCCCATCCCTTGCTGCTTCCAGTTCCCAGATCACAAATGCTAACAAACAACCTGCACTCAGGCTCTGCTTCTTGGAGAATCCAGACTAAGACATATATGTTACCTCATTTCATCTTCACAACAACATTGCTAGATAGATATTACTATTCATAAATGAAGAAACAGGTGAGTCAGAGAAGAAAAATGACTTTCCCAGGGTCACACAGCTAGTAAACTGCAAAGACAACTTTGATTTAAACCTTTTGATGCGCAATACTGCATTACATCCCAGGTATCATAACATCTACTAGAAAAGTCTATACATAGTCAGATAGACCTTAAGCCATGTTCCGTACCGGTTTTAAAGCTGTTTAAACAGACTAGAGATAAGATATGCTAAGCACATAATTCATCTTCCTATTATTTCAATGTTATTCCTTTCCTCCTTCCCCAAGCTTAAGAGTTTGATTTTCCTTTTTCAAAATTTACCTGTATCTGAAATTATTTTTTTTAATAGAAACGTTATAAACTACAATCTCTTTATTGGCACTATCACAAACTATACCTTTCCAAGCAAACCACATCTCACAGTCAAATTAGGCAGGCTCTTATATCTTAATCAAAGCTTAACATTTTAATTGTTCATTAAACATGAGAGTAATTTAGTATCCTACTATGCAATCATTATTGTTTCCTGAAAATCTGATGTGATGAGGTACAATAAATGCAAACTGAAATATTGCCTGTGGAAGATTATTTATTATTTCTTCAAGCTAAAAACATTCATAACTAAAATTTATTGGTCCATACTCCCTTCATTATAAATATTTTATGTTCTGCCTCAGGGATCCATGTCTTAGCATTTAAATGTCTCAATCTTGTGTCAGTAACAGGAAGAACAAGTTCACTGGGTGGAATTTTTGCCCTTTACTTCAGAATGTTACAATAATAATAGGCTATAAATATGTTATAATTATGCCTTTGATCACTGCTGTAGTTTTCTAGTCTGAATGAATTAAATTCAAAATGAAAGCAAGCTAGTAGACATAAGTGACAGTAGTTATCTTAAACTAAGATTTTGCTGAAAGCATAGTAATATAATGAAAATACTTAAGAGTTGCCAGGGTAGCAAACTATTTTCCTCTTACTTCTACCTTAAAATGAAGTAGTACCTACATCTATCACTACCTTTACATATCAAGAGTGATTTACACTTTATATTCTTAGTACTTTTATATCTGGATCACCATAACAACCTTGGAAATACTAAGCAGTTGTAAAAATCTCCATTTTTCAAATGAGAAAACCCAGGTTCAGGTAGGTACAGTTGTATAATTTTTGTTTTAATTCTTAAAATTTTGATCACAAGACAGTAAAATCATGCAACAATAATAATCAAACTCCAGCTGTCTGCCGATCTCATCTTATGAGGAGGCTGGCAGTAAGGAGGTGGGGGAGGGCATGGCAGAGAGTAGAGAACCTGAATAGGTGACAAACAACGGGTGACAGGGAACCCCGATGGAGAACTGGGGGTGTAAGAAAGAAGGAATGGCCTACATCACCTACATTCTCCTGGATCTGTTTCCCTAGGGAGAGCTCACAGAACGGATTACTGGTAAGTTAACCAAGATGCCTAGAGTAGCTATGTCTTTCCTGGAAGTCTGAGCTAGCTATGGGACCAAGAGTTGTCTCAATAATATGAGCCTTATTATATCACTTTTGTTAACGGATATTTTAAAGTTGCAACTGGAGTACCTTTATCTCACTCATCTTCTTCCAAATATATTCTAGACAGAGTTTTGAAACCCACCCTACATGTGGGAGTACACAGAAGGAAGAAAAACTGAATCTAATCTCAGAGCAGATTGAAAAGAAAATTACATCCTGGTATTACATTATCCAAACAGGATATACATGAAGAAATACATATATAAACACGTTGACAGGGAAAATTTTCTGAAGAAATATAAAGAAATTTGAAGAAAAGGTGAGCACTAAAAATTTTCTGAAGAAATATGAAGAAATTTGAAGAAAAGGTGAGCACCGAATTTTTCTACCCTATCCTATAAGTCTATGTGCTCTCAAGTGTATTCCTTGGAATAAAGATTCTTCCGGTTATAAATAATTTTATATGTAAAGAGTATTTTGTGATCAGATTCTTAAATGCTGGTCCACCAAGATATTCTGTTGAGATAGCAAAGCTTAGTAAATTACTTACCGTGGTGAAGAAGATGGTTACTTTGACAGTCGTAGTAGCATCTTGAAGTGAGGGGGACAAAGTGAAGACATTTATGAGACTTGGGGCTTTGGTTAAAGTTGAGGATTGATTATGATTGCAGAAGTTTCATGATATAATAGAACTGGTGAACACAGCATGGATATGGCTTTAAAGAGAATCTTGAAGAGCTAGCCTTCCTTTGGTGCCATATTATATTGACAAGAGGTATTTATTCTAATGAGGGTAAATGGAATAATTAGATAATTATTCTGAAAGTTCCTAAAATGAATAATAAACTTATTTGTAACGCTAACATCCTGGGCAATTTTCCTGAAGAATACAACCACTAATTAAGATAGACACGAAGTAAAGTCATGTAAATACTAGAGTCCATTCAATAACTGTGTAGGTGTAAGTGATTTTCAACATAAGTTTTCACCATAAGTTTATGAATTCCTGGGTCAAAGTTAAACAAATGTTTTCACAGTGGTACTCTTCAGATTCTTTAATATATGAGTAGGCATGTAATTTTCAAGGAAAATGTATACAAAAACATTTTTATTTTACTGTTCTGAAAATAAAATTCACCAGGATTATCATCCCATTGAATATACTTGCAGAAATAGTGACCAAGACTTTAGGATATTCATAAAAATGTTAAAAATTAAAACCCAAATAGAGAAGTAACTGTAATCCCAGTTCAGCATTTCTCTGCACACAGGCACTAACATCTTACGTAACTGGCACAAAGGCACATTAGGCTGGAATCCAGTTCAAGAGTTTAGCACAATCAGAATGAGTCAGTGACTGAAATAAAGATTCTCAGCGCCAATGGTTTGAGGAGGAAAATGAAGTACATGACACAAAAGGAGGGGAATCTTTCCAGTGGAGATATGTTGCCTAGCTATAAAATGAGTCATGGATCTTTTTTATGTCTTCAATTTACCCTACAGTGTCAGTACTGAATTGTTACAGAGTGATAATGCTCTTATTAGATGCTACTCTTCTGAGGCAAGAAATACCACTTACTAAAAGTAAGCAACAGTTAAAATAGCATTTTATCTTCATGCACACATAATCTGAATGGCCAAACAGAAATTGGTTATTTTATATTAGACCACAGAACAGGCTAACAGGTCATCTACTTAGACTGGGATCAGTAAATGCCCCTACAAGATGATGATCCTTCATTTGATAGTGAAAGGAGTCAGCCATCTAACTGGAAATAACTAAAATTACATGAGCATTTCTATTATTCGACACAAAAAACTCAGCATGGACTTTTGGAGAAAATGTAGAAGGAATAAAACAAATGTTTAAAATATCAACTCAAAAACTATTTTAATTAATTAAATATCAACTTAAAAAAAAAACAGGTTTGATTTTTATGCCAGGAAACACTAAGTTGATTCCAGAAGATACCGAGATGATTCCAGGAGTTCACATAAATGTAATTCTAACTGTGCAATTGCAATTTAAGCTACAGAGGAAGAAAAAGCCCAGATATTCTACAAAAATCAATGTAGCTGCTTAGCTCAGATTTTAAAGGGACACATATAAAACCCAAATATCACTGGCCCTTCCTGTGGCTGGCCTAAAATGGTGATGTGTGCACACAGCAACCTCCAAAAAAGCACTGAAAAATAATTCATGTATTTTGGAATCTTAAAGACACGTCCTGAAAATTATATACACCTCCTCTTTACTGCTCATCTATCCTCATGGCAGTAGCTTCCCTAACACCTACCACCTTTCTGGATTCTTTCTTACACTCTTCTCTAAAACCCTTCCACTTGTTTTAAAATTGACTACTTCTTTTTCTAGGCCTTTTTCTGTTGAAAATCAATCTGTTTTTAGGAAGCAAATCAAAATGTATATAGCCCAGCCCTAAAAATGCAAGAACAATAAAGAATTCTTCCTTCTTAGAGCTTCAGGGGAGTGAGGAGGGTGACCAAAGTCTCTGGAATTGTATGTTAATATCTTTGTTCTAGCTACATGTTCAAAGGATAAGATGAAAGAACAATGGCCAAGGATTCGTGGTTAATATTAGAGGGTGTCAGAGAATTGATAGTTTCAGGAAGTCTAAGCACCAAATACACTGTAAAACTTATACACACACACACACACACACACACACACACGCACACACACACACATACCTTTTTAAGCCTTGATCAGAGTGTAGATGGTAGGGAACAGAATGTTCTCTGTATTGACTAATGACAAAAGAGAAAGCAAACTTTTTTCTGGACCAAAAAAAAGACAAAACATTTTGGTAAGAGGGAATTAATTGCAGATCTAGCTGGGGAAAGATAGGTAGGCTTCTGGTCTCAAATTATCTCTAAAGGTCTCTAAGGAACTTGCAAATTAGATCATTAAATCAAACATTGCCAGTGACCTTTGAGGAACTGTCAAGGACAATAAAGGAGAATAAAACTGGAAATAAGCAAATACCAACCAATTCTGAAAAATGGGGTGAAGGAAAATTTGACAAATTAGCGACAGGTAAGAGTTACATCAATTTCAGCTAAAATTTTAGAAAAACCCTTCAAGATGAATAAGTTTGGAAGCCTAAAGAAGTAATGATCACTAAGAGCCAGTAAGGGTTCATAAAACAAATCAGACTCCTCTCGTTTGTTTCTGTATGTCAGGGTCCTGGCAGAGGACAAATGGGACACACAATCAGAGGGTGATTCAGATGAGTTCATAGCAGGTACTCTTCATTAAAGCATGGGGTAGGGTTAAAGGAAACTTAGAGGGATAATGGAGCAACTGTGGAGAACTGGTACCACCCAAAACAGGACTAAGCTACATAATTTGCACAGTCAAGGGCAAAACGAAAATACATGGCCCTTTATTCAAAATCCATACAGAATTTCCAGTCAGGGATAGCAAAGTATTACTAAGCACCAGGTCTTATATGACCACACAGGCTGTAAGCCCATTGCAGCCCTCCCTGACCCTTAAGTTGCAAGAGGCTAGGAGGGAAAGAAATATAAGAACCTGGACAGAGTTGTAGCTGTAGTTTTAGCTGAAGGAGAGTCCACTGGAGATAAACAAGAAGAGCTAAGCACTTACACTAAGTCACTGATTGCCTGTGGCTGTGAAGAGAAGAATCTCGTGAAATTCATACCACAATGCCATTCTTCTCTTGCCCTTCTATAATCTCAGAAAATGCAATCCAAATAATATAGGGCATGGAGGACAGCTTCCAGAAACACAAAGCAGGGTGGAGAGTAAATTGGTAGATGCAGGAAGCATATTTTGCACACCTATATGAAGTCATTATGCTGTCAAATCTGTGAAACCTGATGACCCTAGTTTACAGGGGCTTTAAGAAGGTGCTTGCACAAGTTCTCAGGAACCCCCTTGGAAAAATGGAGAAAATGGCCTAGAGGCAAAGATAATTATGTGGTTCAATAAGAGCTTAAACAACTCAACGTCTACCAAAAAACTAGATAAATGTAAATCTGAAGAGGACTGTATGTGCACCATAGTTCCTTTACTCCATACTTTCCAGCTCAGCATTTTTACTACTGACTTGAGGATACAAGAGAGATGATTATCAAAGCATGGTTTATAGATTACTGAGTGGGACAGTGACTAATCAGGATGAGAGTTAGAATCTAAAAAAGACCTTGGCAGGCTGGCTGTAGCAATGGGATAAAAGGAGCTTGGCCAGCTGAAACAATCAACTAAATCTAATAGCAGCAAATCTTGGGATTTGCTTCAAGTTCAAAAGCCAGTGGCACAGGTTTGGGAAAGGGTAGACAATATTTATGATATATGAAAATGACTCAGGATGTTTAGGGGAAGGTAAAGTCAGTGTGAGTCATGAGTGTACTGGGTCCTCCAGAAAAGAAGATTAAGTTTTAGGTAGCATTAAGCGAACGAAGGAGGTGATAATCCAAGCCTGAGACTGTGTTGATCAAACCACATCTGGAAAACTGGGTTTATTTGAATGTCATATATAACTTGTGATGTACTCTGAGAAGACTAACTAGGATAGGAGAAGAGGGTAATGAACTAAGACCAACCACCAAAGCTGATCTGGTTTTAATAACTGATGCAAATGACAACATGAATGTGACAGGGTTGAAATTACTGCTCATTTGCCTTTCTTTCTAATCGCAGATTGCTATTTCTTTGAGCAGAGGACATAGATGAAACCAAAGATAAATGAGTGGATGAGGCAACTCTTGCCTCTTTGTTCCTCCCCATGAGTTTTCAGGGTCAAGAATCTACAAGGACAGAGGACCGTGGAACCAAAAGCTCACTGCCTTTTGGAAGGAAAGATGGACATTTTCCCAGAGGGATTCTCTTTTTTACCATATAAAGAAATTCTTGGAGTTCCCGTCATGGCTCAGCGGAAATGAATCTGACTAGCATCCATGAGGATGCAGGCTCGACTCCTGGCCTTGCTCAGTGGGTTAAGGATCTGGCATTGCCATGATCTGTGGTGTAGACGGAAGATGCAGCTTGGATCCTGCATTGCTATGGCTGTGGTGTAGGCCAGCAGCTACAACTCCAATTTGACTCCTAGCCTGGAAACCTCCATATGCTGAGGGAGTGGCCCTAAAAAGCCCAAAGCAAAAAAAGAAAGAAATTCTTGCTAGGCTACAGTTACATACTTCTGAATGCTCTTTCTTATTTGTCATTACGCCTATTTGAAGAAAGCCATGCACTAACACAGAATAGAAATTATTCCTTAGTAGTAATAATTGAAGAGATTTAAAGCCTATAATAAAAGATCACTCAAGAGAATAACGGTACACAAATTGTATCCAAATATATTAAAGACTGTCATATGGAAGAATAATTATCATTGTCCTTTACTAGATCGAGAAATAAAACAATATAATTTAAAAAAAATCAGAAAGAGTTGTTTTCAATGGTCTAACATTCTGAGAACGAAATGCATTAGCATGGAAAGCAGAAGGTTCTCCATAACTAAACACAAATAACATAGGAATATAGTCTAGATGATTCTCTAACAGGCAGGTCATTTAGGCAATTCCAGCTTTCCATGGGTAGTTTTTAAAGATCATTTTCAATACTGAACATCCATAGTTTATTCTTTCATTCAATAGGTATTTATTGAGAACCAGTCACACTACCAACATAATCTTAAGACTTGAGGCTACAGAAACAAACAGAAACAAGGCATTACTCATGGAACTTAAATGATGATGGGATAGGTAGATACTAAACAAATCATTAGTAACATGTAAGGCAGTAGTGGTAAATGTGGAAAAAAAATAAAGCAGAATAAGAAGCCCAGGTGATGGAGGAAAAGAAGACATACAGATAAAATGGTCAGAAAAGATTTCTCTGGATAATAATCCCATCTCTTTATCATACTAAATCTCTCTAAATCTTCAATCCTGTTCTCTTCTTAAGGCTCTTATCATTTTTCTTCCTTATGTTAACTATCCTCCATCTGGTTTACTCTTTAACTTCTAACCTAGAATAACTTTAATTTTTAAGCACAGGAGAATTTAGTAGGAAATCTGTACCAGTATAATTTAAAAGCAAGATGTGCCCACTATTTATAATTTCACTTATGACCATGATGTGGGTATCTTCATACAGTGAATACCCAGTACAATTCTCTTTCCCCAACAACCAGTGCTTTGTAAAACTGGCTCTGGCCTTTCTTTCTAATCGCAGATTGCTATTTCTTTGAGGAGCGAGGACAAACACTTATTTATCGATCACTCCTGCCCAACTCAAGAAAGTTTTATCTCCCCTTCATCTATGCCATTCCTTTTATTTGGTGAGTAAATTAAAATTCTTGATATTTAATTAGAAATTTTTATTCCATGATATTTTGATTGCCAACATTTACCAAATCTATTGGACAAACAAAAGTGAGACAATAAAGCAGGGTTATATCCAAGCTTCAGAGCTAAGAGGAAGACAAACAGTTGGATTACAGACCCAAATTAGACACACACACAAAGTAGCCTATGACAATTAATTTTTTTCTTTTTATTTCTTTTTAAACTTTTTTTTAATCACATATACTAGCAGGAGGACAGAAGGTAGGAGGTATTTGGAGGATCAGAGTTGAAAAGATCACTAGGATAAGAAACAATTTTCTGCTAAGATTATGTGCTAACAAGTTCTTATTTAAACTTTCTAATCAGAGATGCATAGAGTCATACAATATAATGAAGTGAAAATTACCTTAGAGATCATTTACTTCTCCTGTCACCAATACCATCATAACAGAAACAGTCTTAGCAAGGTGAAATTAACTGCACAAGATTATATACTTATTTCCACAATCAAAAAATTAAATAGAGGGAGCTCAGTTCAAGATGGCAACTTACTTCCCTCTTACTCTTGGTACCACTGAAGTTAGAGAAAAAAAAAAAATAATTAGCAGAACTGGAATATAAAAAAGAAATTCTGACAACAGTTTAAGAAAATGCTAGAAGAGAAACAGCAGACTGAATTGGATCATTGGAAAAGTCACCGCAGGCAATCTATGGCCTTAAATACCCTAAGTAAATGGGAGAAGGTTTCTGAGTTGTCAAGGAATCCTTAAAGGTTTTCCATGCTCAGAGTTAACAAAAAACATTCATTGGGAAGGACCTGTCTGAGTCTTTCTCTTTACTCCCTAACTGAAAATGTCAAACATGGGCAAGTAAACACACCTGTGTCACAACTACTGTGTTTTGCCATGGCGTGTTGCAAAGTATGGCTAGAATGATCATATTTCACCATGAACTGTTTCTTGTTCTTTCCTGCCCCACTTTCCGTTTCCTTCACTCTCACAGTCATAGAATTGCACTTCCTAAATAAAGCATCAACACTTAATCTTTGTCTCAGGCTCTTTTTATAAGGCATGTTCTGGGTTGAATTGTGTGTCCCAGAAAGATAAACTGAAGTCCTAACTCCCAATCACAGAATGTGACCTTACTGGAAATGGGGTCACTGCCTATGTAAGTAGTTAGGAGAGGTCATACTAAAGTGGGATAGCCCTTAATCCAACAGAACTGGTGTCCCTATAAGAATAGAAGAGCCAGAGATACCCAGAGAGAACACCATGTGAAGACTAAGGTAGAATTTAAAGTTACACTGTACAAGCCGAGGAACTCACTGGGCTACCAAAAGCCAGAAAAGGCAAGGAAGGATCCTCTCCTAGTGGTTTTAGAAGGAGTCCTTGCCAACACTTTAATTCTGGACTTCTAAGCTCTAGAACTGGGAGACAATAAATTTCTGGTTTTTCAAGGCCCCCAGTTTGTGGTTAATTTATTACAACAATTCTAGGAAGTTAATACAAGCACTCAAACAATTAATACCAATAATTACTGTAGAACAGAGACCTTAAGGATAGGTTTCTGAAGTTGGATGCCCACCATCCAGCAGCAGGAGGGACACAATTGCTGGTGCTAAGTAGAATGGCAATAACCCATGGCACATAATGGCATCACAGTTACACTTTCCTTTATGATAACTGGCTTGAAGTAGGGGTAGAGGATGGGGACCAAGTATCTATGGTACTTACTCAGTATGGAGAAAATAGGAAACAAAAAGATGGTGGAGTGAGCTTTAGCTAGGGCTAGATAACTTGCCAAAATAAAATGATAGGCTCAAGGAAAATAATTACTAATTTTTTTAATGGCCGGACCCACAGCACATGGAAGTTCCCATGCTACAGACTGACTATGAGCTGCAGCTGTGACCTATACCACAACCGCAGTAATGCCAGATCCTTTAACCCACTGCACAGGGCAGAGAGAAAATCCACACCTCCATAGGGACCCAAGGCACTGCAGTCAGATTCTGACCCACTGTACCACAGTGGAAACTCCAATAATTACTAATTTAAGGCATTTTAGAAACCCAGAGGACTTCTATGGCAGCCTTAGTGGAGATTCTTATCTCTTGAAGACTCGGGACCTACTCATGAAAATCAAAACAAGAATCTGATTATAACAACGTTAGAGCAGCAAAGGAAACCAAATGCATAACCTCAGGAGTTCTCTCATGTCACTGTCAGTGCCCTGATAGAAAAGATTGAGACCCTCAGATCTTGCCTGAGGACATGATGATGAGCCTAGGAATTCCTAAAGTCTTCTGAGGTCTCCTGGTTGGTGGCAGCAGCCTCTGCTCATCAGAGCAGAACTGCCTCTGTGTGCCTGGGACTATGTAAGGACTACACTGAAACTGGAAATTTGCAAGACCTGAAAGCCTGCTTGCATGGTTTCTCATCACTTCTAGGCCAATAACTAGGTCAGATCTTAACACAATTTGAGCACGACTGTACAATCCCCCCTCCTGTGCCAAAGGTATTTCAAGAAATAGCTATTTGTATCAGCAGGAAGTGGATCTTCGGAGAGTTAGATGGGGACAGGAAGTGAAGATTGGAGTTTGGGATGGGAATTCGTTAACATAGTCCTGACCAAGACCTGAAAATAGTGTTTTGCTCTTTTTCCTCCTTTCCTGACTCATTTCCTTTTTTCCCCTCATCATCATTAAAACCATTATTTTTAGGGAGTTCCCGTCGTGGCGCAGTGGTTAACGAATCCGACTAGGAACCATGAGGTTGCGGGTTCGGTCCCTGGCCTTGCTCAGTGGGTTAACGATCCGGCGTTGCCGTGAGCTGTGGTGTAGGTCGCAGACGCGGCTCGGATCCTGCGTTGCTGTGGCTGCG
>PVHT021183688.1:13429235-13441954 GCA_004024745.2 Catagonus wagneri | reverse complement strand
CGTAGGCCAGTGGCTACAGCTCCGATAAGACCCCTAGCCTGGGAACCTCCACATGCCGCAGGTGCGGCCATAAAAATGACAAAAGGCAAAGAAAAAAAAAAAAAAACCATTATTTTTAGGATATTATTTAAATAAACTACAGGACATCTACGCAATGAAATACTATTCAGCCATTTAAAAGAATGACCCATACGTAACACATAGGAAGGATGGAAAGGCATGTTTTAGACATCATTATGTACCACTGCCTCAGATCCTTTTGATAGAACCTGTGTGCAGGCCTTTGTTTTGCCCAGGTGTTACAGTGGCAATCAACTTTTTTTCAGGTCTCACCATACCTCCTACCTTTGGTCTCAGATTTTTTGTTGCTGCTGAATTATGAGTGGCTAAGGGATCCATGCGGTGCTCACACACTGGCAATACGGAATTGCAGGGGAATTAATTTCCTATGCAGTAGATGAACTTCTGACACATGAAAGACTAATAGACACATTTTTCTCCCATCATCCTGAGGAAAACTCTCCTGAAATGGAGAAGTTTATATAATCTTTAGAAAGATGATCCCAGGAGATCACACTATCAGTTGCAATTGACACTCACAGTGGCCACTCCAGGAATGCATCTCATTAAGTTTGGTGGCCATTCTTCCCTGACTCATTCTTACCTCCCTGAGAATATACTAATAAATTAGCACATAATCTTTTTCTTTAGGCTCCATTATCTAGGAAATCTGATTCAAAGTAGATGTTTATCATATAATGTCACATGAAAAAGTAAGTTACAGAAATAATAGGGAGAAAGACAAATTTTATGTAACAAAATATATAGGTATATACATATTAAAATATATTGTTTGTACAGGTATAACAAGAAGTCTGAGTCAATACGTAACCACTTTCTGAGAATACATAGGAGTAAAGAAAAGACTTTGAATATTTATTTGACTTCTCTATTCAAAAGTTTTTAAGATCATCTATATATTTGTAATTTTAAAGAATACTAAAAAAGGGGAGTTCCTGCTGTGGCTCAGTGGTAATGAACCCGACTAGTATCCATGAGGATACAGGTTTGATCCCTGGCCTCATTCAGTGGGTTAAGGATCCCATGTTGCCATGAGCTGTGGTGTAGGTTGCAGATGTGGCTCAGATCCCACATTGCTGTGGTTGTGGCATAGGCTAACAGTTGTAGCTCTGATTCGACCCCTAGCCTGGTAACTTCCCCAGGTATGGCCCTAAAAAGCAAAAAATAAAAAACAAAAATTTTAAAAAAGGATACTAAAAAAAGAAAATATTACAAAGTAAGCTATACGATGGTATAATAGTTTTTTTTTTGTCTTTTTGCCTTTTCTAGAGCCGCACCCGCGGCATGTGGAGGTTCCCAGGCTAGGGGTCTACTAGGAGCTGCAGCCTCCGGCCTTCACCACAGCCACAGCAACACGGGATCAGAGCCGCATCTGCAACCTACACCACAGCTCACGGCAATGCAGAATCCTTAACCCACTGAGCAAGGCCAGGGATCAAACCTGCAACCTCATGGTTCCTAGTCGGATGCAGTAATCACTGAGCTACGACGGGAACTCTCAATGGTATAATACTTTAAACTGAACATGTTTCTGATTTTTATATTACTGATGAAGAATTTTAGATATTGCAAAAATAACACTTGAAAAAAATGGTCAAACTAGAAATGAGTTAAAGAAAGTAACTGTTCACATCTTTTTCTATCTGCTTAACATTCACTGGCCCTAAATTAAAAATTTTCTATACTACAGTAGGGAATACAACACAAAGCAATGTCTTTCAAGTTTGTATTTATACAATACAAAAGGAAATGCAAACCTGTCAATTAACTGATTTTTTAAAAAATCGATGTGAATAATCAAGTAGACGAAAATTCTATTTAAAAACTTAACTGACTGAATGACAGTATTTATTTCAGTTGTGCTGCAAAGACAAAGACAAGCTCTTTACCTTTACCCCCTCCCCCCAAAAAAGAAATTGATCTCTTTCCTCTAATTTTATTAAATTAAAATTTTTAATTTCCTGTAATTAGTACTTGGGCATATAAAAACTACAGTGATGGTCTAATAATATAATACTTCTTTAGTCCCACATATGTTTTTAACATACAGTATAAGGGCCTTTTTAAGATATCACCATGACTTGCTCTAAAACTTTTTTCTCTCCTAAAACTTTTTTTTCTCCGTTTTATGCTGAAAAGGTAAAGAAAGGGTCACATGTCCATAAGTAAAGCAATATTAACAGAAGTGATTATGTAAGTTTTTTAAATTGACTTTAGTTCCATTATTTAGTTAGTTATTACTTTAAAATGCAATATACAAATGACGACTTTGTTTTTATAAAGTAATATAAAATTTCTTATATGTACTATGTAATAATTTCTATTTGCTTTCTTAGCATGAGAAAAAACTATTGATTTTAGGGGTCCACAGGTAAATTGCTAAACCCCTATAAACCATCTTTTGCTTGTAATGACAGGAAAAGACTTTGAAGATTCCACTAATAACTCAGTAAAATTATGAGGAGAATTTGCCAGATGATTTATATCAACTCTTTGTCATATATATATATATATATATATAGTATACAGAAAGTATATAAAAAAGAATATGAATTTTCCTTTAGAAAATCTGTATAGATAAATACAATTCTTGATAATATTATGCATGCTATTTTGTAATTTTTATGATAAGTGAAAATAACTTCAGTTACTCCAAAATAAGCCATTTAACATGAAGGCCTTCATGGCTGGTAGATATGACTATCATAGGGATACTTTAAGAGAAGATTGTTCAGTAACTGTTTAAAAAAATAAATAGGTTAAGAATAGGTCTGGGAAGTTTGAAACACCAACCAAGGATAGCCAGGGAGAGCATTTATTCAGCAGGAAGCTCATATCCCTAATCAAAGATGAAAAGGCTCAGGTTACACTGGCTACAAACTCATATCCATGTTTAAAGATGAAGGAAGCCTGCATTCTACAGCTTAAAGCTTATATCTATATCCAGGCACAAAAGAGACCAGGGCTCATACAACCAGAAAAGTCATACCCAAGATGTCCATGTCTATATCCTAAAGAAGGAACTGGCCACTCATACATTGCTCCTGGGAATGTAAAATGGTACAGCCACTCTGTAAAGCAGTCTGGGCATTTCTTAAAGCACTAAATTTGCAACCACTGCACAAACCAGTAATCACATTTCAGGGTTTATTCCAGAGAAATGAAAATCTAAGTTCTCACAAAAACCCATTCAGAAAGTTTACAGCAGCCATGATTTGTAATAGCCCAAACCTGTAAGCAATATCCTTCTGGATGAATGGTTAAAGTGACTATAACTGCGGTACATCCATACCATAGAACAGTACTCAGCAAATGAAAAGGAAACCGAGTATTGATACATTTGTACCAGTGGAAAACCCACTTTCTAATGAAGAAAACGGGTGATTAAGGCTATAAAGTGAACACATTAGATGAATACCAGAGAATGTAGTAGAGGGAAATTTTTAATCCCCCAATGTTATACTCTGTACAATCTACTTATATAAAATTCTAGAAATGGGGGAAAGGTTAGCAACTGCCAGGCATTAGGGGAATAGCACAGGAGGAAGGTGATATAATGTTTATCCACGGGGAAAGTAGGAAA
Organism: Catagonus wagneri; assembly: GCA_004024745.2. Classification (NCBI taxonomy): domain Eukaryota; kingdom Metazoa; phylum Chordata; class Mammalia; order Artiodactyla; family Tayassuidae; genus Catagonus; species Catagonus wagneri. Next base: position 13,438,290 of record PVHT021183688.1, on the reverse strand, counting down.
AAGATTCACAAAAATCTCTGTATTATTTCTTAAAAATGCATGAAAATCCACGATGAGATAATAGCAAGTAGTTTCATTAAAACAAAACAAAATAAACAAACAAACAAAAAAAGAGCTGAAACCTCTACTACTGGTATACTGAACTAGAGTACTGTGCCAATCACTGCTTGGAAATCCTGGCTGCAGATCAGTCCCCAGCGGGATTTACCCGCTGGGAATGGCATCTCTTCCCCAGCAGAGACATTCTCCAAATGCCTCTAGTACAGGAGGTGGCAGTTCAAAAGGAGAACCAAGCCAACAGTGAGAAAATTCTCTAGTAGAGGTGGGAATGCATATATAAAGCAAGAGCCAGGAGAGGCATCCCAGAGGCGACTGTACGCCCCATTCTGAGACACTGGTAAAACAAAAGAGTGAGCAGCAGTCTGGATGAGGCCAAAAATGCAGAGTAATAGCGTTTGAGCCCAAGAGTTACCAGGAAGGAAGCAAGGATCCTTTGAGAGAGAAGGCTCACTACAGTCCAGTGGCGCCTGTTCCCACGGGGGTTCTGTGCCTCCCCTCCGCTAGGTGGAGCCTGAGCCCTGCACAGGAGTATCCTCGGGTCAGAGGTCACGCTCTGGGTCAAAGTTCGCTTTGGCACGGGAGAACCTCAGGACTCGGACTTGCTGCTTCTCCTCTCGCTGCCCGCGAGCCCCGTGCCCGAAACAAAGGACTGCGTGCGCACACCGTATCTCTCCCGTGCGCTTCTGCCCTTCTCCTGCGTTCTCCTCCCCCCCTCCCCCAGAAAGGCAGGAGCGAGGCGCCGGCCTGCCCACCACCACCATGGCCCACCTGCGGGCTTGCGAGGTCCGACAGCTGCTTCACAACAAGTTCGTGGTCGTCATGGGGGACTCCGTGCAGAGGGCCGTGTACAAGGACCTGGTACTTCTACTGCAGAAGGACTGCCTGCTCTCTTCCAGTCAGCTGAAGACCAAGGGCGAGCTGAGCTTTGAGCAGGATGTGCTGCTGGAGGGTGGCAGGTGGGAACGCATGCACAACGGCACCCACTACCGCGAGGTGCGCCAGTTCCGCTCTGGCCACCACCTGGTGCGTTTCTACTTCCTCACGCGTGCGTACTCCCCGTACGTGGAGGACGTCCTGGAACACCTGCTGCGGGGCGAGCACGTCCCAGATTTGGTGGTCATGAACTCCTGCCTCTGGGACCTCTCCAGGTATGGCCAGAACTTCCCCAGGAGCTACCGGGAGGACTTGGAGAGTCTGTTCAGGCGCCTGAGCCAGGTGCTGCCCAAGACCTGCCTTCTGGTGTGGAACACCGCCATGCCCGTTGCTGAGGTCGTCACTGGGGGCTTCCTCCCTCCTGAGAACCAGTCCGGATGTGCGCGCCTGCGAGGAGACGTGATAGAGGCCAACTTCTACAGCTCCGCTGAGGCCAGCCTATACGGCTTCGACGTGCTGGACCTTCATTTTCACTTCCGGCACGCGGGGCAGCACCGGCAGCGAGACGGCGTGCACTGGGACGGGCGCGCGCACCGCCACCTCACTCAGCTGCTGCTGGCGCATGTGGCAGACGCCTGGGGCGTGGACCTCCCCTGCCACTACCCCGTAGGCAGATGGATCAGGGATGGCCCCACCAGAGGACGCCCAGGCCACGTGGGCCAGAGGCGATCTCAGGACAGCAGAGGTGACCCAGGCGAACAGTCCTCATCGTGGCACCCACCCACGCCCTCGTACCTCTGTGCCCCATGGCGACCTTCTGTGCCCTTTCCTCAGGGTCGACCTCTGTTCCCGCCTTACGGCCAAAGCGCATATGTGCCCTCGCATCCGTCTTCACACCGCTGGCAATTCTCCAGTGATTCTTCTGCACGCCAGGCGGAATATACTGGTGAAGCAAACTTGACTTGGGAGACACGTCTAGGCCCGATTCGCAGAACCTCTACCCAACATTGGAGCAGAGGGTCTCCTCCCTACCCTCGCTGGCGCCCCAGCGTGCCACGAAGACACCAGCGAAGACGTACAAACGGAGGGACCCGAGCACACCCAGAAGCAAGACCTCAGTAGGCAGACCTAAACCTGGGCTGCTTCCCAACGTGGTGGATAGTCTGCACAGACTGCCTGACACTTCTCCCTCAGGCCTGGCCTTCAGCAGCCCCACCATGGTGAGGACTCCTTCAGCCTCATACTTTTCCTGGTGAACGCTCTTACACATCCTTCTTTGCCAGAGCCTCCACCCCAGTTCTTGGTGAGGGAGCAGGAATCCAGACCACCTCTTAGCGTCTGTGCGCAAATAAGTTCTAAAGGAAAAAGTACACAAACACAGTTAAGCCTTACCTAAATACAAGTCTTCCAACAGTATTCTCCATAGACGTTCTTCCTAAAAAGAAAAAAGTAAAATTTTGATCCTTAAAACTTTCCAAAACATTTCTATTAAGACTTCAATATCACTACTTTTTGCATATATTTATAGAACTTAATCCCCAAAGCTTTCACCACAAATTGCCTTGCACATTTCCTTAAATTGAACTGTGCTACAACAGAATATCCTTAAAAAAATGTATTCCATTCACTAACACAAGGTTTTGTTTTTTTGTTTTGTTGTTTTGTTTTTTTTCCTGATAGAAGCATATTTTCTACTCTCAGGCTCATCAAAATTTTTTAAATACTTTATTTTTTAGAGTAATTTTAGATTCACAGCAAAATTGAGAGGGAAGTAGAGAGTTTTCATATACTTCCCATACACAGCCTCCTCCAGTATGAGCATCTCACACCAAAATTGTACATATATTTACCTTCAGTAAAACTACCTTGTTACATCATTTCACCCGAAGTCCATTTTTCCCATTAGGGTTCACTCTTGATCTTGATTCTGTGTTTTTTGACAGATGTATAATGACATATCAATCGTTATAATATCATGCAGAATAGTTTTATTGCCCTAAAATTCCTCTCTGCTCCTCTTTTTCATTCCTCCCTGCTCCTCTTCCTCATTCCTCCCCCATCCAGCCCCTGGCTACCACCCATCCATAACCATCTCATAGTTTTGTGTTTACTAGAATGTTATATAGTTGGAATCATAGAGTAAGTAGCCTTTTCAGATTGGCTTCTTTTACTTAGTAATATGCTTTTAAGGTTCTTACATGTGCTTTCATGTCTTGAATAGCCCAGTTGTTTTTAGTGCTAAGTAATATTCCATTGTCTGAATATGCCACTGTTTATCCATTCACCTGCTAAAGTACATCTTAATTGCTGCCAGGTTTTGGCAGTTATAAATAAAGCTTCTTAAAATATTCATGTGCAAGTTTTTGTGTGTATGTAAGTTTTCAACTCCTTTGAATAAATACCAAGGAATTCAGTTGCTGTCTGTTATGTTAAGAGTATATTCAGTTTTGTAAGAAAATGCCAAATGGTCTTCTGAAGTAGCTCTGCCATTTTGCATTCCCTTCAGCAACTAATGTTGTTCCATGTCCTTGTCAGCATTTGGTGTTGTCAGTGTTTTGGATTTTCACCATTATAATAGGCACAAGGTATCTCATTTCAATCTTCAATTCTCTAAGGATATGATATTGAGCATCTTTAATATGCTTACTTGCCATTTGTCTATCTTCTTTGATGAAATGCCCATTTTTAATCAGTTGTTCCTTTTCTTAGTCTTAAGATCCTTTTTATATTTTGGATAACAGTATTTAATCATATGTCTTTTAGAAATATTTTCTCCCAGTGTGTGGCTTATAGTCTCACTCTTTTGGTGGTGTCTGTTGCAGAGAAGTTTTTAATTTTGAGGAAGTCCATCATACCAGTTTATTTCATGGATCATGCCTTTTGTGTTATATTCAAAAAGTTATCACCAGGAGTTCCCTGGGGACTCAGGAAGTTAAGGATCTGGCATTATCACTACTGTGGCTCTGATTATTGTTGTGGCTTGGGTTTGATCTCTGTCCTGGAAACTTCTGCATGCCATAGGGATGCCCCCCCCAAAATTTTTTTTTAAATTTAATTCCAAAAAAATTAGAAGTTATTTCTTTTCTTCTTGCTTTAGATTAAATTTCCTTTTCTTATTCCAGTTCTCGAAAGTAGAAGCGTAGATTATTGTTTTTTTCCTTAATTCTTGCAGTCAATGCTATAAATTTCACTTTTAGAACTATTTTCACTGTATCCCCCAAATTTCGATAAGTTGTATTTTTATTTTCATTTAGTTAAAATATTTTTAGATTTATTTGAGATTTCTTCTCTGAGCCATGCGTTATTTATTAATGTGTTGTTTAATCTCCAAATGTTTGGGGATTTTCTAGCTATCTTTCCATTATCTCTTTCTAGAATAATTCCACAGTAGTGTGAGAGCAGACATTATATGCATTCTATTCTTTTCAAATTTGGTAAGGTGTATTTTTATGGATCAGAATGTGGTCTGTCTTGGTTGAATGTTCCATGTGAGCTTGATAAGAATGTTTATTTTGTTCTTGTTGAATGAAATATCCTATAGATAGGATTTATATTCAATTATTTGATGGTTCTGTGCAATTTAGCTGTTACTTACTGATTTTCTGCCTGCTGGATCTATCCATTACTGATAGAAAGTTTTGAAGTCTCCAGCAATGATGGTGGATTCATGTTTCTTCTTGCAGTTCTATCAGTTTTTGCCTCCTGAACTTTGATACATTCTTGTAAAGTGCGTATATAATAAAGATTATGTATTCTTAGAGAATTGGTCCTTAATTATTATGTAATGCCCTTCTTTATTTCCCTTGCTTTGACATCAGCTTGCTTTGACTATTGTTAGCATGATATATCTTTCTCTGTCCTTTAACATTTAATCTGCATGTATCTTTATATTTAAAGTAGGTTTCTTGTATACGACATATAGTTGAATCTCTTGATCCACCCTAACAATCTATTAATTGGTCTTTTAATTGGTATACTTAGACTCTTGATTTTTAGCATGATTATTGATATACTTTAACACCTGCCCTATTTGTAACTGTTTTATATTTGTTGCCCTTGTTCTTTGTTCTTATTTTTGTCTTCCACTCTTTTCCTGTCTTTTGCGGTTTTAATCAAGCATTTTATGAGTCTGTTATTTCTTCTTTTTTAGCATAGCAGTTAACTCAGTTTCTTAAACTTTTTAAGTGGCTGCTCTGAAGGTTTCAGTATACATTACAACTTGTCCAAGTTTACTTCCAGATAAAACTATATTGCCTCATGAGTGCAGCAAGGTTATCTGTATATCAAAGACTGTTGGTGTTTTTATTTTAAACAAGTTGTTAAAAATTCAATCAATCATGAATAAAAGATAAACATTTTTATTTTACTTTCACTTATTCCTTCCTTAAAGCTCTTCTTTTCTTTATACAGAGTTTCTGACATGTTATTTTCCTTTTGTCTGGTAAATTTTTTAAAACATTTCTTGCAAAATAAGTCCCTGCTGGCAACAAATTCCTTCAATTTTTGTCTGAGAAAGTATGTCTCCTGCACTTGGAAGGATAATTTCCTAGGATACAAAATTCTAGTTTAGCGTTTCTTTGTTTTTCCCTCTCTAAATTTTATGTAGTTCATTTCGCTCTCTTCTTGTTTGCATGATTTCTGAGAAGTTTGATATAATGTTTTTCCTTGCTCCTCTATGATAAAAGTGTTTCCTCTGACTTCTTTCAAGATTTTTTTGATTTTCTGCAGTTTAAATATTAAATGCCTAGAGATAGATTTTTATATATATATATATATATGTATGTGTGTATATATATATATATATATATGTATATATATATATATATATATTTATCCTGCTTGATGTTCTCCGAGCTTCTGTGGTTTAGTGTTTGGCATTAATTTGGGGAAATTCTCTGTCTTTATTGCTTCACATATTTCTTTTGTTCCTTCTTTCTTCTCCTCCGGTATTCCCATTATGCTTATGTTCAACCTTTTATAATTGTTCCACTGTTCTTGGCTATTTTGTTATATTTGTTAGACTTTTTTCGCTTTGCTTTTTACTTCTGGGATTTCTATTGACGTATCCTCAAGTTCACTGATTCTTCCCTCAGCCATGTCATCCTACTAATGGGCTCATCAAAGGCACTCTTCATTTCTGTTACATCTTTTATACCTACAATTCTTTTTTATTCTGTCTTAGAATTTCTGTCTCTCTGATTATTTTATCTATCTGTTCTTGCATGTTGTCCACTTTTACCTTTAGACCTTTTAGCATGTTAATCATAGTTATTTTAAATTCTGGTCAGGTCCTTCTGACAACTCTGCCATGTTGATCTGGTTCTGATGTTTGCTCTGTATTTTTGCACTGCATTTTTTGCCTTTTGTATGCCTTGGAAAATTTTTTGTTGAAAGCTGGGCGTGATGCTCTGGATAAAACTAGCTATGATTAATAAGGCTTTAGTGATATGGTGGAAGGGTGAGTGTTAGGGGAGGAAGCATTCTGTAGTCCTGTGATTAGGTCTTAGTCTTTCAGTGAGCCCAAGCTCCTTGACTGTGACTTTGTGAATGCTTTTTAGTTCTTCCCCCACCCCTAGGATGGAACAGGTTGAGCAGAGAGGGCTGGAATTGGATAGTTCCCTTCCTCCAGGTTGGTTAGTCTCTGGAAAAAAAAAAAAAAAAGAAAGAAAAAGAAAATAGTAGGCTCTGGTAAAATAGTTCCCCTTGAGGAAGGCCTTGTTAAGGACAGAATGCTCTGGGCCTATTTCAGTGTTGCTACTTTTCCCTCCTCCCCTGCCAGAATCATGAGAGAAATTTTCTCTGATCTTCATTGTGAGAGCCTCCTGGGGGTAAAACTCACAAAAATGTGGAGTTTCCCTAAGACTAGACTCCCCTGGAGATTTTAGATTTTGTCCATATTGAGCTTACAGCAATTTTTCAATTATAGTTTAGGTTTTCCTACCCTAGTACTGGTTCCCACAAAGGATTCTGCTTGTGAGTTTATACTCCAATGAATTGTAATTCTCTGTATCTGCCTGGCTCTCCAGTTTTGGGGATAATGGTTTACATTGTGACCTCAATACTCTGACAGAACCAAGAAGAATTTTTTGTTTTATTTTCTAGTTTGTTTTGTTTTTTTCTGCACCTGCCACATGTGGAAGTTCCTGGGCCAGGGATCAAAACCACACCATAGCAGCAACCTGAGCAAATGCAGTGATGATGCCAGATCCTTCTTCACTCACTGCACCACAAGGAAACTCCTAAGAAGCGTTGTTTCGGTTTGTTTGGCTTTTTGTTGTTAGGATAAAGTGATGACCTCTAAACTCCTTAGGTGCTGAACCAAAAACCAGAAGTCCAGCCTAGTACACTTGGAAATGGCTCAGAGAACTGAAGCATATTGCAGTGTGAGCTAGAGTGCTCACTGAACAATCTCACAATTTTCTTCTGTTTGTTTTAATTCTTTAACGTTATCTCCCTCTTTCACAGTTTATGCATTTTTTTAAACCTTTGGTTAGAAAATTGACATACCTCTCCAACAATTCTCCTTGGTTAGAATTTTACCACTTGTCCCCCTCGTTAGAAATATTACTATCTATATGATGAGACAAAGCAATGGATTTATGCCTGCCTGCCCTCAATCTCTATCTTTGCATCCTTTCCCCAGCTTTATTGTGGATGTCATCTTGGGTTTGAAGCCCTTCCACCAGGCTGCATGCTGCAAGATAGCAAAGTAAACAAGGCAAATGAATCTAATCACATATTTGGTTTTATTACCTAAGGAGGAAATTAAAACAACATTTCTATCACATTTCCTCAATAACCAGTGCTGTGGAGTTTCAATAAGGGAAGAGGGAGTCTGACACATTGTGATACAGAGTGTTTTCAGAGAATTAGGATACTGCCTAAAAATAAATATGGTTGAATATCCCCTCACTGTTAAGTTTATGCTGGGTCCCCTTATGTCTCCATTGTCATAATTCTCTGCAGCAGGTTTCTTTGAAGAAGGCTCCATTCTTTTCCCATCCTTTGTTAGACTCTCCCCACGTTTTCAGAGGCCATAAACTCGCTAATGTACACACATGGCAGGGTCCGTGTCTCGTCTCAGTGCATCTTGTGTCATGGTGCACCCATCAATCCGCCATGCACAGAGAAAACACTGCAGCCCTACAACCTCTTTACTGGGTTTTTGTGCATGCTGCTTAATTTCACAGCGTCTGTCAAGCCGTTCTTTATCGGAGAGTCTAACAGCCTTTGAGTGCACGGTGCTCTATCACTTATGTAAGGGTTATATTGATCTTTCTAGTGTGTGCTCTAAAGTGGCTGGCATCAAAAGCTAGTGAGGCAGCCAGTTTGAACAGTGTGGGTCATTTACAAACTTTAGGATGAGATGCCGCAGGATGCCAAGGAAAACGTTTTTGTTTTTCCAGAGGGAACCATAGTTCATGAAATGTGGTTAACGTACCATATTTGTATACCCTTAAAATCATTTTATAACCACACTGAGTGCCTCTAAACATTAAATATATTTTATAAGTAGTTGGTTAACTAGCTGTTGTGTGCTTTAAATAGTAAATAAAATGGGAAGGCACTAAACAACGACTATATTTCATAGAGTGAGATGCTTTTCTAGCCACTCAGTAATTCTCAATGTTAAGAAAAATTGATTTTCTAACTGCTGAATGCCTCTAAAAATTAGCATCTTATCTTCCTACGTGGGATGCTTTGCAGTTAGCCTCCTTTCTCCCAGTTTTTGACTTAATGATATCTAAGGTTCTCTTCTTGCTAAAAAATTTTATAAGCTCTATTGGACTGTAATTTTACTTGGACATATATGTAATGGGAAAAATATAAAATAGGAAATAATTTCACTTTACCATCCTACTTTTTTTTTTTTTTTTTTTTTTTGCCTTTTGTCATTTTTAGGGCCACACCTGCGGCATGTGGGGGTTCCCAGGCTAGGGGTCTAATCGGAGCTGTAGCCGCCGGCCTACGCCAGAGCCACAGCAACGCAGGATCCGAGCCGCGTCTGTGACCTACACCACAGCTCACGGCAACGCCGGATCGTTAACCCACTGAGCAAGGCCAGGGATCGAACCCGCAACCTCATGGTTCCTAGTCGGATTCGTTAACCGCTGCGCCACGA
>PVHT021183688.1:13409818-13429135 GCA_004024745.2 Catagonus wagneri | reverse complement strand
TTTGTGAACGCCTAATTAGGGAAAGGAATTCCCTAAGAGGTGGTAACAGTCACATATCTTCATGGCAAACTAAATCATGTTCCCAGTTCTTTATAAACTCTGTCTGGCCTTTAAGAAAATCAAATTGCCAAGCCTGAGACCTTCCAGACAGATAGAATAATGGCTCACTGCATCACAAAAAATCTGAAACAGAAATAATAATCATTACACAATTACGGGAAACAGCATTAAAAGGAGATTCGACTCAATTTTGCCTAAATCACAAGCAGCTGGGTGACCCTCTGGTGTCAAGGAGACTCCTTGAGCAATCTTTCATAACCTTGTCAATGTAACCAGTCAGTAAAATGCATGGTTTAGGGCAATTCTAGAATCTGGCTGCTGGATAATCCCCATGGGCAATTTTGCATCTAATAACTTAGAAATTTCTTCTAATCCCTTATCACTCTCTGAAGAACCACGTGTCTCAAGTGTGTGCTCACCAGTTCCACAGCAATAAGTAACTGGCATGTTGAAGCTTGAGGAAGAGTAGATAAGCATCAAACTTCCTGGAACATGTGCAGAAATGTAAGGAGTGAACAAAATTCTTCTCAGATACACCCTCAAAATTCCCACTAACGTCAATGGGAACTATATGGGATCAGATGAGGACAGATTGCTTATTTGAGGCCAAAACCTAGTGATGAGCTGGCACTCTGTTATCCACGTTAAACTGTGGTTGTTTGGTTCATAGGCTTGAGCAAAGGTATGGCCAAGAGCTCAACACCCCCAGAAGACTGAAAGCTCTCTGGTGTGAAAGTATTGTCTGAGTCACCATTGTATCCCTAGCATCTAGTCAATAGTATTTGTTCAGTAAACATTTGCAGAGCTAAACTGAATCTCTTAAGCAAATGCAACTCAGAGAGAGATGTCAAATAATCTAAAATGGAAAATCCCAGAAGACTAGAGACAGCACCCAATACAAGCCTTCCATTCAGTGCTATCACAAGAGAAGCATCATGAGAATAATAATTATCCAAAGAAGCAATCATCTTGCTGATTGGATTAATTTGGAAACTTTTTCTAGCCAAGAAGAGTAAGATCTCATCCCTCTTCTTCTACACACATTCCAAAATACAGAAAAGAGAAATGGAGAACAGAGATCTGAAAGCTGTATCATGGAGTATCACTTTACTACTGAAGTCAGCAATGGTAATTAACATCAACTGATGGCACGCTATGTGCCATCTACACTGCTAAGTGCTATATGTGTATTATCTAATTTAAATCTCACTGTAGACCTATTAGATAGACATTGTTATCACCATTTGATAGATAAGGAAAAACAAGCACCAGGGTTTTTTGTTTATTTGTTTGTTTGTTTTGCCTTTTGTCATTTTAGGGCCACACCCACTGCATGTGGAGGTTCCCAGGCTAGGGGTCCTATCGGAGCTGTAGCCACTGGCCTACGCCGCAGCCACAGCAACGCAGGATCCGAGCGGTGACTGTGACCTACACCACAGCTCATGGCAACGCCAAATCGTTAACCCACTGAGCAAGGCCAGGGATCGAACCCGCAACCTCATGGTTCCTAGTCGGATTTGTTAACCACTGCACCACAACAGGAACTCCAAGCACCAGGGTTTTTGAAGAATCTCAAAGCCTGGGAAATTTAGAGGACAGATGACAAAATCTATAGCAGTGGTCATTATAGATAGCTCTATATTTAAAACTTGAACATCTAGTGGTCGACTCTTATGCAAATAAGAATATCCTCCAATTAAGGTAAAAGCCTCATAGAAAACAATATGAAACACAGGAAATGAGTCGGCAAACCAGAAGTCAAAAATGATGTGGCCAGGAAAAGAAATAGTTACCACAACTGGAGAAAGGTTTTATCTGTCCTATTGGGAATGATCTCAGCGAGTACGATCCCAGTGAACAATGCATGTATATATTCTACCCTTATGATGCATTATAAAAAGAAAGAGCCCCGCAGTTAAGTGTACAAAAAGGCATCTTTTCTTCCGTATCTGGCTCTAGGCAAAATTGTTGACAGTGATGGAATAATGGGCTGATGTTTCAAATCTGGGTCCATATTGTGACTCTGTTACCAATTGGTCACCTGACCTTGCATAAATTTGCCAAATCTAAGTCACAGTTTGCCTTTATGGTGAAATAAAGGATATGGACTAAACAAACTCAAAGGCTACTCCTTTTTTTTGACTTTTTAAGGTCGCACCCGTGGCATTTGGAGGTTCCCAGGTTAGGGGTCAAATTGGAGCTGTAGCTGCCTGACTACACCACAGCCACAGCAACTCAGGATCCAAGCTGCATCTGCAACCTACACCACAGCTCACGGCAACGCTGGATCCTTAAACCACTGAGCAAGGCCAGGGGTCAAATCCGCATCCTCGTGGATACTAGTCAGGTTCCTTAACCACTGAGCCATGATGGGGACTCCTCAAAGGCTACTTCTAATGCTAAAAGTTCTTATCTCAGAGGTTGATTTATTTTGGTTTCCTCCTGGATCCTATTTCTGACTTCTGTGGATTCTATTTCTTACCTCTGACCCAGTGTTTCTTTTCTTTCTTTATAGTCTCCTAAAGTTTTCTTCCTTTTTATGAAACTTGCGTATCAGTCAGGATTCCATCAGGAAACATATGGCACTTTCAAACAAAGATAACCCAAGAAAATTTGATAAAGGAACTAGGAACAAAGGTGTAAGGAAGGCGTCAGAAGACATAGTGGAGGAGTCCCCGTCGTGGCGCAGCAGTTAACGAATCTGACTAGGAACCATGAGGTTGCGGGTTCGATCCTTGGCCTCGCTCAGTGGGTTAAGGATCCAGCGTTGCCGTGAGCTGTGGTGTAGGTCACAGACGTGGCTCGGATCTGGCATTGCTGTGGCTGTGGTATAGACTGGCAGCTACAGCTCTGATTGGACCCCTAGCCTGGGAACTTTCATGTGCTTCGGTTGCAGCCCTAAAAAGACAAAAACAACAACAACAACAAATACTCATACTTCTTCTTTCTGATATCCTACTGGGGCTACACCTCAGATAAACCTGATTGGATATCAGAAGAAAGGAAGCTTGTTGATATGGTTCACATAGATCAACCATACAGGGCACAGAACAGAGGTTAGAAAATGGATTTGGAGGGCAAATGGAAGATATCTAGCAGACTCATTCTTTTTAAAATTTTTTATTATAGTTGCTTTACAATGCTCTGTCAATTTCTGCTGCATGACAAAGTGACCCAGTTACACATATAAACACATTCTTTTTCTCACATTATCCTCCATCAAGTTCCATCACAAGTGACTGGATATAGTTCCCTGTGCTACACAGCAGGATCTCATTGCCTATACCCTCCACATGCAAGAGTTTGCATCTAACAACTCCAAACTCAGAGTCCATCCCACTTCCTCCCCACCCCCTTGTCATCCACAAGTCTGTCCTGCATGTCTATGAGTTTTTCTTCTGTAGAGAGGTTCATTTGTGACATATATTAGATTCTAGCTATAAGTGATATCATATGGTATTTGTCTTTCTCTTTCTGAGTTACTTCACATAGTATGAGAATCTCTAGTTACATCCATGTTGCTACAAATCATTTTGTTCTTTTTTATGGCTGAGTTCGTATTCCACTGTGTATATGTACCACATCTTCTTAAACCATTCATCTGTCAATGGACATTTAGATTGTTTCCATGTCTTGGCTATTTGAATAGCACTGCAATGAACATAGAGGTGCATGTATCTTTTTCAATGACAGCTTTGTCCAGATAGATGCCCAGGAATGGGATTGCTGGATCATATGGTAGTTCTATATTTAGTTTTCTGAGGTACCTCCATACTGTTTTCCATAGTGGTTGTACCAATTTACACTCCCACCAGCAATGTAGGAGGGTTTCCTTTTCTCCACACCCTCTCCATCATTTGTTATTTGTAGACTTATTAATGACAGACATTCTGGCCGGTGTGAGGTGAAGCAGACGCATTCTTAAAGTTCTGCTATTGATTCATCTATTATATTTCAGAGTAAATTATGTCGATGTGTTGATGTCACAGATAACTTTTTTCCTTTCTTAAAAATTGATAATGTATATACATAAAAAATAAAAGATGCAAGCAACCGCAAAAAAAATAAAAGCCTTCTTAGTGAAAAGTAAATCTTCCTCCCACTCCTAATCCCCAAAGTCCAGCCTGGCCTCCTCTTCTGCCCTCATCAAACTTAATGCCTCTGTGAAAGTAGAAAAGTCCTCTGGGATTACCTCCCAGGGTAATGCAACTCCAAATCAAGCCCAGAACTTATCTAGCAAACTCTGGCAGGATTTCACTTATGCATCTTGGGCAACATTTGTGTGCCCCTCACAGCCTGCACAGATGTTCATGACTGTCCTAACAAGTCCATGTTGCCTTTTTAAAGGGTGACCAAGACTAACTAGTATGTTTTATTTTATTTTATTTTTAGTGTAAACAGAGCTTTTATTTGCACTGAGATATCAACAAATTTGTATGAGTTGCTTTATTGCAAAATTCACTTTGTTTTTTTAATTGCTATATAGTTGATTTACAATGTTGTATTAGTCTCAGGTGTATATCAAAGTGACTCAGTTATACATTCATTCTCTTTATACATTCATAGATATATTCATTCTCTTTCAGATTCTTTTCTTGTATGTTAATACAGAAGACTGAGTAGGGTTTCCTGTGCTATATAGTAGGTCCTTGTTGGTTACCTATTTTATATACAGTAGTGTGTATATTAATTAGCATATTTTCATTGTTCCTTTTAATTGTGGAATGTAACTCATATACATAAGATTTGGGAAAAAAAAAAAAGCAGGAGTTCCCTTCGTGGCTCAGTGGTTAACGAATCCGACTAAGAACCATGAGGTTGCAGGTTTGATCCCTGGCTCAGTGGATTAAGGATCTGGCGTTGCCATGAGCTGTGGTGAAGGTTGCAGATGTGGCTCGGATCCCGCGTTGCTGTGGCTGTGGCGAAGGCCGGCGGCTACAGCTCAGATTAGACCCCTAGCCTGGGAACCTCCATATGCTGCAGGTGCGGCTCTACATAAAAGGCAAAATAATAATAATAATAATAATAATAATAATAATAATAATAATAATATTTGGGGATAACAGGTGAGCAAATAAGAAAAGAGGTGTAGACCTGATTTTTTGAGCCTCCCAGTGATACCACTGGTTAGCATCATCTGCTTCACGTATGTGAGAACATCAGTCTTGATTATTATCTTGTTCAGTGTTTAGTCAACAAATATTTGTTGAAACATACAATGTGTCAAGCACTGATCTAGGGTCTGGGGATAAATCAATGAAACAGGTCTCTGCAAACATTGCTAACCAGGCAATTAACAAATACAGTGAAGACTGGTAAATGTTATGGAGAAATGTAAAGTAGTCTAAGTAGTATGGGTGTTTGGGTGTTGGAGGAGGAGAGGGAAGTGTGTTTATAATATACGGTCATGGAAGACATTGTAGAAATTATTTTTATTATGTTATGAGACACACAGAAAGTCCAAATTATGTTTATTATGAAACTAAAGGAAGGCAAGGATGAAGTCCTACAGGCATTTGGAGAAAAGTGTGAAACACTGAAGTTCCCAGGCAGATGTTGCTGTTTTATTTAATGAGTAGTAAGGAGCAGAAGAAGATTGAGTTGAGCGTTGGTAGTTGGTTAGCTCAGAGGAATCTGGAATTACTGTCCTAGCCTTTTAGGCCCTAGTAAGAACTTCAGTTTTTATTGCAAGTGAAATGAAAAACATGGGAAAATGACATAGTGTCACTTAGGTTTAAAAAGGACCATTCTGCTTTGAGAACAGGTTTGAGAATAGGGAGGAGGCAGGATATAATAATATGGATAAGTTAGGAGACAATTGCAAATCCACACTTCCTTTCAAGGTTTGGGTAGAGGTGGTGGGATATTATTGTTTGGAGAAATACAGGGGGGTTAAAGCCTCAGCCTTTGCTACTGGATTGGATGCAAGTTGTGAGGAATAGGAAGGAGGCAAGAATAACTAAGTTTTTGCCTAAGCAACCAGAATATTAACTAGTGTGGTCTTAGTTTTGTTTCCTCAAAATAATGTTTAACTTTCAAGGTAGTTATGGTACCACACAACCATCAGCACACAGAAAAAAAAAAAATTTTTTTACTGAATTATATTTACCTTCCACCTCCTAAGTTGCGTTGAGGTCATTTATAATATTAAAACTGAAATAAAGCCAAATAGTGGGAATGAAAATAAAAACATGCGTAAATAGAACTGAAAAGCATAGAGACCTAGGAAATATTCTCTATTTTTGTCTCTCACTGAAAGAACAAGCTAAATTACTTGAGTTAACAGGATTTCAAATCAAGAAAGATGTTTCCTTAGATGCTCCACCCAAACTTTAACAGTTTTTTAAGTCTCACCTCACAAATCTAGAATTAACACAATTTGCTAAAGAAGGCCAGCACCCTGCAAAGGTACATCAGCGACAGACACTCCAGAGTGAGAGAAAAATTTCGTTCTTTAGATTTGGATTCTTAAAGAATGCCTACTTATTCATTTCCCCATTTTCAAACCCTGCTTATCTCTTGCCAATCCCCTTTACCACTCAGCTGCTGTCTCAGATTCCTAGGTAAAGTGTCCCTCCCTTTTTTCCCCCAAGTCTTTCCTGATTTCTGGATGGTCAAAGTTTTTCTCTCAACCTTTTCTCCCTCAAATTAATATCCTTTCTGAGCTGAGACTCCTCCCTGTTCTGTAGGGCCCCCTTCATTTCCCAGGGACCTTTAGGTATATTCCTAATATGGAATTGGAAGAACCAGCACCCATATCTGCTCCCTACTTAAAGGAATGTGTGAGAGTCATTTCCTTTGTGCCACTGCGCTGACACCTAATGTTTTCATAATGAACAAACAAAACTGCCAGTTTCAACCAGACTTGTCCATTCCTCAAAGGCATGCTCAGAATAAGATACTGAGCACCAAGATTACTCACCTTTTTAAACAGTCTATCAAGCTTCGTGTCTGGGCACTGAACCAACTGATACCCTTTGCGTTGAGTCCTTAATTATTTTAAGTAGGATTTGAGCAAACCTTAGAAGTTTTTCCTAGGAAAGGCTCAGAAAGCACTGTATAATTTCATCTATCATATATGATTTCAGGAACTAGAGTTAGAAGAATGGAAATACTCTAGAACCCAGAATCCATGCCCAACTTACCATGGACATGGTCTAATAATCTGGATCTGAAGAGAGAGATAAAAACACTTTAAATGAAGAAAATAAAATAAACCTTCTAGCCTGCCTGGGATATTACCATCTCTTTAATGAGGAAAGCTGGTAAATCTTTCTATTAAGGTACTGGGGGGAAGCAGAGTCCCCAGATCTGTTTTGTAGAATACCAGAACTAGAAGGACCAAGAGAAGCAAGGCAGCAAGACATTCTTGAAGTCAGAAAAGGGAATCAGTAATATAGTGCTATCCTCCCTGTATACAAACCTGTTTATATAAAATATGTTTATGTAGTATAAATATACCACATTAATACACATTGTTCAAAGAGGAAAATAATAGATACTGTTTAAAAAGTTAAGGTGGAGGAGTTCCCTTCCTGGCTCAGTGGTTAGCGAAACCGACTAAGAACCATGACGTTGCGGGTTCGATCCCTGGCCTTGCTCAGTGGGTTAAGGATTCTGCGTTGCCCTGAGCTGTGGTGTAGCTTGCTGACGTGGCTTGGATCCCGGGTTGCTGTGGCTGTGGTAAAGGCCGGCAGCTACAGCTCCTGTTAGACCCCTAGCCTGGGAACCTCCATATGCCGTGGGTGCGGCTCTACATAAAGGCAAAAGGACAAAAAAAAAAAAAAAGTAAAGGTGGAAACATTTAGATGACCTGTTTATAAGAATAAGGGGACACCTAACATCTTCAGAATGAGCCATAGACATGGGCATGGGGATATTTTTGATAGAAGTCTGCAGAGCTGTCCTGATATACACACACACATATATATATGTATATATGCATATATACACACACACACATATATATATACATATATATAATATATATTTAAATTAAGTTTTGTTGGATTATAATTGACTTACAATGTTGTGTTAGCTTCAGGTGTACAGCAAAGTGAATCAGTTATGCATATACATGTATCTATTCTTTTCCAGATTCTTTTCCCATATTCTTTTCCCATAAGTTATTACAGAAAGTTGAGTAGACCTCCCTGTGCTATACTGTAAATCCTTGTAACATCTATTTTATATATAGTAGTGTGTATATATTAATCCCAAACTTCTAATTTATCCATCCTCCCAATAATTCCCATAGGTTTGGTTTTGAAATCTTTGAGCCTGTTTCTGTTTTGTAAATAAGTTGTTTTGTCTCATTTTTTACTAGAGTCCTCATATTAGTGATCTCATATGATACCTTTCTCTGTCTTACTTCACTTAGAATGATAATCCTTTTTGCTCTAAATGGCACTGTTCTTTTTATAGTAGAGTAATATTCCATTGTATATATGTACCACATCTTCTTTGTCCATTCCTCTTTTGATGGACACTTAGATTGCTTCCATATCTTGGCTATTGTAAATAGTGTTGCAGTGAATATTGGGGTGCATGTATTTTTTTAATTATGATTTTCTCTAGATATATACCCAGGAGTGGGATTGCTGGATCATGCGGTAGTTCTATATTTAGTTTTTTAAGGAACTTCTCAATATCAAAAATATATATATATAAAAATGGTCAGGAGTTCCCTTCGTGGCTCAGTGGTTAGCGAATCCGACTAAGAATCATGATGTTGCGGGTTTGATCCCTGGCCTTGCTCAGTGGGTTAAGGATCCGGCATTGCCATGAGCTGTGGTGTAGCTTGCAGACGCGGCTCGGATCCCACATTGCTGTGGCTGTGGTAAAGGCCGGCAGCTACAGGTCCTGTTAGACCCCTAGCCTGGGAACCTCCATATGCCGCAGGTGCGGCTCTAGATAAAGGCAAAAAGACAAAAAAAAATGGTCAGAAGACCTAAATAGACATTTCTCCAAAGAGGACAGACAGATGGCCAAAAAGCACATGAGAGTTATATATCTTTCGACATAGATCTTTTCCTAACAATAACTTTTATTGATTACTTATTACATTCCAGGAACTACATGATTTCTTTACTTATAGGTCATTTGTAACTTTAGGGAGTAAACTTGTGTCCCATAAGCTACACATTCCCCATCCACAGTGGACTTTCCTTCACCTAGTTCTAAATGTCTGTTTATCCATATTGTCCTTTAAATGTTCAAGAGTAGCAACAATTGGTGATTGATGAAGTTCAGAATATGTGAGACTATAATGAGAGTGACTTCTAGATACATTGGCTGGGGTTTGAGTCCTAATTTTACCTCTTAGTTTTATTCAGTAATGATTATAATTTCTCTATTGCCTCCTACAAGTTAACTTGATTGTTCACATTCCGAAGTTCAGAGTGAATTAGAAAAATTGACTGGGTTCCATGAAGTTATCCCAGTATATTTATATAAGGCCAGCTACCATCCCCACTCAACATATCTTATGCCTGGGAGACACCATGGGGCCAAAAGCCTTCTAAGAATCCCCCCAAATTGGGTGTGTAACAGATACCCCTCCTTGCTGCTCTCTGATGTTTGAGCTGTCAAATGATGGTTCCTGCAGATTCCAATTATACCTCCCATTGGAGGGCAGAAACTGTGCTTCATTTTTCTTTCTTTATTTTAATGAGTTTTATTTTTTCCATTATAGTTGGTTTGCAGTGTTCTGTTAATTTTCTACTGTACAGCAAAGTGACCCAGTCACGCATACATATATACATTCTTTTTCTCACATTATCCTTCATCATGCTCCATTACAAGTGACTAGATATATTTCCTTGTACTATACAGCAGGATTTCATTGCTTATCTATTCCAAATACAATAGTTTGAATCAATTAACCACAGATTCCCAGTCCATCCCACTTCCTTCCCCTCCCCCTTGGCAACCACAAGTCTGTTCTCCAAGTCCACGAGTTTCTTTTCTGTGGAAGGATTTATTTGTGCCGTATATTAGATTCCAGATACAAGTGATATCTCAGATGGCAGCAAGCACAGTAAAAAATGCTCAACATCACTGATTAGTAGAGAAATGTAAATCAAAACTACTCTGAAGTGCCACCTCACACCAGTCAGAATGGCCATCATTAATAAGTCCACAATTAACAAATGCCGGAGAGGGTATGGAGAAAAGGAAGCCCTCCTACACTGTTGGTGAGAATGTGAATTGGTACAATCACTGTGGAAAGCAGTGTGGAGATACCTCAGAAAACTAAATATAGAACTGCCATATAACCCAGAAATCCCACTCTTAGGCATATATCTAGACAAAACTTTCCTTGAAAATATGCATGCACCCGTATGTTCATTGCAGCAGTATTCACAATAGCCAAGACATGGAAACAACCTAAAAGTCCATCAACAGATGAATGGATTAAGAAGATGTGGTATATATACACAATGGAATACTACTCAGCCATAAAAAAGCACAAAATAATGCCATTTGCAGCAACATGGATAGAACAAGAGACTCTCATACTAAGTGGAGTAAGTCTGAAACAGAAAGACAAATACCATTTGCTTCATTTGTCTTTGTAACTCTATACTCAGCACAGGGTCTGGCATACAGAAGGTGCTGAGCCATGCTTTGGGAGAGAAGGGAAAGAGATAGAAAAGGAGCAAATGACACTTTTTTTTGTTTGTTTGTTTTTTTACGGCTGCACCTGAGGCTTATGGAGGTTCCCAGGCCAGGGTTGAATCAGAGCTACAGCTGCCAGCCTACACCACAGCCGCAGCAGTGTGTCTGCGACTGAAACCACAGCTCACAGCAATGCAGGATCCTTAATCCACTGAGTGAGGCAAGGGATCAAACCTGCGTCCTCATGGATACTAGTAAGATTCATTTCCACTGAGCTATGATGGAAACTCCACCACATATTTAAATATAGGACTAGATCAAAGAATATGTTGGGAATAAATATTGTCCTATGCTATCTCTTCTGCTTTTAATCTCGAGATGATTTTTAAGTCTTTACTATTTAACTTTTTATCCTTTTAAGTTTTTCCTCTAATGGGAATAAACTATGAGAGCAAAGATTCCTCTTTTTCTTTTATTTGTCATGTATACTTCATGACAGCAGGCACAGGGTTAGCAGAGGCCTTAAAATATTTATGATTTGATGATTTATTAGCAACAAATACTTTCCCATATTGAATTCAAGTTTAAAGTAAAAATTTAGTGCAAACTATTTCCTAAACTAATCCATCTCTATGATAAGAAAATGAAACTTCTTTTTTCTTTTCATATTCTGCAGAATCATGTCTATTGGTATGCTTTTTCTATTTTTTAACCATTGTTTGACATAGATTTCAGGTGGACTTTGCAAGTAATTTACCATAATATTATCTAAATTATTAACTCAAAATTTCGAGTGCATATTCAAATAACAGTTATCTAAAGAAGTATCTCATGTTTCCTTTTAGGATCCATTATTAGACTTTTATCTATTAGCAAAAGGATAAGTTGTTTTGAGCAAGTTTTCTAATTAAAAATTTTAAGGTATAAACACACACCCCTAAAAGCCTACAGCTTAGTCTAATCTTCAAAATTATATGCAGAATAGAATTGTTTTAATCCATTATAAATTCAAGGAACAAGACTATTCTTGATTACCTTTCCATATGGTACTAGATTAAATCGTTATTAATAATAAATTGACAAGTTAACCCTTCTTCCCTATAAATACATGGAGATCTACATAACAGTAAACATCGAACCAGTAGAATTCCTTAGGTACTAGGAGGGGTGGAGCGAAACAAACAAGGGTTTGTTGTAGGAAACAGATTTTTTTAAATTGAGGTTTGGTTAAATTCTAAGTTTAATAAATTGGCATATTGATTTGAAGTTTCTAGATATTAAACATTCATTTTCAACGCAGGTAATTGTATTCTTGAGCCAAATATTGAACAAATATTTCCTGGGTGTTCACTAATCTACATGATCCTGTTTGGTGCTGTACAAAGAACTATGCAGTCATACGATATGAGTAATTTTACCCGCATGAAGCATATAATCATGTTAGAAAGGAAAAAAATATTTATGAATGAAGAGTACAAAACCAAATAATATTCTGCAAATTAGTCCATATTTCCCATGTTCTTATTCTTTTTTAAACTTCTTAAGAAGTTACGTGTGTGACTTCTAGAAAGGTGACAATGAGAACAATGTTTAGGATTTGGCAGAAAGGATAGGCCTAAATAAATATCTAATCTGTAAAGCTCAAGCAATGGTTAAAAACATATTTTACAGGCAGAACAAACTATGGAAGTTGTGTGTATTAAAAACCAGATGAGGGAGTTCCCTTTGTGGCTCAGTGGTTAATGAATCTGACTAAGAACCATGAGGTTGCGGGTTCGATCCCTGGCCTTGCTCAGTGGGTTAAGGATCCGGCTTTGCCGTGAGCTGTGGTGTAGGTTGCAGACACCGCTCGGATCCCGCGTTGCTGTGGCTGTGGCGAAGGCCGGCAGCTACAGGTCCTGTTAGACCCCTAGCCTGGGAACCTCCATATGCCGCAGGTACGGCTATACATAAAGGTAGAAAGACAAAACAAACAAACAAAAAAAAAAACAGATGATTAGAAAATCAATGGAGGGAACTGAACAAAAGAAAGATCAGCCTAATAGTCCTTGAGGAAAGTAGCTTTGATGCAAAGAAAGGTGTCCAGAACCAGGAGGAGTTGGACCAGAGAGCTTCCTTTCTCTCTGGACTCTGCAGACTACAGAAACCTTATTGGTGCATCTTTAATCATTCTCCACATGTCACAGAAGCATAAGCCAGCTCTGAAATTCCAGCTAAAACATAGAACCTTGGGTATCAAATGAAGTTACACATAAAGAAGTCCTTTCCCAATTAAGCAGAGACTGAACTGCTGTGCAAATGGAAAGACAGAAGTGGCCCCAGAATACACCATTCATTTAAGAAGGTAGCCACAAGAATGGATGTCTGCCACACAGATTACTAATCCAGAAAGTCTGTTTTTAAAAAAGGAAGAAAAAAGCAGATCAAAAAGTACTATAGGGCATATTTCCTTATAAAATCTTATCATAACTCAAGATTGCACTGATGATTTTTGTACACCTATTGTAATAAAATTCATTAAGTAATGAAAAAAATCTTATCGTAAGTAAAAAGAAATGCACTTTTTATTATCAAAGTCACTGTGACCTCAGGAAACAATCACATTTGGGAGTTCACCTTGTATTTGAAGTAGAAATGTATTTGAAGGGGAAAATGTAGGGCAGGTAATTACCAAGTGTGAAGCATTTACCTCCTATTAGAATGCAGATGTTGGAAAATGCTTACTTATTAAATAAACAAGTAAAATGAAGATGATGGTTTTGATATAACTCAATTTAGGAAACAAAGAATAGAGAAAACTATAGAGATCAACAGAAATATTTTTCCATTAAAGAACAAATGACTTAAATCTAAGAAGTTTAAGTTTTAGAGTTTAATCCATGAGCAATGGAGAGTCCATTAGCCTTCTCTCTAGGGACAGGAAGGCTAAGAAATGGGACAAATTACAGAATATGAATAAAAATCCTTTTCAGGAAGATTTGTCTGTCAATGTTTCATAACTCAAATCAAAGGAATTGAAAAACAGAATCCAACAATTCAACTAAGAAACTACTACAACAACCTAGACATGATGTTATTAGGGGTAAAATTAAAAAAAAAAAAAACAAGTTTTGTGGGCATAGAAAGAAACTCTTCTTTTGTGGAAAATATGATAATTCTGTTAGGAACACTGAGTTTGAGGTACAAGAGGGACTCTGTTTGCATCTAAAATTCATAATGAGAAATCGAAATCTGGGGTCTCTAACTCAAGATTGCACTGATGGCTGGAGTTACAGATTTGTGTCATCTTACACAGACGTGATTGAGCCATAAAGAGGAAGTGTTCTCAGAAGAAAACAAAGAGAAACAGAGGATCCAGATTGATACCTGCACTGGAGGTTGGAGAAAGGAAGACAATTTAAAAATAAGGAAAAGAACAGCCCAATAAATAGGAACAAAAGCAGGACAGATGCCAAAGGAGGAGGAAATTTCAATAGTTGTGGAATGAGACAGAGAGGGCAAAGAGAATGAGGTTTGCAAAAAATCTATGATGATAGTAGTGAAAGCAGGAGTGGAAGGTACTAAATAATTTTTATGAAGAACAGGAGAGTAAACTAGTAGAGAAGCTCAAAATTGAAAGCCAGACTTAGGACACCTAAAATCCAGATGCACCATATGCATGGCCGCCAAATTAACGTACTTAAAATGCAAATTTGCACACCATTTTCCATAATCAAAAGAGAAAAAAGTGTCTCTTCACCTCTCATAGGATTCAGTCTGTGTTACCTTATCACGAGTATCCAAGACCCTTCACAATTGGGCTTTGCCTATTTCTCCTCTTCCACACTCATACATCTTCTACTCTAATCAGACTGGTCATCGTTGCCAGCTTAACTGGCACATTTGAGATCTCAATACCACTGCCATTCAACTTTTCTTAACACTCCTCATTCTCTTCCTGAAGCCTAATATTTAATAATCACCCCTTCCTTCATATACTGTTTGCCCAGGAAGCCATTTTTTTCTTGCACTAGCTCTGGGAAAACTAATTCTGCTCTTTCATATGGTACCTAATATTACTACGGAAGGAACGCTGGTAGTACTAAGATCTGTAGGCTCTCCTTGTCCTGTAATTCACCTATCCCAGATCAATTAATTTATCCAGTATTGGCTTCCATACTCAGATTTCAAAAGTTTAGTCAGTAAAGTTGCAGAATTGATTCACTTTAATATATCCTACCAATGTAATGTCCTTAATGTGCTCAGCAGGCCTTTGTACATTTCCCTTAACTCAGTCTCATTCTTCCTAACCTCTTTAAATTATCAATTATCATCTTCAACACCACTCTGCACCCTCCTCCCTCCTCTCCAGCATTTTGACTTGATCAGTCAGCATGAATGAGTCCCCTGGGTGGGCATTCCTTCAACTTTCCCTCCTGCTCCCAAAGTATAAATGTGTCCATGTCCACCTTCATCCTTAAGGTTCTTCCTGGAAGAAACACGTTTTTTTCCTCCAATAATTTCTCGTATGATCTGGTCTCAGATTCTTCCACTTTTACCAACTTACCCTTTCTCTTTTTTATCCAAGTATAGTTGATTTATAACTATATATATATATATATATAACATATATATATATATTCTTTTTCTGATATTATCTTCCTTCATGGTCTATACCAAAAGACTGGATAGAGTTCCCTGTGCTGTACAGTAATACGTCATTGCTTATCCATTCTAAATGTAATAATTTGCATCTACTAACCCCACTTGCCTCTACTTATACTTTCTTGACCAACTCTCCATCCTTCTCAAACTTTATTACAGTCAAAGAAAGTTTCTTGAAAGAATAATCTGTACTCTCTCTCTCTCTCCACTTTCTCTCCCTCATTCCATCTTCATTTCATTATAATCTGACTTCTGTCCTACCATCTCTTGACACCTCTCATCAGTCTCAGCAGCCACCTTTATAGTAATCAAATCCAGCTACCAAGTCAGTGTCCCTGTGACATTTTGTAGCAGGTGACCACATTTTCACTCATCTTTCAAAGGCCCCTGTAATTCTACAACATGACATTTTCTTGCATCCCCTCCTATCTCTAGTGTTGCTCTCTCACTTGCGCTCTTTCTTAGTCTCCTTTTGGAGCTGTCCGTCTATCCTAATCCCTTAGCTCAGTGGTTTTCGATCCTGGCTGACCATTAGAATCACCTGAGCACACTTTAAAAAATGCTAATGCATGAGAGCAACCTTCAGAGATTCTAGTTCAATGAGACCGGAAGGGAGTCCAGGCAGTGCTCTTTTTCAAACTTCCCAAATGATTCTAATGTGTACCTGTGGTTAAAAACCACTGCCTAATCCATGCTTCCCAACTTTGCCTCTCCGGGAGAATCACCCAGGGCAATTTTGAAACATAAATATGCCTAGATCCTGCCTCCTTGAAATTTTAGTTGAATTGACCAAAACTCTGAATCCAAAAAGTAACCAGAGACTCTCCCTTCCAGTCACATCTTTTGGGCAACACTTATAGCTATAGATTTTGGGGAATGTGCTATGTACTGGATAAGTCACATTTATTTTCAAGCTTAGAACTTTCTCCTGTGTGCTCATAGATCACTTTCTATACATTAATTACTCATTTGTGCCTCCTTTACTTGAATGTGAATTCCTAAAGGGCAACAATTCTGTCTTACTCATTTTTATATGAACTAGCAAATTGTCTAGTACATATTATCTCATAAATAAATAAATATTTTGTAAAATAATGAATGAATAAACAATAATTATTTTCACATACATAATCTGTTCCTAACACAACATATAGACATTATTCCAAGACTTTTGTATTCTTAGCACTTACGTGTATTGGGCTTGTGTTCATAATGATGAATGAAAATTCTCTGCAATCTGTATTTTTACCTATAAATGTTTTTGTATTTTTATGTGATTCATTTTTTTTTTCTTTCCCTGTTTCTTCTCTCTTGATACTGATTCCATCTTGGCCAAGTGACTTATACATGTTACAGTACATTTTTGGAATCCCGTTTGTGTGAGGTAGAGAGCATATGAATTTTGGAGTCAAATAGACTTGGACCTTTGTCTCTTTTCTCCCCATTTGTATAATGGGGATAAGACATACTTGTGATTATTAAAAATAAAAGAAGCTCTGGTCAGAAATTTATTTTTTTTTTCTCGGAGTGTCTGCTCTTGTACAGCTTATATAAATCCAAGAGATAGTCTTTCTTTAGCCTTCTTCTTGGCCCGCTCCCATTACATGTGACTATGTCCTCACTAATCCTTATGTCTTTTCACCACAGTCTCAGAAAATGTTGAGTCTGTCCTCCAATTCATGCCTAATCAGTACACATGTGTTCTTAATCATACTGGCCGCTTCCAGAATGTGCTACATCCTTTGTCTGCCTGAAAAACTCTCATTGGTCCCTTGAGACCCTCCTGAAACAGAGTTAGTCATTTCTTGCTGTGTATAACCCCTATCTGAATACAGACTTTTTTTTATCTTTGCACTTGTTGTAATGGACTGCAATTTTGGCTTACAAATTCTGTCCTGTAGATTTTAAACTTCTCTAAGGCAAAGATAAGTTTAATTAATCTTTTTTTTTAACTTCAGAATTGAGTGCAGTGCTGAAGTATGGACACACATGATATTTGTGGATTTGAATTACCCCCGGAACCATATTTTCACACCACCTTTACCCCAAATCTTCCAAAACTCCATAGCCCCGCCATCATTCAACTTTAACTTTGGAGTCAGAGAGCTGTTAAGTACAAATCTTTACAGACCCTTGTTTTATTTCGTTTTGTTTTGGCTTCGTTTTGTTTGTTTGTTTGTTCATTTAACTGTGAAATAAGATTATTAGACCAGCTGAAAGTGTTTGTATAAGATTAAATGAAATATTGGGTATAAATAGCTTAACAATAATTGTTCAAAATATGTTCTTAGTAATTACTGAACATGTGATGGTCATCATAATCATGGTGCAGTTTTGTTTTGGGTTTCAGTGGGTTTTTTGGACCATTTGCTACAAGGTTCTACCAGTAAATTTTAGTACTAATAATGCTGTCTCTTTTAAGTGATCAGGCATGCCGAGTAAATCTAAACCTTTCTTGTTTGGCATTTCTATCACAAACTCTTTAATCCCTCTTCTCACCTTTCATGCTTCCTTGGATATTTCCCAAAATGATGAGGAAGCTGTGTAACCCTCTCATCAGGTAACAAAGTCTAGTTTGGGGATTAATCCCGTCATACCTGCATTCCTGTTTACTTCAGTCACCCCCGAGAACCACAAGTCACCTTTCATTACTTGAACTCTTATCCGCATTTCAATTTTAATATCCCCTAATCTTCAGCAATCTTTCACTCCTCCTTTCTCCCTCAAATCCTTCCAGTGTATCCTCCGGAATTCCTGATAACACATCAACTTAATCCCTGGGATTTGCAAATTCTTCCTTAAATGTTTGTCACTTTCCTGCTCTAATGAAAACCTCTCTGCCCTTGTGAATACTACATCCCTGGCAGCCTCCAAAAAGGTGGCATTTTTTTTTAATCTTACAACCCATAAAACTTGAGGATGGATAGATGTTCTCCTTTGCTTCTTGTTGGTGCTTCCAAACCAGTCTAGCTCCTTCTTTAAAAACAAACAAAAAAACAAAACAAACAAAAAACCAAAGAGACAAAAAAAAAAAAAAACTCATGTCCTTTTGTAGTTCATGCCATAAAACAACCTCCAATTATAGTCCTCTCCCTTCTTCCAGTCACATGCAGACACTAAGATCAGCCCCTCTCATTCAGTGAAAATTAGCAAGTAGCTCCCAGACTCTCTGCCATGTCTCCATGTCTTCAGTCATCCCAGGTGATTTTGATATCCATATAACTCACATTGCAGAGAACCCTCTTGATATTCTAGTTCTCAGCGTCTGGACCTTCTCATGTCCAGTGATCCTGGCCTCATGTCTCACAATCACCTGCTTCTAGGTCATATCCTAGATCCTGTTGTTGCCTTCAGTTTCAGGTCTCAACACTCTCCACTCAAAATATCTTGCTTTCGATTACCTCTTTCTGTTCATTTTCAGTGTATCCCTTTCATATGCCATCCAAAGCTTCTGCATTTCCATGGGAAGATGGATGCTATCAACTTTTGCCTGTCTTTCATCCTTTTTGTATATTCACTTCCCTCCATACTCGGTATAAAGGAATCACTCTGCATACAAACCCCTGACAATATTGCTCCCTTTCTTCCTTCATTGTATATTTGCCTGACAAAACTCTACCCTGGTTAAATTCCAATGTTTGTCTGTTCTGTGCTTGACTTTGAGAAGCTGGATATGACTTGACAAAACATATGGCTGCATTGACCTGTCTCGCTTAAAATGTCTGACCACCACCTACATTGGGTCCATGATGCTCCTAGCAATTAAATTTATCTCCTGGCTCTCCAAAATGACTATTTCATCACTTACACTTTCTCCTCAGAATCTCTAACATACTGTCTGCTATCCTTTAATTCAGTTTATGCCCCTACTTCATATTTTACTGTTAAAGTAGAGCAATCAGGAAAGAATATCCACATACTCCCAACACCCAATGTATACTTCACTGTACCTCTACCAGATGCTTTGTTCTTCTTCCTGTTGTAATAGATATA
>PVHT021183688.1:13379134-13403967 GCA_004024745.2 Catagonus wagneri | reverse complement strand
GCGCCTCAGGCTGTGGTGTCTGCACCAGTATTCAGGTCTCTAACTCTGATTTTCCTATCTCAATCCAGCTGCTGCATTTTTCTCAGGCTTTGATGTCCCTCTAGTTCTGTTGGTCATTGATCCGCTGATCGTTGTTTAGGTTTCTTCCCAGGAAACTTTTCTTTTTCACAGCTCCCTCCCTGGAGTGCTGGTTACCATCCTAATTGCTTTTCTCTCTCACCATTTTTTTTCCTTCAGTTGTTCTACCCAGTTATTTCAAGGGTTTCTTACAGTTTTTGGAGGTTTAAATTAATCAGCACTCAGATGATGATTTGTCCAACTTGTTTTATATTTAGATGCGTTTTTTGATGTATTTGTGGGAGAGGGTGAGCGCGACCTCTTACTCCTCCGCCATCTTGCCGCAGTCCTCCTCAGTTATGCTTTATCTACTAGAATAATCAATACACAAGCATGCTGTAAATGCCCATCTCAAAACAAAGAAATCAAAACAAACTTTTTTTGATTTTACATCCTCATTTCACATTCCCATCCTCTATTTCTCCTTTTACATTTTCATTTCTGCCCTCCTTTTTTCACAAAACTAATAAAATCCTTGTTTATACTAATTACTCCACTTTCTCCTTTCTTTTTTTATTTTATTTATTTATTTATTTATTTATTTATTTTAAGGCTGCACCCATGGCATGTGGAGGTTTCCAGGCTAGGGGTCAGACTGGAGCTATAGCCACAGGCCTACACCACAGCCACAGCAACACCAGATCCTAGCCCCATCTTGCAACCTATATCACAGGTCATCCATCCACCCTGTGTCTTCATGGATACTCGTCAGATTTTTTTCACCTGAGCCATGATGGAAACTCCCTTCCTTCCCTCTTCTGAAAGCGCTTCACTCTTTTGCCCATGAAC
Organism: Catagonus wagneri; assembly: GCA_004024745.2. Lineage (NCBI taxonomy): Eukaryota > Metazoa > Chordata > Mammalia > Artiodactyla > Tayassuidae > Catagonus > Catagonus wagneri. The sequence continues at coordinate 13,403,061 of PVHT021183688.1, read as the reverse complement.
TCCATCAAAACTGCCCTTGCCAACATTGACTCCACATTGCAAAATCCAGTGAACAAACTCACTTGTCCTCGTAGCATATATATATATGTATATGTCAGCATTTAACGTATTTGACCATTTCCTCCTTGAAATATTTTGAATTTTCAGTTTCTAAAGTATCTGTTCCCATCTCAATATCATTTCAACTTCTGGATTTTTCCTGTTAATGTATTCTCAACAGAGCAGCCAAATTGATTTAGCTAAAACATAGATGAAATTTTTCCATGGCTCTGCTAGACAAAATTCAATGGCATCTTATATCCTTCAGGAAAAGAAAAGTTCTTCCAGTGGTTTCTAAAGCCCTACCTTGACTTAATTGTTGCCAGCTAACTTAGCCTCCACCTCCCTCTTTGAACACTCTGGTCTAGCCATGTAGACAACTTGTTCTCCTAAATATGCCAGGCACACTCTTGCTTCACAGCCTTTGTGCTTGCTGGTCTCTATGCCTGATAAATCACTCTTCTAAATTCGGAGTGACTGGCTCCATACTTCATTTAGGTCTCTTTGCGAATGTCACCTTGTCAGAAGAGGACTTCTTACAAATGGCTATACCTTCTCCCTCCATGGTAGTTACTCTCTAATCCATTAACCTGCTTGGTTTTTCTTCATAGTACTTAATAACCCCTGATACATAACATATTATTTATTTCTTTGTTGTTTCTCTTCTCCACATAAAATTAAAATCCGATGAGAACAAAAACAATATCTGTTTTCCCTTTTCACTGCTATATCACCAGTAGCTAGTAGTTTTACTGCACAGTAAATATTTATTGAATGACTAAATAAAACCTTTCTTTTCAGTGTCTGCATTCCTAAGATCAGCATCTGCATGTGCTTTCCTGAAATCATTAAACATCTTTATCCACAACTTAAACCAAATCCCTAGCACAGTAAATTGAGAATTTAGGCAAATAGGCTGGCCCTAATCCTCTGTTAAGTGTCTTTCCTCTGTCCTAGCACTAAATTTATTGACTCACTCTTAAAACTCTCTCCATTTCCCACAAAATGCAGGGTGGTTGAAGTCCAAAATCAATAAAAATAAGAATGCTTAGAGCAGAAAAGAAGAAAAAAGAGATAATAAAAGGAGAAAACATTTTAAAGGAACTAATAAACATCTTAGGACTGACTATATTGGGGAAACAAAGATCACAATCACGCAGAAGAATTTTGGAAGAAAACACCTCCACAAAAGTGGGTCCTCCCTCTACATCCCCTTTCTCTGTAGTAAACTCTAATATAGCTCTTGCTTAGGCTGGACTGTGCTCTGTTATGCAGAACAAAAGACACACCTTTTGGCCTCAGCTTCTGGTTATCTGAGCCCAGATAAAGACAAACAGGATAGGCCCAAGGCAAAACTGTCAAGTGGAAAAACTTGGCTTCTGTCTGGATATTCCCCTTTCTCAGCTCCATCCATACTGGAACATATCCCCCCCTTCACCTTCAGTGCCCAGTACTCTCCTGCTTCTAAAATCTTCCCTCTATAAAAAATTTTTTTGAATGTCTTAAAATAATTACACTTGCACCCAGGTAGTAATTTCATTTTTAACTGCACATTAATAGTAAAGACAATGTAGATTTTGAATTTTCCTAATAACTAATATGATCTTCCATTGGACGGTAAAGAAAAATGTTAGACTTAGTCCTCTCCAGGAAGCTCAGGCAAACCCACTAACTTCAGTTAGTATTTTCATGTACATTCTTAGAATGTCTAGGTAAAATCTCCAGTCTAATGTTTTCCCTGCCTTGGCATTTAGATATGTGTGACCCCATGGAAGAAAGGGAGATGAGGTGCCTGATCCTAGCATTTTCCTCTGCATTTTCACAAGTTCTGGTTTCAGAGTCACAAGTTTGTTCCTTCTTGGATTGGTGACTGTTGAGTTTTATCGGCCCATCTGCCTCTTGCAAGAGGTGACAGGTGGTATCCATTGCTCGGCTTTCTGTTTCAACTTTCCAGCCTGCTGCTCCTTTTTGCTCTAAGATTAGCCCTCTGCAGATTAATCACTCATCTCAGCAGCCCCATGTTTTCTCAGCCTGGAATGCAGGAACTTCTGGATTTCTCATGTAGGAAACAGAGAGGCAGAGGTGCTTCTATCTCTCTGTCTTCTACCTCCATCTAGGCTCACTAGCTCCTGGGTCATGCCAGGTGTGATAATTCTCCTAGATATTGGCAGCTTCCCCTCTAGACACCAGGGAAAACATGCCACTGATATAATGATGCCAGGATCCCTCAACTGTCCAGTTGTTTCTGTAACTCATAACATTGAAAATGTAAGCCCCAAAGTGGGGCGGGAAATCAAGGACTCTGGCATCTTCTTGCTTATTCTCTGCTCCCTCCTCATCCTTACACTCCAGAGGCTGGAGTCATTATCCTATGGGACTCCGTATAAGCTTTTAATAATATTGTCACTTCTTTTGCTATTCTGAAATGAAAGTCTTATAGATAAGACTCTTCATAGAACTTTGAAAAATCAGTATCATATTCCAACTGGTTATAAAAAGAAAAAAATGGAAAAGTAATTTACCTTTATGCATTGTTTAATGCAAACAAATGTTTGGTCATAACTACAAGGAAAGATATACTGAATTTCTCTGATAGTTAAGTCTATATGCAGAATCATCTGAATGTGACTATAAAAATTCTCTCCTGGAGACTCAAGCTCCATGAATACTTTGTTGGATTATATTTTGAAAGAGTGGCCAAATCTCAGTAATTTGCAAACAAAACATTATATAATTTTCCTGCAGCCTCTACTGTAGTACACCTATACAAAATTTAATGTATATAAATTGGGACAATGCTTTCTGCTTTTATGTTAGATTAAGTTAGATTCTAGGCTCAGACAACTTTAAACAAGTTTTCTATCTGTCCATGGCTTAGGAAATTACTTTGTTTCGGTGAACTGGGTCACTCATTCTGTCTGTCTAGGATCTGGGAATCATTAATACAAAATGTGGTCTCCAAGCATTGCATGACAGTAACCAAGATCCCCACCATTTTCCAAAATGCTTCCTAAGGGAAGATTTTTCCACTCTTTTTTTTTTTTAGGTTGGTATGTTATTTCATTATTTTAAAATTTGTATTTAGACATGGTTGATTTACAATGCTGTGTTAGTTTCAGGTATACAGCAAAGTGATTCAGATATATATATGTGTGTATATATATATATATATACACACACACTACTCTGCACCATTTCCTCCTTCTTAACTAAAGGAGCAAGGCTCATGTGCAGCAGTCATTGCAAAGGCAATATCTGCTCCTCTTTTACTATAAAACGAATCTGAACCTATCTTCAGAAAAGAAACAAACTCATGGACATGGAGAACAGACTTGTGGTTGCCAAGGGGGAGTAGGAAGGGAGTGGGATGGATGGGAGATTGGGGTTAGTAGATCCAAACTATTGCATTTGGAGTAGATAAGCAATAAGGTCCTGCTGTGTAGCACAGGGAACTATATCTAGTCACTTGTGATGGAATACGATGGAGGATACTGTGAGAAAAAGAATGTACGTGAATGTATCACTGGGTCACTTTGCTGTACAGCAGAAATTGACACAACATTGTAAATCTACTATAATAATAAAAAAGTATGAATTTCCAAGTGTGGCTCTTGATGTGTAGTTAAGGGCTTCTGAGGATAAAAACACATCGGTTTAACATCCCCCAAATATAACCTCCATTACACATTGAACCCCCTTCCTGTTGTTAGATTACCTAGATATTAGGGCCTTAACACTTTTATTCTAATGCATTAATCAATGTTTTCCAAATTACAAAAGCAATACATGACTGTGGGAAACAAGTAAATAATATGAAGATAACTACAGAAGGCATTTCTCTCTTCTCTCATTTAATTTCTTCTCTTATAGATAAAAACACACACCCATTCTTATACCTCATTCATACACATATGCATGTGCACACACAAGGCTTTGATCTTTTTTTAAATCAAAATACCATCATATCACACACATTGACCCAGGTGTCCTCTTCTCACTTAACAATATGTTATGGTCACTCCAAAATCTGTAGAAATTAACTTTTCTAATACATAATATATCAAATAAAAAAGTAAATCTTCACATGCACTCACGTATAAAATTATTTATAAATAGGATTATATTTTAAGAGGAAATCTTTATCTTTCATTCCACTCCCCTCTTCTCTTCATCTCTCACTGTACCCTGCTCCATCTTCCTCTAACTTGCATCCCCCACCCACACCCCACTTATTTTTTTCTTCATCCTTAATGCTTATTATTCACAGATTATTAAATAAGATGATAACATACAGGACTATGCTCAGAGGAAGTCCCCGATAATTACTAGATATTATATGGAACTTAAATGTCCTTCCATACTACTTATTTTAATTTCGGTAAATTTAAAAAGTTCTTCAGAACCTGCCTAAGCCCCAGCTAGTGAATGCATGAAAATAACAAAAAACCTGCAGGGATTCAGCTTCCACAGAGAAGAAGAGTAAGAATAACTGAGAACAGGTATCCTGATAAAATTTAACAGTAAAAAGATGATAGAAAGAACAAATAGCAACTCGAAAAATTTCCTCTGAGCCTAGTCCTGCATATTATCATCTTATTTAATAATCAAATTCAAAAAATCAATATCATATTCCAATGTTAATAAAAAAGAAAAAACACAAAAGTAATTTACATTTATAGGAATGCATACATTTATTTGATGCCTAAGTTCTTTTGAATTTCTGTCACTTACTGAATTGCTGAGTAAGGCAATAATTCTGTAAGCTACAGTTCAGGCTACATACTCCTTACCTTCAATTCTTGTAAATTTGGATAGGGTAGAGAATCTGGGAATGTGAAGTAAGCATCTTCTTCTAGCTGTGGTTTATAAGATGGTATAGTACATGCTTCCAAAATAAGTGAAAGAAATTAGGTAAACTATTGTGAAAATATTTAACATGAAAAATTAGTGCTTTATTGGCATTAAAAGGAACTTTGGAATCTATGTAGTCAGCATAATGCATTTATGGTTGCTAGACCACTCAAGTCTGGCAATTTCATTTTAATAGATCAATTCTGCCTCACTTGCTCCTAGGCTACAACTTGGCCAAAATTCACTTTAAAGGGCATATTATGGCAAAGATCCAAACCCTTTCACAGCAAAAGCTGAATGCTAATGGAATTGTTGTGATTTAAAACTGTGAAACACAATCTATTTTTCAATGGAGGAAACAAAAACCATAACCGCAAATATTTGCTGTTTCTTAACTCAACCTTGAAGGATATTTTTGCATTTTTATTCATTATTTAATGATGAGAGATACTGTATGAGAGTTTGGGATAGTGTCAGAGCTTTAGATTGGAAGACCTAGTAGTCTTCTTACTAGTAGATTTTGACAATGCCAACTGCTAGCTGGTGACCTAGACTAAGTCACATAATATCTTGTACTACCAGTACTAAATTGAAACATGAATTAATATCTATGAGAAAATACTTATAAAATATTTTTCTGAGCCTGACATGTAGAGAATGTGCAATAAATGGCTATTGTTGCTATTACACTATTGGTAGTTGCTATTATACTATTGGTAGTAACTATTAGTAGAGTATTAACTTTCAATGATTTTTCGATGATTGAGAATTTTTTTGTACATTATATTTTTCCTTCCTCCCTTTCCTTCTTTCCATTCTTCCTTCCTTTATTTTTTATTCTTTCCATTTTTCTTCTTTCCTTTTTTAGTTGAAAATATTAAAAGAAAGCTCTAGGATAAACATTAGGACCGTAGTAAAAGGCGGCCTTTATTTCACACACAAAAAAAAGAGACAACTTTAAATACCAAAAGATTTTTCAGGAGTTCCCATTGCGGCTCAGTGGTTAACAAATCTGACTAGGAACCATAAAGCTGTGGGTTTGATCCCTAGCCTTGCTCAGTGGGTTAAGGATCCGGCATTACCATGAGCTGTGGTGTAGGTCACAGATGTGGCTCGGATCCCGCATTGCTGTGGATGTGGTGTAGGCCAGCAGCTACAGCTCCGATTGGGCCCCTAGCCTGGGAACCTCCACATGCCACAGGTACGGCCCTAAAAAGACAAAAAAAAAGTATATATACACTTATATATGTACATGTAAGACAGTCTCTTTGCTGTACATCTGAAACTAACACAACATTGTAAATCACGTATACTTCAATTAAAAGTAAATAAAATTTTAAAAATAAAAATTAAAAAAAGATTTTTCAGAAATATAATTATGTAAAATAATTCACTAATTTAAAGTTTCTAACTCATAGTCATTGATTCATAAACTGCAAAACCTTCAGATTTTCGTAAGAAAATTTGTTTTTAAAATACACCTTACATTTGGGAATAAAGGTAGAGAACTTAGCTCCTAGTGTAAAAAAGGTCAATAATATTTCCTGATTAGAAGACAAAGCTGTTGGATTGGATAATAAAGAAATTCAGTCCCTAAGATTATCTCTTTCATAAAAATTTACTGCATAAAAATTCTTTTAAAGTTTTAACGCATCATCCAACAAAAAATAATACTGGAGGGAGTTCCCGTCATGGCATAGTGTTTAACAAATCTGACTAGGAAACATGAGGTTGCGGGTTCAATCCCTGGCCTTGCTCAGTGGGTTAAGGATCCCGCGTTGTCGTGAGCTGTGGTGCAGGTTGCAGACGCGGCTCAGATCTGGCCTTGCTGTGGCTCTGGCATAGGCCGGTGGCTACAGCTCCGATTCGACCCCTAGCCTGGAAACCTCCATATGACACGAGTGCGGCCCTAAAAAGCAGAGATAATAATAATAACACTGGAAAAAATCTTAGGATTCTAATAAAACCAATAAAAGTTGCAGCAGAGAAGAAGTAAGCATTATTCTGGTTGTGTAAAGAAGAAATTGTAGAAAGACAAGTTTAGAGGAAGGGAGATGATAATTTAGGAATTTCTTGGGATCATTTAAATAAGATATGATGGTGGCTTGGATTAGGTGCATAGCAGTGAAGAGTATGGAAAGTGATTGAATTCAGGGTATAATTTAGAGGTGAGGTGATAGAACTCACTGATGGATTAGCTTTGGAGTATAGCTAAGTAGAAAGAAGAGGACAACTCCCAGGTTTAGTGGCTGAGTGATTGGAAGGACTGTGATGTCACTTATTCAAATAGGGTAAGTTGTTGTAAGTTGAGCAGATAGTTGCCAAGCAGGCTGAAAAAAAAAAAAAAATGGGACTCCAAACAAACGTAATATCATTTGCCAAGGCATAAAGAGTTTAAGGAACTGGGCATATTCACAGAAAGAACAGATTTGAAATGGAGGACGTGAAGAATTACTGGCTGAGGATAGGGCAGCTTGACAGATGGGGCTACCGATGTTACAGAGGGCTAGATTACTGAGTTTGGACTTGATCCTTTAGGTTGGAGAGGGATTATGAGCTATGTAGGGGTTTAAAGCAACTGGTCTTATAAAAAAAATAAAAGAATTCAGAAGTTAAATATACAGCAAAAGAACTAGCTATGTGAATTGAATTAATCTACACATAGACCTCCATACCAAAAAAAAGATAAAATTAAGTTTACAAAATAGAATATAAATATTACGCAAATATGATAAATGAAAAATAATAGAACCAGCAGGGGTCAGACTAAAGGAATTTGAAAAAAAAATGCATAATAATATCTAATACTTCAGAGGGCTCATTCATTTTTCTGCGATGTTCTAAGAACTCAACCCTCACAAAGAACTTTTGAGGTACCTGCTATTACTCTTGCTATAATACAGTTGAGAAAACTGAGGCATGCAGATCTTAAGAAATATGCCCAAATGTATGCACCAACTGAGCAAATGAGACAGAATTTGTATGTGAAATTTTATTTATTTCAGAGTTCACAACTTTTAATCATTATTTAAAAGGCTAGTCTCTGAAGAGTGAGGACATCTTTTATAATGGAGAGTTAATTTATACTGAGTGAAACTCAAGCGGGAGTTTAAATGAGCTCCTCCATAATATTTTATATGATGAAACCATAAATATGTGAAGTTCAGTAGCTACTACAGTTTTAATCTGACTTTTTTTTCTATTAATTTCCTTCCAAATAAATTGTATTTAAATGTTCCATTATTATAAAATTAGTTTGACAAATCCCCTTTCCACTCAACATATCTGTTTTCTGTATATGTTCATAAAATACACTAGAAATTAGATTTACAAAGTGGTAACTGGTTACATTTGTGTCTAGGTGTTTCAAGTGATTTGTCACTATTTTTCTTTATACTTTCTGTAACAATTAATTTTTAATTATGGAATTTGCATTATTTCAATATATTATAAAGTTATACTAAAAGAAAAAAGTATAATGTCGATGAGAATGAGAAGAACATACCATTGGTGAGGTTCACTTGTTCTGTTCTTACAGAAAACACTTGTCATCTCTGACCCCAGCATAAATCTCTTCTAGGTGACAAATATCAATTCCATATATAAAAATATGACTATCTACTTTTAGCTTCAATAGTTGTGAAAATTTAAATACTTCATCATTCACTAGGGGAGCGCACACATATATAGGGACAGTAATGGAAAAGCACTTTATACAAACAGTGAGCCAGGAAATGAATTTGCTTTTGTCTTGTGGCTATTGAATTATTTAAGAAAGGAGAGGTAAGTTCCTTAAAAAGTCCAATCATTTGTAAAATGAAGAGGTAAGAATAATGGTCTGTACTGAGAGAGAATGTTGTAGCTGAAATTATACTGAGAATCAGAGATCTGGTGTCTAGTACTGGTTCTGAAACAGAACTCTTAATGACCTGGTCAAACTATCTTTCTGGGATTCTGTGTTCCTACAAAAATTAGTGGTAAAACTTAATGACCTTAGTTTTTAACCCAGAGCGTCAGGAACTGAGCATATGCTGTTCCTTCCCCAAATAATCAACATAGAACACAAATAAGCCTGCAAAAAAGACAGGAGGAGAAAGCAGAAAACAATAGAGGTCAAAATTTTGGAGAGTGAATGGCTGGATGGTAACTGACTTAGCAAAATTCAAGAAGACTGACAAGGTGAACAAGAAGCCAACTGATACCTGCTGCAGAACGTTGGAAAGCCTTTGGAATTTCCACTCCAGTTACTTCTAAAACTGCAGAGTATACTGGATGATAAGATTGGTTTAAAATTTTACATAAATAGTTTTCTCTCTGGATCCTCTTCCCTAGTCTGTATTCTCAGGCCATTACCCGTTCTTATTCCAGCAATAGACTGGATATTTGCTTTCTGAAGAATGTACACAAGATGGATTATATACTTAAGGAATCGAGCACAAGTGAGGATGGAAGAAAGATGCCAAGAGCATTACATAAGAGTCTACAAACTAAATGATCAAACTCCCAATACTACCCCTTAATCTAGTGCTTCAGCTTTTGAAGAATTTACTCTTAATTAAATAATATGAAATAGCTAATACTCTATCAGTTTAGCCAATAAAATAGTAATTACATGTGAATTTATCTGAGATAAACAAACATCAAAGAATCATTAGACATTTGAGAAAAGCATGAAGAGTCCAATCAAGAAGAAAAAACACAGATAAAATAAGATCAAAAGAAAACATACAAAAATTATTAGCCATTATATCCATAAAATGAGAACAAGATCCCATAATTTTTAAAGGTAACAACCAAAGATCATGAAAGAAATATTGAAAATGAAAAATGTGATAGCAGGAATTAAAAGTTCATGAAAATAAAGTTAGGGAAATAAAGGTACAAAAATGGACAGAAAGCCTAGGAGACAGAATTTTTAAAAATTGGAGTTTTGATAAGAAAGAGTAAGTTAAAACTGTAGAAAATTTCCCAGAACTAAATATAGTAATATTTTATTTTATTATACTTTGTTTTGTTGCCCTTTGTAGATATTGATTTTTTTTCATTTTTTTTTTTACAAAATGAACATTTGTTACGGGAGTTCCTGTTGTGGCTCAGCAGTTAATGAGCCTAACTATTGCCCATGAGAATACGGGTTTGATCCCTGGCCTCGCTCAGTGGGTTAAGGATCCGGCATTGCTCTGAGCTGCAGTGTAGGTCACAGACACAGCTCAGATCTGGCATTGCTGTGGCTCTGGCATAGGCCAGCAGCTGTAGCTTTAATTCTACCACTAGCCTGGGAACTTCCATATGCTGTGGGTGCAGCCATAAAAAGACAAAAAAAAAAAAGAAGAGGAAAGTTTGTGACAATCTTTCATCAAGCAAGTCCATCTGCATTACTTTTTAATTAAGATATATGCACTGTTTTTTAGATAATGCTATTGCACACTTAATGGACTACAGTATAGTGTAAATTGATATGCACCGGGAAACCAAAATAAATCATATGACTGGCTTTATTATAATTTTCACTTTATCTTGGTGGTCTGGAACCTGACCTATAGTATTTGCAAGGTATGCTGGTAATGTGAATTCCCAGACTGAAATGACTCTCAAGAGCCCATACAATGATTAAAATAGAACTTATACTAAGGTAATTTCTCTGAAATACAGAGCATGTATAAATAGAAAATCCTAAAAGCTTTCAGAAGCAGGAGTTCCCGTCGTGGCTCAGTGGTTAATGAATCCGACTAGGAACCATGAGGTTGCGGGTTCGATCCCTGGCCTTGCTCAGTGGGTTAAGGATCCGGCGTTGCTGTGAGCTGTGGTGTAGGTTGCAGACGTGGCCCGGATCCCGTGTTGCTGTGGCTGTGACGAAGGCCGGCGGCTACAGCTCCTGTTGGACCCCTAGCCTGGGAACCTCCATGTGCTGCGGGTGTGGCCCCTGATAAGGCAAAAAGACAAAAATAAAAATAAAAAATAATAAATAAATAAAAGCTTTCAGAAGCAGAAAAAAAAATCAGAATATATAAACACAAAACTTGTTGACAGCAACACTGGAAACTAGAAGATAATGACACAATGCTTTCCAAATTTTGAAAAAATATTATGTCCAACTTATGGGTCTATCCTCAGACCAACTATTAATCAAGGGTGATAGGAGAATAGAAGCATTTTTCAGGCATGGATTCAAGATATTTATCTCTTATGAATTTTCTCAGGAAGTTATTGGATGGTATTTCCCATGAAAATGGGAAAGAAAACCACGAAAGAGGTATAGGAAAATCTTAGAATACTAATTAAGAAAAGCCTCAGGTTGATAGTGGCATTGAAGACCTAGAGATAAAGCATTTAGATTGTAACTGGAAAAATAAGGCTCTGAAAGACATAACAAAATGAATAGTGAAACTTAATGGTACTTGATTTTTAAAATATATCATGGAGAATTTTGACTTTGTTAAAAAATTAGGAGATAAACTAATGATTGGCATATAAAATATTAAACAAAGGAAAATACAAACTGCAGAAAAAATTTAAAAGTTCTGTAACAAACAAAATGCAATTATCCCTATATTGGTCATCTGTGAATAATATTAATAATATATAAAATTAATTATATTAATTAATTAATTAATATAAAATTAATAATATGAACTCTAAATATTTATTTAAATCTAAATGGTAAAGTGCCCCTCTTAGCCAAATAAAAAGAACTGAAGAGTGTGTGAGTGCATGTCAGAGCGAGTGTGACAAGGCAGAGGTGCACAGAACTAAATTCTCATCTTTCATAATAGGAAGTTTAGGTATCATATCTAAAATTAAAGATTCCAGAAATAGTAATAAAGCATGTTACTTGGAAATATAGAATTAAGCACTAGAATATATAGCTAAAAATATTGCTGATGCTTGCCTTAGGGTACAGGGAAGTGAAATGAGAATGGTGGGTCAAGGTTCTGCTGTTTTTTATTATAAACCGGTAGTATTATTGTACTTTTAAAACATATATATGTGTAAAATTTCTTCTAGCACATATATTTTACTGATAACAAGTTTTCATACATCTGTGAAAGCAGTGGTCATACCTAAAAATTACCTGGAATATTTGATCTTTGGATGTAAAAAATCACATTCTCACATATATCTTTAAGTCAGAAAGAGAAACATATTTTTGAAAATAAAATGATCACATTAAAGGTAGATCAGCAAGTATCTAGATTTTTTTTTTAAATATTCACTAAATGAGGTCTGAGTCTAGGAAATCCTGAAGCTAGATTTTGAACTATATCAGTGGCTGTCTAGAGTCATCCTTTCCCAGTTTCCTCAGTAATCCCATTTGATGAAAGTTAACTGAGGTTAGAGTCTGCCATTTGTTTAGTGTGACAATTTAATTTATACTTCTTATAAGGCTGTATTCACTATTTATCCATTATAAGTGACAGTTTGGGGATATATAGGTTACTTGGATTTATTTAATCCTTTTGTTGCCTCTCCCCATGGTGCTACCTCATTTGATCTCTTTACTGGCCTAAGTTGGCCTTCTTTGAGGACCCCCTTGGGGAAGCTACTATTTAGTAACATTTGTGTTTTCAAAATTCTTCCTCCTTCAGAAGGACACCCTACACACACACAAGCATACGTATACACAATACAGATCCTTAGAACACTATGTCAAAATGATAGTAACTCATAATGGAGCATATGTGCTTCATATCTTTTTGGTTTGCCTTAACTGACAAGAGGTTACTTATGTCATTAATGTTTATCAAATTGTCTAATCCTTTAAGCTTGGTTAAATTATTTCCCACATGAGTGGTTTTTGAAAATTACTTAATACTAACACATTGACTCGTTACTTTTAGGTTAATTCATAGACAGCTTTATCAAGCTTCCTCCTGCTCTTTTACTCAATTGAGAAAGTAAAAATATTGCTTTCTTAAAGAGGGTTTTTTTAAATTTATTGTTCATTTTTACCTTACCCCTAAATGAGACTTTGGTATTGTAATTATCACCTAGTACATATTCAAAGCATACTTTAGGTTGGAAGAATCAATATTGTTTTTCTTTTTTCCTTTATTTATTGTGGGTTTTTTTTAGGATCATACCTACAGCATAAGTTCCCAGCTAAAGGTCAAATCAGAGCTACAGCTGAAAGTCTACACCACAGCCAGCAATGCAGGATCTGAGCTGCGTCTGTGACCTACACCACAGCTCATGGCAGTGCTGGATCCTTAACCCAGTGAGTGAGACCAAGGATTGAACCTGCCTCCTTATGGATACTAGTCAGGTTTGTTACTGCTGAGCCGCCACTATGGGAACTCCAGAAGAATCAAGATTGTTAAAATGCCTATATTACCTGAGGCAATCTACAAATTCAATGCAACCCCTATGAAATTACCAATGGTGTTTTTTATGGAACTAGAACAAAAATATTTGTAATTTGTATGAAAACACAAGACCCTGAATAGCCAAGGCTATCTTGAGAAAGAAAAATGGAACTGGAAGAATAGGCTCCCTGACCTAAAACTATACTACAAAGCTACAGTCATCAAAACAGTATGGTACTGGCACAAAAACAGAAATGTAGATCAACAGAGCAGGATAGAAACCCCAGAAATAAACCCATGCACCTATGGTCAATTAATCTATGACTTAGGAGGCAAAATATACAATGAAGAAAAGACAGTCTCTTCACTAAGTGGTACTGGACAAGCTGGATGGCCATATGTAAAAGAATGAAATTAGAATTCCCTCTAACACCATACACAAAAATAAACTCAAAATGGATTAAAGATGTGAATGTAAGACTGGCTACAATAAAAAGTCTAGAGGAAAGCAGGCTGAACACTCTTTGACATAAATAAAAGCAATGTCATTTCAGTTCTTTCTTCTAGAGTAAGGGAAATAAAACCAAAAATAAACAAATTGGATCTAATTAAATGTAAAAGCTTTTGTACAGCAAAGGAAGCCATAAACAAAACGAAAAGACAACCTAGAGAGTGGGAGAAAATATTTGCAAATGATATGACCTACAAGGGATTAATTTCCAAAATATAAAAACAACTCATACAGCTCAATATCAATTATAAAAAAAAAACAACAACCCAATCAACAAATGGGCAGAAGATTTAAATAGACATTTCTCCAAATAAAACATACAGATGGCCAACAGGCACATGCAAAAATGCTCACCATTGCTAATTAACAGAGAAATGTATGTCAAAATTATGATCACCTCACACAGGTCACAATGGCCATCATCAAAAAGTCCTCCAATAACAAATGCTGGAGAACGTGTGAAGGAAACAGAACCCTGCTATACTGTTGGTGGAGAATGTAAACTGGTACAGTCACTATGGAGGACTGTTTGGAGGTTCCTTAAACAATTAAAAATAGGAGTTCCCATGGTGGCTCAGTGGTTAACGAATACGACTAGGAACCATGAGGTTGCAGGTTTGATCCCTGGCCTTGCCAGTGGGTTAAGGATCCAGCTTTGCTGTGAGCTGTGATGTAGGTTGCAGAAGCGGCTCAGATCCCACGTTGCTGTGGCTGTGGTGTCGGCCGGCAGCTGAGGCTCCGATTAGACCCCTATCCTGGGAACCTCCATGTGCCGCGGGTGCAGCCCTGGGGAAAAAAAAAAAAAAAAAAAGATTAAAAATAGAGTCACTGTAAGATTCTGCAATCCCACGCCCGGGCATATATCCAGAGAAAACTATTTCGAAAAGATATATGTACCCAGTGTTCATTGCAGCACTGTTTACAATAGCCAAGACATGGAAGCAACCTAAATTCATCCATTGATAGATGAATGGATAAAGATGTGGTATGTATGTATACAATGTTTATACTCACCATGAAAAATGAATGAAATAATGCCACTTGCAGCAACATGGAGGGACATAGAGATTATCACAGTAAGTGAAGTAAGGCAGACAGACAAATATCACATGCTGCTTATATGCAGAATCTAAAAACATCAGAAATAGACCCACAGACATAGAAAAAAACTTATGGTTATTTAAGAGAAAAGGTGAGGGGAGGGATAAATTAGGAGTTTGGAATTAACATATACACACTACCACATATAAAATAGATAACCAATAAGAACTCACTTCATAGCACAAGGAACTAATTATACTCAACATTTTATAATAACCTATAAGGGAAAAGAAAATCTGAAAAAAAACAGGTATAACTAAATTACTGTGCTGTGCACCTGAAACTAATATAAAATTGAAAATCAGGTATACTTCAATTAAAAAATGAGTAGTGGAAAAAAAAGCGTACACTCAGGCTTTGGTGATTCCTTCACTGGTTATTGACATAGCTTATTCTGTGTTAAGGAGGGAAAGAGGCTTTTGGATGAAAAATAAAATGGGGAAAGGTGGCTTACTGATTCCAAGTGTATATGCTTAACAGACTACACAGCATAATATCTGAAATAAGAATTGACCCAAAACTTCTGGGACTAGTAGTTACTACTTGTGATATACAGTTTTGACAAAGGAATCAGAATATTAGACTATAGTATTTCAGAGACCAAAATGTCCCCTGTAGTCTTTTTTTTTCCTTATGCGCATTACGAGGGAGTCTTAACATCAAAATCTAATAATTTATTTGATTTGACATATCCTCTTTGTGATTCACTTTATAAAATAAGTTTTCACATTTTAATTCTGTTTAACTTACTTTATAGTTACATTTCTCTTAATGAGTGTACCCTATATTATATATCAACAAAAATTATTGGTATAATGACTCCTTAAAAAGTTTTAGCAGTCCTAATAAACTCTGATATGTCATTATCTCACTCAAGTTTCATTTTCCTATATTTGTCCTTAATAATTACAAAGGAAGAGATTTTCAGAATTCCCACGACATCTTATTAGGCATCTGTTGGCATTAAACCATATCTTCTTAGCCTTTTAAACCATATCTCAGAAGGGTGAAAAAATTAGAGAAGACATTACAGTTTGAAAAAAATGTTAAAACTATATTTTAATCATAAAGTAATATTTAATAATGCATTGGGACAAAAGAAAAGAAAAGTATCTTAGAGGACTGAGGATAAATACCACATTGCACTGTAAAGAGAGGCATAAATATAGATAGGCTGATGGGAAATAAAAACCCACCTTCTACTTAGTAACTCTGTCATGCTCTTAACTATGAGTTCTAGTAAGACCACAGCTCTTTGATTGCCAGGAGAAGAGGGCTAACTTAGAACCATCATACAGTGGGGCACCATCTGGTGACAGAATGAATAAAAACCACAAATAGAGCTGATTAAATCTGCATGAATTCCCTACCCAAAGATGGGAGAGGAGGAAGCAGAGAATCAAAGTCAAGGCAATTACATCCCCTCATGTTTCTCTCTCTGGAACTCTTCCACATTTAATTCAAACAGTTGTCTTCCAGATTAACTTTTTTCCTATCACCAGACTTGACTGAAGAAAAATCAGGTTTGTTTACCTTTTGCAAGAGAAGTAAATGCGTTTTAAGCAAGTCTATGAGCTTGGAACATTTCCCAAGCTATATTCACTATCTCCACGCTCTCTTAGCACTCAGAAAGTCATTACTTTCCCTTTGTTAAAAAAAAGAAAAGAAAACCCAATATTTTTAAGACTGTATCACCTGAAGCTAAAACTTGGACTCTTTATTCTTTCATTTTAAAGTTCCTTATACACCCTTAATGTGAAGTACAAAGAAAGATGCTTATGTAGTCAAAGAAATATAATGAAAGCGTATTGCAAAAATAATCAACCAGGATCAAATTACTTTGCAAAATTGCCAAAGTGCAGTCACGAGTAGAGTATAGATCAATTCACCTCAAACTCCACTCCATCCACTTGAAGCTAGGGCAAGAAAAACCTTTCTGGTTTTGATTTGGTTCCGTTTGATTTGTTAATGCAAAATTTCTCATCATCCTATTGGCATTTAAATATTTATTGTTATAATAATAACACAATGAAATCTGTGCTTCAGAAGAGGCTTTTTGCTTGATATCCTGTCCCTTTAAAGTCAATAGCTTTTCTAAATTCTCTGGCTGACCCTAAATTAAAAAAAAAAAAAAAAAGAAATTCTAAAGGAGATGCTCCTGACTCTCCAGAAATCCATTAGGCTACAGGACTGAGTTAATCCTCTAAGTGTTTTACTGCACAGCAGAGGTATAGTGGCTTTGGTAGATTATAACCTTGCTACCCTAATGGAGTTCCTCTAAGCCTAGTGCAGGGTGGGAAAAAGTTCTTGACCACCTCCTTCTGTCCTGCCAAGAAATTACTAAAGTCTAGGGAATGTGATGATTTTTGTTTTCTTAAATAAAATATTTCACCTGCTTTGGCTAATTTGCAGTTAACTTGAACATTACCAGAAAAGCATAGGGGAACATCAGAAGTAAAAGAACCTGATTTCTTTCATTCATTCATTCATTCATTCATTCATTCATTCATTCATTCAGCTCTTTATAGAACAGATACAAAGTGCCATCCAGGTTCTTTGCTAGGTAATAGAAAACCAATGTGTGCTCTTTTCTTTCTCCCCGAGTGGAAAAACATGGACGTAATCACATTGGTTAAATATTATGGGTGAAATTGAAAAATCCCATTGTGTCACATTTGGACTAGGAATTGTCAGTTTATTTTCTTCTTTTAAAATTCACACATGATAAAGGTAGTGAATATATACCTGATTTTTTGGTAGCAATTTAAAACAATGGAAAAGGATGTCAGAAAACCATGATTGTCTTACCTGGCCCACTTCCTTCAGCAGAAGTGAACACTGCTAATATTGTTGAAGGAGTAAACACTGTTTGGTCTAGATTATTCCCAAAGTTTGTTTTATATGTTAATTTTATTCTACAATTATTTTTTTGTGTGTTTTTGTCTTTTCCAGGGCTGCACCCATGTCATATGGAGGTTCCCAGGCTAGGGGTCTAATCAGAGTTGTAGCTGCCAGCCTACACCACAGCCACAGCCGCAGCCGCAGCAATGCTGGATCCAAGCTGTGTCTGCGACCTACACCATAGTTTATGGCAACGCCGGATTCTTAACACAGTGAGTGAGGCCAGGGATCAAGCCCACAACCTCAGGGTTCCTAGTCGGATTCATTAAACACTGAGCCACGATGGGAACTCCTACAGTTCTTGATACTATAAACAATGCTGTAACAAACATTTTTGTTCAGTATTTGTGCACATGAATAAGCATCACTGCACAATAAATGTCTAGTCAGTATTTTTTGCACATAGCTTTTTGAGTATTGGAATTGGCTTCCCAAAAGTCTATACCATCTTACAATACCAGCAGCCTTACATGTGACTGCCATCCTTTTTTTGCAACTTTATTAAGTTATAATCGACAAATAAAATTATAAGATTTAAAGTGAATGTGGTGATCAAATCTTATAAAATATGAAAGAATACCTCCCATCTAAGTAATTAACGCATCTACGGCATCACATATTTATTTTTTATTTATTTATTTTTTTGGTGAGAACAGCTAAGTTTTACTCTAATGAAATTTCAGTTACATAGTACAATGTTACCAGCTATAGCCACTGTATTATAACTAGGTCCTCAGAACTTATTCATATAATAACTGTAAGTGTGTATCATTTTATTAATTTTTTTCTATTTTCCACACCCCACAGTCCCTGGTAACCACTTTTTTATTCTCTGTTTCTGTGAGTTCTATTTTTTTTCTTTTGGATTTCACATGTAAGTGATACCAAGAAGTATTTGTCTTTGTCTGGCTTATTTTACTCAGCATAGTGCTGTCCAGGTTCACTCATGTCATTGAAAATTATAGAATTTCTTTCTCTTTTAAGGTGCTATAATAGTCCATTATATATGTATCACATTTCTTTTATTCATTCATCTTTTGACAGACACTTAGGTTGTTTCCATACCTTGGCTATTGTGAATAATGCTGAAATGAACATGTGAATGTCACCCTTTTTAATGTTTGCAATCTAATGGCAAAAAATTTTCATTTAATTTGCATCCAAGTAGTACTGACATTGTGTACCATTACGTAATTTTTATTAGCCTCTTATAGGCAGCATATTAAAGGGTCTTACTTTTGTATCCAATTAGCCATCCTATGTCTTTTGATCAAAACGTCTAATTCAGTGACGTTTAAAGTAATTATTGATAGGTATGTGCTTATTGCCAAGTGGCAATAATTAATTGTTTTTCAGTTATTTTTATAATTCTTCTCTGTTTATTTCTTATTTTTATTTCTCTCATGGTGGTTTGGTTATTTTCTATAGTACTAAGTATGCTTGTGTTCCTTTCTTTTTTATTTTATTTTTTTCTATTGTAGGTTTTTGATTTGTGGTTACCATGGGGTTCATGTATGTTGATCCATAATTATATCTTCAATGGAAGAGCTGATTTGATAGGAATACAAGTCATGTCTTTCATCAGGGTGTGCTGGCAACTATCACCTTGATAGTGAGGCTGGAGATGGAGGAGCTGGAACCTACACAGGCTGTGATTTGGGACTTCCTTTCTGCTCAATAAGCTATAACTACCTGTCAGGGGCAAAGTCTACTTTCCCAAGTTTCTAAAGTAAAAGCCCTGAGGGTCAGGCTTGAGCAGGCTCTATTTCCTTTAAGTGTTTGACTTTAGATCACCCTGCACTGGGGCCTTTGTTCTAAAGGACGGGAGTTCTGAAACAAATGGGCCTTGTGAGCCTACAGAGGTCCAATACTCTGCCTATAAAGGCATCTGTGGCTTCAATCAGATGCAACACACATTTCACTTGTCGTGGTTGACCAGGTCTAGTGCTTTGCTGTGGTATGGAATAAGTGGGGCCAGAGCATGTGTTTGGCTTGGCTGGCACACATAGCAAGGCATGGGAAACCAGGCCGACATCCTGCCATCAGAAGTCTAGGACACTGCTTGAGTAACTACTGACAGGGGCCACCACTGCCCTTACTGGGCTCTACCCCAGGACCAGGTCACCTTTGCATCCTAAGGTCAAATCTTTTCCTAGGTCCAGGCCACCATAGATCCAGTGCCCTGTTGTAGCATGGAGTGAGTGGGGCTGGAGCATTTGCTCAGCTCAGGCTGGGGAATACAGTGAGGTAGTCATGGGAATCCCGGCAGCCACTGGAGCAGGCCTCTCTCCTCCCTGCCTGGGGACAAGCCAGCACACACATAGTCCTCACAAGTGAAGGCCATGCTTCTTCAGCCATTCTGTTTGTCCCAGCAGCAGTCCAACCAGCCAAAGGGGCTCGTCTCCTACATATAGGACCCCAGGACTGGGAGGCCCCATCTCCCAGAGTGGGCTCTATTGCAGTGAGCTCCCTTTTCTTCTAGGTCCCCTCCAGGGGCACAGGCCCTGATCTGGTTGCTTTTCTTCCCGCTCTTTCCAATTATTTGTGTGTCTTTATCATAGCCTTTGTTGTACAGGCGTCCTTCCAGTTTCCAATTAGTTTTCAGTGGGAGTTATTCCACACGTAGATGTATTTTTGATGTGTTCAGGGATGGAGGTGAATGCCACATCCTCTTACTCTGCCAACTTGATCTCCTTTCCACAGACAATTTTTCTCTAAAGAAATCAACAAACATTTATTGACTGCTTGGCTCAGTGATTAAACAGTGAATAATACCTGGCTCTCACTCTCAAGGAGTTTGCTCTATTCCTAAATCGCTACCTAAGAATATAATAGGCATTGGGAATAAAAAAGAGATTCAGAGTGGGGCAACCTGGAACCTCTTGGCACCTTTGCATCTGTTCTTTTTCACCTCTAAGCAATGCCCCGCAAAGTATAGTAGCTGCTTCAGTTCTGACTCCCAAATTTCACATAAAATATCTCTAGTAATCTGAAACATACAGAAATATACTTTCTTTTTTTAAAAGTTAAAAAAAATGTAAGTACAGTTGATTTACAATGTTGTGCCAATTTCTTCTCTTCAACAAAGTGACCCAGGCTTACACATACACACATTATTTTTCCTCATGTTATCTTCCATCATATTCTATCCCAAGAGACTAGATGTGGTTCCCTGTGCTATACAGTACGGTCTCATTTCTTATCCATTCTAAATGTAATAGTTTGCTTCTGTTCCTTCCAAATCCCCAGTCCATCCAACTCCCGCCACCTTCCTCTTTGGCATCTACAAGTATATTGTCTATGTCTGTGAGTAATTTTCTGTTTTGTAGATAGGTTCATTTGTGCCATATTTTAGATTACACAAATAAGTGATATAATACGGTGTTTGTATTTCTCTTTCTGACTTACTTCACTTAGCGTATCTCTAGTTGCATCCGTGTTGTTCCAAATAGCATTATTTCACCCTTTTTATGGCTAAGTAGTATTCCATTGCGTATGTGTACCACATCTTCCTTATCCATTCATCTTTTGATGGAGATTTAGGCTGTTCCCATGTTTTGACTATTTTGAATAGTGCTGCAGTTAACATAGGGGTGCATGTATCTTTTTGAATTATGTTTTGTTTGGATATATGACTAGGAATGAGATTGCTAGATGGTATGGTAGTTCTATATTTAGTTTTCTGAGGAACCTCTATATTGTTTTCCATAGTGGTTATAACAATTTATATTCCCACCAACAGTTTAGGAGGGTTCCCTCTTCTCTATAGCATCTCCGACATTAGTTATTTGTTGACTTATTAATGATGGCCTTTCTGACTGGTGTAAATGGTACCTCATTTTAGTTCTGCTCTGCATTTCTCTAATAATTAGTTATGTTGAGCATCTTTTTATGTGCTTACTGGTCATCCATATATCTTCTTTGGAGAAATGTTTATTTAGGTCTTTATACTTTCAGTTTAGTTAACTGACAGTATGAGTATACCATGATCTACTCCTTGTCAATTTACATGTATATATTTCTCTTTTCACTGTATTTCTTAAGTGTAGATAATAACGAAATCATGCTTTGCTCTAACATGGTGCAACCATCACTGATAAAACCAAAAACATGTTAAACTTTCTTTCAGAACAGAATGTAGGAAGTTCCCGTTGTGGCTCAGTGTTAATGAACCCAACTAGTATCCATGAGGATGCAGGTTCAATCCCTGGTCTCGCTCAGTGGGTTAAGGATCCAGTGTTGCTGTGGGCTGTGGTGTAGTCCACAGATGTGCCTTGGTTCTGCCGTGACTGTGACTTAGGCCAGTGGCTACAGCTCCGATTCGACCCCCAGCCTGTGAACTTCCATATACCAGGTGTGGTCCTGAGAAGACCAAAAAAGAAAAAAAGGGAAAAGAAAAACAGAGAGAGAGAGAATACAAAATCGCTTTGCTTTTATTTAGATAATGTCCATTCCTCTTCTGAGCCACCTGTTAATATCTTGTAATTTAAGTCAAAAAACTGATATATAAAGCTAACTACTTTTACAGACCTTACTTGGTAGGGTAATTAGGTGGGGGGCTACTCTGGGCTATAAGCAGTCTTCTTTTATTAGGGTATTGTATTTTTTCATTAACTTTTATTATAGAATGGAATTTCTAAGAGGTACAACAAAGGATTCCAGCGATACTCCTTTCCCACCTTGCACAGTAGCAGCCCAATTTCTCTTGATAGTCATGATCCTAACTACCAGTTAAGTCATGAACTTAACTATCAGGTTAAGCTAGTATAGCATAACCCTATTCTTTGCATTTTTTCCCCCATACGTACAAGAAGCTCAAGATGGAAAAGTGGCATTTTCAACTTCTAATTTAATGAAACCATTGTTCTGCTCCCTAGTGAAATTGTTTCTCCCTTGGGAACCAAGCTCTCTAGACTAACAAAGCCTAATATTGTAGAGATAGAATGAAAATTTTGCTAGTTGGAGTTCCTGGCGGCACAGTGGTTAGTGAACTCGACTACTCAGGTTGTTCCCTGGCCTCCCTCAGTGGGTTAAGGATCCAGTGTTGCCATGAGCTGTGGTGTAGGTCGACAATGCACTCAGATCTCACACTGCTATGGCTCTGACATGAGCCGACAGCTACAGCTCCGACTGGACCCCTAGCCCAGGAACCTCCATATGCCACGGGTGCGGCCCTATAAAGACCAAAAAAAAAAAAATTTTTTTTTCCATTGGATCATTAGAAGTAAATGACAGGAGCTATTCCTATTTCCATCTTTCAGTTCTCAGAACCAAGAATCCTGGCTATGGTAGAAATAGCAATATTTGTCAGTGATTTAGGGCATATGCCACATCTTCAAAGACATTTCCATAGCCTCTCAATGTGCCACTAGTTGGTGCTGTAACTGAGCTCTCAGAGGGTCACTCAACTGTTTTATCAAGTTAGCTGCTTCAGAGTGATGAAGGAATGTAGTAGTGCGTGAATCTATTGCTGTACTTCATTTACTATAAAGTGAGTTTTTTGGTAAGAAATAGTGTTGTGTGGAAGACCATGGTTATGAATAATACATTATGTAAATACATGGATACTTGCTTCTTTCAGCTGAAGCACTCTATGGGAAGGCATATACAGAGTGAGTGTGTATTACATTGACAGCCAAGCACTATCTCTTCCATGATGGAAGTAATCTAGTGTAATCTGCCTGTCACCATGTGGCTGAATGATTCCTCTGAGAAATGATGCTGTATCAAGGTTCAGCATTGGTTTTTGCTCTTGACTAGTTGGATATTTCTCAATGCTCATAGCCAAATTAACCTTAGTGAGTGGAAGTTCACATTGCTGAGTCCATGATAGCATTCATCCTGCTGCTATGGTCACTTCGTTCATAAGCCCACTGAGCAAGAACTGAGGTGGCTGGAGAAAGAGGCTGACTGACATCCATGAATACCATTTGCCAGGTTGATATCTGTACATATAGGTGTCAGGGAATGTGTACATTTATTCCAGCAACAAAAATTGTTTTTGGAATAGCAGCTACAATTACAGTTACCAGCTAATTAAATTTTTTATAATCCACTGTCATTCTTCAAGATTCACCTGTCTTTTGGAGTTCCCTTGTGGCATAGCAAGTTAAGGATCCAGTGATGTCAAGGCAGCAGCTCAGGTTGCTGCTGTGGCACTAGTTCAATCCCTGGCCCAGGAAACTCCACGTGCTGCAGG
Organism: Catagonus wagneri; assembly: GCA_004024745.2. NCBI lineage: Eukaryota > Metazoa > Chordata > Mammalia > Artiodactyla > Tayassuidae > Catagonus > Catagonus wagneri. The sequence continues at coordinate 13,379,156 of PVHT021183688.1, read as the reverse complement.
TGAGTCAAGAAGGAGGAGAAGG
>PVHT021183688.1:13352598-13379034 GCA_004024745.2 Catagonus wagneri | reverse complement strand
GGAGAAGGAGAAGGAGAAGGAGAAGGAGAAGGAGAAGGAGAAGGAGAAGGAGAAGGAGAAGGAGAAGGAGAAGGAGAAGGAGAAGGAGAAGGAGAAGGAGAAGGAGAAGGAGAAGGAGAAGGAGAAGGAGAAGGAGAAGAAGAAGAAGAAGAAGAAGAAGAAGAAGAAGAAGAAGAAGAAGAAGAAGAAGAAGAAGAAGTTGTTTCACTTGTTTTCCGCACAGTGCAAATAGACAAGTTGAATCATAATATGTAGGAATGACCATCTCTGCATTTCTCAAGCACTTGGTGGTGTCACTAATTTCTGCAATCACTCCAAGAATGCAGTATTGGTACCTGAGTATATCCATTCCAAATGTATATTCTGACATTTGGAGAAAACTTCCCAGGTAATATTTGAGGACATGCTGAGCTTATTGCATATGAGGATAGTCTGGATCCAAGCAATACTCTATCAATTATTTGACCTCTTTAAGCCTCTTTTCTGAGTGGTGGACCATTGTGGTGTTTGGGCTTCTAGGCGTTAATGTCATTTTAGAGACAGTCTCTTATAATCCCTGAACAGTCTGATTATTTACCCCTTCTCAGTGAATATGCATGCTGGTAATTGTCCTCAGTTCTCTTTGGGGAAGGCCAGGAGGGAGAATATCCCATCTTTGTTGTTGTTGTTGTTGTCCTTATGTAGCAGGGTTCTTCCTCATGGGGATCTGTTTTCTTCTTTGTTCAAGATATTAACTGGCTTCTGTCTGGGAACTGGCTGAAGGATTGATCATAGCTCTCTCTTGTGGTGACTCAAGTCAAACTTCTCTTCACAAGACTGAGAGATTTTCCATTACATTAAGTAAGACTTTCATAGGCTGCCAGTTGATTTCAGTTATAGGGATAGCATTATCATCTAGCCAGTGCCAAAGATTACTGTTGGCTAAGTCATCCTAATTACTACCTTGGTTTGGCTGCTCATTATGATCATCAAACCCACATTGTCTTTGGTGATTTTGTGCTGCCACTTATCTGTTGCCACCCAGGAATTCCAAATGAATTCCAGGAGTTCAATTTTATGGTGAAATTCCCCTGTAATTCCTGTCCTATAGAGAATATCCACAGAGCTCTTCAGTGATGCCAGAGCTCTTATGAATGTATGTCTTGCAACCTTGGTGCCATGGTAGAGGGAATGTCCTCTGGATCTTCCCAAGGCTAAGGGATGTGTGAATTGGTCTTATATGATAATTCCGTTCTAGCATTTCAGTCTTCCTAAGCCTTTGGATACCCTTGTCTACTGTACACCAAGTAAGCTCTAGCATTATAATTTTATTTAGTGTAAGTTAATTTGGGTCTAGATTTCAGTCAACCAGTCAACAAAATTTTTAGACTTTCTTTTCGCTGCTTAAGGTGTCACCATGAACCCAGAATTTATACATAGTGCATGCCAGTTTGAGTCAACATTATTTTTATTTCACTCTCATTCAATTTGCTTATCTGGGAATTTAGAACTCCAACCACATAATTTTCTTTTTCTAAGTTTTCCAGTATATTTAAAAGCAAGCAGTCTATCTCTTTATATAACTAATTTTCACTAGAATGTTCCATAGAAGAAACTTGGTCATCCCAAGCCTTGTCTTCTATGGATACTTGATTATAGATGTCAAAAGTAAACCTTGAAATAATTGTTTGTCAGTGGATTACTGGCCTCTCTTTCATCACTGGCTGCAGTAAAACTTATGCCTTTAAATACAATAAGATCAGATACTCATCTTTAAATTTCTGTTGTCCTGGAACCTTAAAGATTTCATTACCAATGGCTTCAGCAATTAATGTTTAATCAAGGAAGCAGAACAACTGTGATATTATGAAATAAGAATTTATTTTAGTATTTATACCTTATTTAGTTTTGGAAGAAGCTGAAGAAGTAAAAGTCTGAAAAAATCAGAAAAAAGTCATCAACCAGCCCTGACATGAGTAAAACAGTTGAGATTTCAGGAAGATAAGCATGGCCACCTGCTGGTATAGACCATGAAGTAGGCTGGTGTAGTAATCTATGGGAGTTTTTGTAATCTTTGGGGTCTTTTGCATCTGTGATTTCATAGCAAAGAATCTGGTGATGGACGTGGCATAGCTCTTGATCAGAAGTGCCAGGATTTGAAAAGGAGAAATAGATGCAGAATGGGAAAATGCAAGAACACAATGAAAGAAGTATATGCAAAGTCCTGATGTGGGAAAGTGTCTGGTTTATTTAAGGTAGTGAAGAAGAGCAGTGTGGCTAGGTGTAGAAGAAAAGAGAGGAAGGTTTATTCAAAATGAAACTGGAAAGACAGAAATGAGTCAGATCATGTAGAGCCTCATAGGAATTGGAAAGTTAGATTCTAAGTGCTTTGGAAAACCATTAAAGAGATTCCTAAAGTTCATAAGTGTGATCATTATCACTATCGTCATATTTACTTACTTTGTGCCAAGGACTCTGATACACATTTTACATAATTATTCACCTAACATTTGTGGAGCATCTGCTATGTGCTATGCACTCTGCTGGGTCCCAGAGATGCAACAGTGAACAGGACTGTTGAACATAGTCACGCTTTTCAAGTTTATGATCTAGTAAGCATCGTTACATTTAATCTTTACAATATCCCTATGAGGTAAGAAACTGAGGCATGAGAAGAAAGTTAAATTAAATTATCTGAGGATATCCCAGCTAGAAATGAACAGGACCAGGATTTGGATCCTGCTCATATTCTCAAGACTTTGCTTTTAAGCAGTAGTCTACCTGCTTTCCATGTTGTCATATAAACACCAGATAAACCTAAGGAATAAATCTCTGGAATATGATTAATTTTTCTCTTCATGGTCTTCAGTTCTCTCTGCTTCTGTCAATGTACACATTCTAGGTTATAAATTTCACTTGAGTAAGGAAATGAGACAGCCTTGAGTATGTGAAGTGTCCTTTACAGAATTCAGAACAATTAAGTTTACCAGCTTTCTTGGTTTATCATGAACACAGTGTACGCTGAGCAGGTATGTGGCTGTCCATCATGAGACTTGAAGTTCTGCATCATATTGGACATGTTCACTGGGATGACACATCTAATTTGGTGGCTTCTCATGGGAATCACATCATCTTGTCATGTACTCTTTCCTTGAACAGGAAATGTAATCATAAGTATTTTTTTGTTTTAAAAGATAGTTTCCCACTGACTCTAAGAAAAAAAGAGTTAATTTAATGCTGAATACATTGAACCAAGCGTTAGGCAGATAAAAATCTAAATTTGGTTGTCATAACTGTCAGGCCATTTAGAAACCAAATAACTCACATCCTGCTAATTGCTTTTATGTTCATTTATCCAAGAGACATGAGTCATCTCTCACAGAATCCTAATTATGAATGACTTACACCTTGTTGATGACAGAGCTCTCTGTTATTCTTACAGAAACTTTCCAAGATGCATTTTTTTCAAAATAATTTTAACTTTCTCTGATTTTAGTTTATCTGATAAACTTGAAGTTTTTTTTTTTTTTGAGAAATATGTAACCTAAGGACCTACCTTCCCTGCCTTTCCTTCCTATAGCCAAAGGATTATTCAGAAGCCAAGAAAACTGAGTTTCTGAACTTTGTGCTGTGAAGAGTGTTGATGCTGTGACGACAGATTAATCCAAGCATATGAATTGCTGAAGCTCTGTTTTAGAAGCATTGATTCTTTTTAGTAGGGAATCCAGAGACACCATGAAAGACAACAGAAACATGAAAATCCACATAGTGCATGTGTGAGTCTTAGAACAAGGGTCACCACATTCCAGAGCAATCAAGAAGTTATTACATCACTACTAAGATACTAGGTATACTTTAAATATGAGGAATTATTCAAGACTGAGGAGGGAGAATTAATATAGATGTAACTCACAGAATATGTTGTTTTATATATTTATTGACAAGAATCTGCTGATTCAGATTTAAATGTTATCAACAGGTTTACATAGTCATACACACACACACACACACACACACACACACACACACACATACGCACACACACGCACACACAAATAAGTATTCAAAAATAAAAAAAGAATTATTGGTCCTTGATCTTGTCACATTTTATCCCAATGGAAATAGCAATTTTACTTAACCCCTGCCATTCTGGTGTTTCCTTCTCATCCCCAGGCTTAAGTCAACTCTGGCAAAAAGATGCTTGAAGCCTGAAATAAGTACTATAGTTTAGGCCTATTTTGCATGAGTATTTCCTTTCTCTAACTTCCTTTTGCACCATCAGCTGTCAATTATAAGGATCATCTTGGGTTGTCCATGTGAAATATTAGTTACAAATAATTAGATATAGGAAGTACTCCTTAACTCCTCTAAAGTAACGCTCAATGGACTTGTATCCCACTACCTGGGAATTTCACATTAAGGAAAGATCAACATAATTAAAACAGAATTTGTGTATTTATTCAGCATAGGGAGTGGTAGTACAAGCTGTCTGGAGCATTATTCCAAATGGGAGGATCCAGCCATAGGGATCAATCTTTCTGCTGAGTCAAATGCTGGCTTCTCATCTGAGAATTCTGATATATGGGCATCAATGAGTACTATGTATGATGATAGCTTTTGTTATGTGCAGAGCTTGCCAATAGATGCTAGGAAAAAATATTAAATTGGGAGTTCCCTGGTGGGATGGCGGGTAAAGGATCTAGCTTTGTCACTGTTGAGGATTGCATCATAGCTGTGGCCAGGTTCAGTCCCTAGCCTGAGAACTTCTGCATGCCACAGGTAAGACCAAAAAAATTTTAAAAATTTTAAAAAGTGAATTTTTTTCTTAAAATCAACAAATTTCCTACTCTTTTTGCCATTAATACTTATACATTAGCATGAATTTTGTGCTTCAAAATACGCCACGTTTTGATTAAATAAATTACAGGATTTCTGTTTTTCATAAGCATAAATAAGGACACAGATAGCTTAAGGTCAGTAGACAGAACTAGTAAGAAAACAAAGCCTACCCTTTTATTTTAAACTGACCACAAAAAATCACGCGCTTTTGAAAATAGTCCCAAACTAGGACTTGAACTCAAGGCCTGACATGATTTCTTTATCACAGTAAGAGTTCTTTAAAACTTGATCAATTTCTCCCAGTTTTAAGCCTCTCAATACTCTGCAACAAATACAAGTTAATTTTTGGTTGATACTTCATTAGGACTCCCTGGAATTAAACCGTCTCTACAGGGAGAATACTAAAGTCTCTAAATTTGGAAATTTATCTGAAATATTTCATTTAGGTCTTATGAGAAAATAATAATTTCTTTCTTTCTCTCTATCTCCCCCTCCCTTATCTTTCTCCCCTCCCCTCCATCTCTCCCTTCCTTCCTTTTCTCCTTCTTCTTGATCTTATAGCTTACTGATACAGGAAAATCATTACATTTCTAAAAAGCCGTTGTCATATCAAACTACCACATTATCATAAATTACTCTATGCATGAGTAACCCAGATCCCTTCCCTTACATTTCTACTCATTCTCTTCCTGATGTTCTTTCATTCTTTTTTTTTTTTTTTTTCGCTGCATGTAGAAGTTCCCAGACCAGGGGTCACACCCGCACCAGAGCAGACACCTAAAGCCACAGTAGTGACCATGCCAGACCCTTAACTTACTGAGCCACCAGAGAACTCCCTGTTCTTTCGTTCTCAACCATGAAAAAAGTGCATTACCACATAGATAATAATACTGCAAGTCAAGGATTATCAATGCCAATCTAAGTCACTCGAAGCCAGTCTAAATTCCACATGGTAAAGGGGGAATTGTTATGATGAAAGACATAGGATACTATCTAACTTATGGGTATATATGTCCATTGACATAGGAAGAATCCATACTGCAACTCTGGTTAATAATTTCATTTCTGCATTAGTAGGGAAATTAAAATCTTACTGTCGGGGTCATCTTATTACATAAAGTTAACTCCCTAGAGCAGAAGTTTATTAGGAATTTTTCAAAAACAAGTTTGCAAGGAGGATCCAGGAACCAGGAAGCATGGAATAAAGTAGACCACAATCATTAAAGAAGGACTTAGTTACCAAGAATTGGGGCAGGAACAGACAAGCTTGCAACTTCCTGGGCATTGTGCTTCCTGTTTGTAAGAATACAGGCCAATGGTAAGAGCTCAGAGCTAGGCCCAGACCACAATGAATAGGCAGAAGAAGCAGGAGCTATGCTGGAAAACTAATGCAGGCAAAAAATATTTCCTTTGTGAGTCTTTCATGAGGCCACAGATACAAAGAGATCAAAAACCTGATGAATTTTGACCACTGTGTATGAAGTGGCCTAGATCAATAATTCAAATTAGTTAAACATTTGTAGACATGGGCTGAAAATGTACTGGTGATGATTGATATCAGAGTTAATTGTTTTCATAGGTTAAGAAATTACAGAATTAGCATGACATACTTTCACTGTTTTTGAAGCATAAACATAGAATTATAATGTTTTTATTATTGCCAATAACATAACTTCACTTGGAGAAAAAAGACCACATTTCAGAATCTTATCAACAAACCTATAACAAAGAAACACTTCTGAAGGTATTTAAGTGAGCAAAGACATAACTGTTTGCTCTACTTTTTTCTTACATATAATAATACTGTTGGTATAAGACCTAAGATGAAGTATAGAAAAAGAAATTCATTCATTCATCTATCCATGCCTCCAACAAATGTCAGTTCTGGATTGGAGAAGTAGATTTGGGGATCATCAGCCAATAAAAGGTAGCTGAAGCTGTGGATCCTAGAAAAAGTGCACCGTAATTTCAACTCAGATAAATTTTAGATCCAATAGTGTTAAATGCTACTAACCAGTTAAGTAAAATAAGGATTCAGAATTGACCTTTGGATTTAGCAACCTGAAGATCATTAGTGACTTTGACAGGAATAATCATTTCCTTGGACTGGTTAGAGTAAGTTCAAGAGAGAGTAGGAGAAATTAGAGGCTGCAAATGCACTCAATACTTCCAAGGATTTTGTCTCAAAAGGAAGGAGAGAAATGGGGTGTTAGCTGGGGTACATCACGTCCCAAGAGAGCTTTCTAAGGTGGGAGAATAACAGCATGTTTGTATGTAGGTAAGAATAATCCAGGAGAGAGGAGAAAACTGATGATGCAAGCAAGAGGGAGAAAATATCCTGGAATGCTACCCCTCAGTGAGCAAGAAGGGATAGGATCTAGGTCCTAATTGGGGGGATTGGCCCCTTCTTGGAGACCAGATCATGACATCAGAGAAGGCTCTCAGTTAACAGCTGTGAACATTTTAAAATCCTTTGTATGTTCCTTCTCAAAATTCAAATTTTTAGTCTCACTATTTTATAGATATCATTTTTTCATGCATACTTTTTTCAGATGTATATGTTCTGACATCTTCATTTGCAGAGGGGATAATTTAAAATTTAGTTCACAATTCATGTGTGGAAAATGAGCATTTTAAATGAATAAACGTTCACCCATTAATGTTTATGGGAAAGGTACTGCTGCAAAGTATTCTTAAATTAGGACACAGTTAATGAAATATCCTACAGTGTAAGGATATGGAGAATTAACTCTTTTTTGAGATAGTCTTCATAATAGTTCAGGGCATTCTGAAGTCGATAGAAAAGAAGGAACAATAGTCACCCAGGTGATGAGTAGCCAATCGAGCCTTTTAAGGCCATAGAAAATATTTTTCTTCAAATACTGTACATTGTTTATGCTTTTCATCCAATAAACTGCTTGGCTACATGCAGACTGAAAATGTGATGATGATAAGCATGCAGTGCATTATTACCAAAAAGATAAGCATCACATCATTTCATGAGAGAAAAGATCTTATATGAGCTTTTCGATGAAGAGTATAGGACCAGTTCCTCCCATGTGAATCACTTTGACATTTAAAGAGTTCATGGAACCAAGAGAAAGGTAAGTCCCATTATTGTAAAAGGAAAGTGTCGTAACTCTCATGGAATGTTCTTGGGTTTCTGCCATACAGAGGAAGCGACTTGCAGTGGATGGCAAGAAGGAATAATAGTCACCCAGGTGATGAGTAGCCAATCAAGCCTCTTAAGGTTTGCAATCATCAAGGCAATAAAATGTCAGTCTCAGCCCAGGTTGGGCTCCAGTGCTAGTAGTCCTGACTACATTCTGTCATCATCTACACAATGTGTGATCCAAAAGGATTAAGAGACTCAAGCCCTTCCTTTGCTCACTCCCCCAAAGAACGAAACAGACGTTGGTAAATATTTATTTAAGAAAGATTCTTTCTGATAACCAAACTGGATGCCTTTTCAGAGTAACCGCAGAGGTAGGATTAGATTGTCTGAGTGAACTGAGGTGGTTAGAGAAGGGAAGTTGGGTGTTACCATGGAAAGCTGGAATCCTGCTCTACTGGTGCGTTAGCCTCTGCCACTTTGGAATCTTTTAATTGCCACAAAGCCCCATTTCTGGGTAAACACAATGAGACTCAGTTTGAAAGGGGGAGGGAGAAAGTACAAAGAACTGAGAAGCAGCTTTCCTATTCAGGGAAAATGGTAGGTAACTTGCACTTCATAGGCTGGGAAGAAAAATGAAAATACTGTGTCTGAAACCTCAGTATGGCCCTGAAAGACCCAATATATTCAGAATTACTAATTCTAAAACTCAGACCCTCATATTAAGAGAAGAAAGAAGGAGAAGAAAAGGTCTCAAGTTCCTTAGTTACACATGGCATTTCTGTCCCCCCCTCCCCAAAAAAATCAACCTTCTCCCCTCCTGTTTCATTAGGATCATCTCAAAGAAGGAAACTAACTGTCCACAGGCCAGGCTAGACAGCTTGGGCTTAGCTGAGTGCCACTGGCTAAATTTAACACCATGGCTTTCTTGTTCTCCAGTATTAAGGCGAACAACAATCAGAGGTGCTATGCTCTAGTTCTTTTTAATCCGTTTTTAATTATAGCATAAACACAATGCACACAGCAATAGAGTGATTTCCATGGATTGTTTTGGCAGGTATTAGCTTGTTTCCAAGCGAATGACTTGTATTCTTCCTTTCTTCCTTCCACGTTTTTTTTTTTCCTAAAGAAACATCTTATTTGAAAGGCCATTGTCCATCTTGTAAAATTAATTTCTTTTCTAAGGTATTAAAAAAGTTTTAAGAGTTAGAGGAAGCAAGGCAAAGCAAGATCTCTTTTTGCAAAGATGATGAAAAGTTGGAGAAATAAGTTAAAAAATTAATAATTTTTCAAAAACAACTTTTCCAAATAATTTACATCTTGTGTGTGGTAAATTTATATTTCACAATGCCAGAATGCACATGAGAAAAAATTGAACTTGATTTTTTTTCTTTTTTTTTTTGGCTTTTTTAGGACTGCACCTGCAGCATATGGTAGTTCCCAGGCTAGGGGGCAAATGGGAGCTACAGCCACTGGCCTACACCAAAGCAACACAGGATCTGAGCCATGTCTGTGACCTACACCACAGCTCACAGCAACGCTGGATCATTAACCCATTGAGCAAGGCCAGGGATCAAACCCTCATCTTCGCGAATCCTAATCAGTTGAACTCTGCTATTAAATAAGTACAATAAACCAGTAATGTACTCAAACTCAATGATTTTCAATTTGATTATAACAGAGATTTCTTCATTTTTTTCTGTGTTATTGTAATTGCTATTATTATTTTACATGTGTGTAGAAAAGACCTCTCTAGGTCATGGAGCTAATAAGTGGAAGAGCCAGAATTTGAAGGTAGTACTTCTAGCTCCAAATTTAGTCATCTTCATTCTACAAACACTGTAAAATTCTCAGCATTCCTCATTTTCATTTTAGTACCCAAGTCCCATTCTTTTAGTACCGTACACAAAAGTAAATACCTTAATCTTGGGTTAGCATTTCTTTAGGGCTAAATGTATTAGCTATCTCCTTTTCACCTGCTTTTCATCAAGTATTTCTAAAGTGTTTCAGGCAATTTAACTTGCTCAGTTAAGATCTGCTTTCACAGCCTACTTAATCTGTCTGAACCTTGATTTCTAGATCTATTAAATGGGAATAATAATTGCAAATCTTCATAGAATTATTCAAATATGATTGAAGCAAAATGTGTCTTCCTCATTATGCTTTGTTTTTATTCAAAACAAATCATGGCATTTATTAATTTATTTTTTTAAAAGAACTGACAGGATTTTATTACAAATGTCATTAATAGACTAGGCACTTATCCAGTATAACTTGGTGGTAACTTTAGAAAGACACAGACAAACATTTTTCAAAAATAAAAAGGAACAAAAATGTGAGAGAATAAAGGAATTCCTTATTTTTCTACCATGTGATAATAAGCAGGGGGGATTAGCAAACATTTAAATTTTCTTAGAATAATTACATTTTTGGATGTTGCAAAATTTCAAACTTAGCTTGACCTTTTGGTGTTTGAGTTTGTCTACTTTTGGCATAAGATTATTTCCTGACTTTAAAGACATCAGGCAGCTCTTACCAATGAACATTTTAATTATTCAAGTTGTATAAATAACTTGAAAACATATGGAATCAATTTCCCACACAATATTCATTGGTTAAAAATTTGTGAGAAAAATGGCTCTGCTGTTCATGGATTCAATTTTCTTGAACTCCAAATTTCATGGGCTTCAAGGTAGACAGATACCTATTAGATCTCAAGCAAGTCAGAATGGACCACAATGCCACAGCCCATCTGAACTATTCCAAGTATTATTAGCTTATGTGGCAATCAGTTTGTATCTACAGAATATATTTATCATCGTCCTTCCCCCGCCCCCAACACCTACTCATATTATTCTTTAAAATAATACCAAACCTCTGCAAGATAAACGAGGCCTATTATAATCCACAGAATATCAAAGAGAGCCAAAATATATGATTTGTGTCAATATTCATTTTGCATGGACTTTTGATGAAAAAAGCAAGCCCATTTAATGATAAAATCATATTGGAAAGGCCGCCATTCATCAACTCACCAGTGCCTACTTACTACGCCCCAAACTTTACTATTATATATGATTTTCACTACTTGTTTTCTAAGTCTGAATCCCAAGCCATGGGAAGATATAATCCTGCTGTTCTATTACTTATTTTTCTGTCACTTCACTTAATAGCACTGAACATCATGTGGACTGTGTGGGATTATAGCACATGGTATGAAAAACCTAGTGGGAGGACATTACAGCAACAGTTATGTTGAAATGAAAGTCTGGCATACATGCAAAACCATCTTCCAGTTCTTTCCCGTTTCCAATTTTGGATCCACTGTCATATATTATTACTAACATTTATTTCGTTCTCCTTTAATTTTGAGTGATTTAATTGCGTGATACGATAATTTTAAAATTCATTACATTTCAATTGGTTTATCCTTAAAGTGTTAGTAGAAAATGCATTATTAAATTTGAAATGGTACAGAGTAAAGCAAGGTTGATCATCATGCTAATAACTGCTCCCAGTATAAAGATTAAGTCCATTGATTTCTCAATGAGGATAGGAATGTAAGTGGCCACAGTATGAAAGCTGGTTTTATATGTTTGTATTTACAGTTGAATCTCTTTGTTCTCAGATTCTGTATTTATAAGTTTGCCTTCTCAGTAAGGTTTGTTTGTAACCCTCAAATCACAGTGCTTTGTGGTCATTCATAACATGCTTAGAGCAGCAACAGATATGCAATATATTGTGTCACCCATCAAGCCCAGCTGAGGTAGAACAAAGTGATACTCTGCCTTCTTAGATAAGCTCTCACACTGTAAATGTGTCCTTTTCACAGTCTATTTAGTGTTATGTTTATTGCATGTCTGTGCTTTTTGTTATGATCTGACGTTAAGAATGAACCCTAAGCACAGTGAGGAAGTGCAGTCTATTATCCCAAAGAGCAAGACAGCTGTGATGTGCCTTGTGCAGGAAATATGTGTGTTAGATAAGGTTCATTCAAGCGAGAGTTAGGGTGCTCTTAGCCATCAGTTCAACGTTAATGAATCAAAAAGAATAGCAAATAAGATACCTTTAAACAGAAACATATGCAAAATAAGGTTATGTATTAATCAGTTGATGAAAATGTGAATGCTTGTAGGAACTTAACCCTTTATTTCCTCTGGATGCAGCAGTTTAGTTTATGAGGCAATTTTATAGAACAAAACTATCACAAGTGAGGAGAATTAATGTCTATATGGCATTTTCATCATCTTCAGAAAGGGTCAGATGGAAAGTTTAGAGGAAAGTATTAATATGCAGAATTCTTTTTTTTAATGAGTTGCTGTGTTTTACCATATGTCTTATGCCTGTCATATCCTTTTAAAATGATGGCTTTTAATTCCTTTAAAAAAAAGGAATCTTGCTCTTAGTTATTTTTTTTCTTACTCTTGTTAAAATGTCATTGATGATATTTCCTAATCTAAAGCTCAGCAAAGAGTGACTTGTTCAGAGTTCCCTGGAAGTGAACTGGTGTTTGTGCCCACCTGGCCATGCAACACTGTTCTGCGATCTTCCAGGGGGCCACATTACTTCTTTTGACAAGAGCGCGATGACATGCAGCAGACAAAAGAGCATTTCCTTGAAACGTAAATGGATCCAAATTCAAGCTTTACCAATTCATGCTTAAGTAACCTAGAATGAGCTATGTACCTTTCTGAGTTTCTCTTCCCCTCTTTCTCTATAAAATTAAGACAATAATATAACTTACAAAGAAAAGTTTTACTTTACTAAAAGCAAATTTAGAAGCCCCTGGCCATAGAAGAAGCTTGGTGTTGATTTGGGTGAAGAATCAAGTTGCTCTGGCATTTCCCCCAGTTTTATATTTCTATTAGGTTGTCTAGATTTTACTACCCCCTGCTAGCATGAAGAGGGATCCTCACAGACTTACTCTTCTCTTTAACTGATCTAAAGGTGGTTATGGCCTCCAAGGCACTTCACTAACTACCAAGAGATTCATGGGTAAGCATGTGAGGCCTATGCTATAGATTATTCAAAACAGCATTTGGAATCTTATGAGGGCTGAGTTCTGGTTAGCAGTAGCTGAGCCAGAGATTTGCAGTGTATAAACCTGGCCTCTGTTACGCTTTTTGTCTTTTCTGTATTTGTGTCCTTTTAATTTTTTTCTTTGTTATATAAGTCCCCTTAAAAGCAACGGCCTAAAATATAAAAGTTCCAGTTTTGCTAATGAACCCAATTTGGTATTTCTGGCCATGCATTAGCTGTTGCTCTAAAGAGGGTACAGCTGGAGTTCCCTGGTGGCTCAGTGGGTTAAGGATCTGGTGTTGTCACTGCTGTGGTTCTGGTTATTGCCATGGCGCAGGTTCAGTCCCTGGCCCAGGAACTTCTTCATGTTGGAGACATGGCCAGGAAAAAGGTGGGCAGGGGGGAGGAGTACAGCTGGAGATGGAAAGGAAACATGGTGTACAGGATAACAATCTTAACTGAGAAGCACTCAAGAAATTTTAAGAGACAGAGCTGAGTTATTTGGTTACTCAAATAATTCAAGAAGTTCCCTAGCAGGAAAAGTAGCAAGATGGTTGTCAGAAGGATCAAATGAGACAATATATGTAAAAATATATAGTACAATAATATGGCACATCCTTCTGAAGTATTTTGACAAGTATAAACACATATGCTAAAATCAGATAATATTTTTTAAACTTTTTTGTAAGAAACTTACCAAACTTCAGCTAGAAAGGAGAGGGTGATATAATCTGTAAAAAAAAATAAAAAATTGTAATTCAATCTATTCAGCTCAAAATATATCATAAAATCATATACCTTTTAATGAAATCCATGATAGGGATAGTTATCTCTATTTTACCAAAGGCAAACAGATATTACACACGTATTTCCAAATCATGGTTAGAGTTTAAATTGTGACTGAACACCTTTGGCCCCTATATACAGCCAATGCTCAATAAAACTTGTCGCCTGAATTAATGTCATTAGTTGAATTCTACTGCTCCATACAATAGGTCACATTTCGTAATTTTCAAGTCTCAGAAAATCTGTTCAGTGCCCATTTTAAGACAATAAATGGTAAATAGTGTTAAATGACTCCTGCCGGCTGGCAGAATCAGGGAAAAGGGAATCATAGGCACTAATTTATTTCCTGATTCAGAAAATGACTCACAGTGTAACTTTGTGAACATTGCTTAACCTCTCAGCATTCCAGTTTCTATAGCTGAAAAACAAGGATAAGATTTGTCCACTTTACAAAGGTAAATGCTCTAGAAATGCACACAAAAATTAATCTCATATCAAGGGACAGTAAAGCTGGTTTTTCGTGTACTTGAGCTATCACTGACACATTCACAAAACAGTTTCTGCCAAAGTTGTGTGGTTAATGCTTCCAGATCACCTCCCTAAACACCACATTGTGCACTGAACTCTCTTTATCCTGCCCTGAATCAGAATGGTAATCGCCGAGGGGTGTGTTCAACATGACTGATGAGGCACACCGTGCAGCCTGCATCGCCGTCAGTGCCAGAGCGCTTTCTGCATGGTTGTCAAGGAAGACAACACTCAACAGAAGGAGAAATATCCATACGGTGGGAAGGAACTTTCTCCTTGAATTTTGATTCGGGGAAATATGACCCAAATTATGAATGAGCCAATTTCATTTTCAGTCTTCCTGCTCCAGTATACAACTGTTCTGTTTCCCTAGTATTCTGGATGCCGGGATTTAGGAAAGACGTGTACATATCTTCGCTGGTGCTTGACATATATCTGCCTCGCCTCCTTCTACGTTTTTGTTTTCTTTCGTTTTTAAAGATAGCTATTTACAAAGGTTTACTCAGGTTCTCCAATACCTATTGCTTGATGTATCTTAGCTTTCCTCATTACTCCTACAGCTGGCAAAAATCACAGTACATTAAACTAAAGTCTCTGTGTCACTCCAAAGGCTCTCCCCTAAATCATCTACTGCTGATATGGAGCTTTCTTTTTTAAGGGACAAATTCCAATATACCTTAACTAGATAGGCACAAAATGTGATTACCCCAAAGAGGTCACAAGCAGGCAGTATCAAACTATGTGGCTACCGTGGCCAAAGTTCTTCTGTCATAGAATGGTTACAGGATTGACCTCCAAAAAGCCACTGGGGTTGTCACACACAACTGGACAAATTCAGGGCTCCAAACTGAGGAGTGGAGAGAAACGGGGCTGTTTGGAATTAAGATTTTACATCATGAAAGCAGATTTCTTTCTCAACGTAAGTACTCTGGGCGGGGCGGGGGGGGAATAATGCGACTTTTCTCAAACACCCTCTTCCCCTTGTAAACGCAAAAGAACATTTTCTAATTCTGTACTGAAAAGTGATTTAATGGTAGTTTTCAGCTCTCGGTGCCTCCTCTCTAAAAGTAAACTTGGATTTTTTCTTTGGCTTAACTACCCACCACTGCACATCAGAGGAGGGTCCTTAATGTTCACATTTATGTGTCAGATATGTATGTCTGAGCATAAATACTAAATCCACATCTAACTGGAAATAAAAAAAAAAAAAATGGACGGCCAGTGTGTATTGGGTACGTTCTCGAGATGTTTGGATTCAGACAACATTATATTACCTAACTAGAAAATTTAGATCAAAGTTCAAACGCAATTTTGTTCTGTTTTTCCAAACTATGCTGGTATTTTCCAAATTACTTTCCTTAAAATATGTGAGATATTTTATACTGCCAAAAAGTTTTATGTTTGAGAATTGTTGCTTACCACATACATGCCTCTCTTAGAAATTCCTTATATATAAGCCTACTAAATACTCCAAAGTCACGTAGAAGTGACTTTCTTTAACTTAGCGTTCCCCAAAATTATTTAACAAAGTAACACCTTCTATATTTTAATTTTTGTGGGGATTATAATAGAAGGTTTCAGACCCTCTAATAGAGTTTAAAAAATAATATTCTATACCTTTCTTTTTTCAATCGCCTTAAGGTGGAATTGAACTCCAGACTCTACTCCTTCATCAATGATTCCTTCAGCGTATTCTTAAATGTATATTTATATTTTAAATACAAACAACTTCCCTATTAGCAGAGACCTATTTTAGGTGTGACCTGGGAAAGGATTAACTACAATTCCTTTTTCTTCTGAATCTTCCTTTAGAGAATTTGTGGGCAAACAGCTTCCTCATTTTGTTGGTGAGCAAGCAGAAAGTACTTGCTTAACTGAATCAGCATATACCAACATCAGAAACTTCTATTTCCTATGATAAAAATTATTCCAAAGGGCAAAAAGGAAAAGTGGGCGAGATTATCTTTTTCCTTCACTTTTGCACATTCTGTTTAAAGAGTCTCTGTCATGGCAAGAAAAAGACAATATGACATTTTATGTGTTAATCATTTTTATTTGCAAGTCCCTATACTTTAAATGCTGAACTGTCCCAACCACACAGGTGTCTCTGGAGATGTGATTTAATAGTGAATTTAGGCAGCAGACACTGGAATGTGCTCTAGCCTTTCTTTTGGAAAAAAAAAGGGGGGGGAGAGAGAGAGAGAAGTACGTAGAGTTCATAATACTTTCCCTTGATAAATATTAGTGCTTTTTTTTTCTTCTCCACCCTTTCCTCCATCCCACTCTCTTTCCAATATAACTTGAACTTTTCTTTTAATTTTGCTATGATTTTGCTTTCAGTGTTTCAGATAGCATCACAGAATTGTAGAATCCCCCAAACCCAAATCCTTCCTTCTAACATTGCCTGCCCTTTATTACATGAAGATACTTTTTGTTAAGTAGTGACATTCTCAAGGGTTTCAGTCCCTATTTTAAAGGTATAGGACAGCATAAGGAGACTAAGTGATGTATGCATTCCCATGCAGTGAATTTCCAACTTCCCTGGAGAATGGAGCTGTTTTCCTCTATCCATCCAGGCAAACCTTTTTTTCCTTCTGTTTTTGCCCTCAACCTTGTATCCAGTGTCTAATGTATTTACATGCTTTAAGCACACACACACACACGCACACACACACACGCGCACACACACACACACACACCCTTTTACATCACTGCAACACTATCCTTAAAATTTTTTAAACATTTAATTAGCATTTGTACCAGGTCAATGCTAGTTTCCCTGTTATGCAAACCCACACCCATGCTAAGAGTCTCTAGGGTTAGGAACACAGTGATGATATGACTATTTGGTTTCGGTGTTTGTGTGCAAGGAGCCCCAGGTCATTCCCAGAGAAAATGAGAGATTCTGAGGACAGCTTCACCAATGAGAAAGGAGCTTTTTTTTTTTATGACAAAGAAAAAGAGAAACCACGATAAAGGGTCAAGGGAATATGGAATATCAAAAATAGACAAAGAATTAACTCTCCATTCAGTCAAGAGAATTGTAAAGCTAAACTTGGAGAGCAAGTGAATAAGTGGCTTTATGAGAACTCTGGGTACTTAGGGAGAGGGAGTACACCCAAATAAGGAGAAGCAATATCTTGATGACAGTTCCTTAAAGTTTAGATGATGTTTGGGCAAACTCTCCCAATTCCAAGGCTTGTGCACAACCAGGGATGCTTCTGTGACTTCTGTAAATTTTCTTGGGGCAAAAGCTCCCATGAGCTCTTCTGCTTCCCGGCTCAGTGTCTTTATTGGGGTTCCTGCCCAGCCAAGAGATGATATTTAACCCTTCCCAGATTCCCACCAAACATCTCCTCCCATCCTAAGAGACGCATGATGGGACCCAGAGTATGGGTGAAGCTAGGGAATGGTTTAATAGGGTTGACATTAAAGTAGTACAAACACTTTCAAATCAAACTTTAAGAAGGCCCAACTTAAATACTTAAATATCCTTTATTATACAGAGAAAAGCTCTTCCTCTGCGCCCCACCCTGCCCCAGAAATCATGGGGGCATTTCCACTTGCCCTTTCAGCCATGTAGTTCCTGAACACTTGTCATGTCACTGCTTCCCTTTTTGGCATCAACCTCATCCCACTACCTGCCCTCTCCTCTTTAGCAATAGCAACTGCTTTTCACTTTCTCAAGCTGAGGGAGAGAGTCCTCTCTTAGATGCCCACACCCTCAAGGTCTCACTTTCCATCCCAAGCAGCTGACAGTGGATTTTTCCTTAAACAGTGGGATTCTAGGGCCACAACCTTACAGGTAGTATCTCACCAAGTTACAGTCTTGTCCAGAACCACACAGGGCTTCTTCTCTCTCAGAGGCATTGCCACTTAGAAACCAACTTTGTGGGAAGTTATTTACTGAATTCAGGTGCTCGATTAGAGGGAGTCTTTTTCTGTTCCCCTAAAAATTTGAAACTTTATTGAATTAGATGCAAAAATTAGAATGTGAAACTTACTCCACTCCACCAGTGACTCTTATCACCAGTGAGACCACTCACTGCCTTGCATCGACATAAAAATAGGGGGTTTAAGAGACCACAAGCTCCACAGCTAATTAGTCCAAGTCTGAATTCTGGCTCAGCTCTTAATCTCTGGGTACCTCAGTTTCTTCATCTGTAAAATAGTAGAACCCACTTTGTTGTACAGAAAAAAAAAAAAAAAAGATGAGTTAATATGTATGGAGCATTTTGAAAAATGCTTGACACCTGTAAATGTGAGCGTGTTTTGTTTTAACTTGGCCAGATGACAAAGGCTGGGGAAGGGCTGGGCAGAGCACAGACAGACAGTGGCAACAGAGCTCATTTGGCAGAAGTTTTCCCCATGGGAGGCAAAAGAGATTAGGTGATGTTGCTGTTGTAAGAGTTTGGAAAACTCCGCTCAGGAATTAGCCCTTTTGGCAGGCCTCTGGCTGTAAACATTTGTAGGTGGAAATGCTAAAGAAAAGCTAGGTGTCCCTCTGCCCCAGTATTATGCATCTATCTGGGCCTTTTTGCTTATTTGTTTAAGGCTTTATTTTATGAGCAAATTTGGGTATTTTCACAAGTAGACCCCAGTTTCCATTGAAATGGATTTCTGTTCTCCTCATGTTATATTCCTATATTTTCTGAACAAAGTGCACTTAAAAATCCGAGGGAAAAAAGTAAAAAGCATGATTTACATATGCTTAACATAGGGCCTTCTCACTCTCTCTAAAGAATGCCTATTTTGTAATCTCATATCCATGGAGTGCCTTGCACATAGTACGTTTTCAATAATTACCAACTGGTTTGAATTTCATCTAAAAAAAAAAACTGAAAGATTATTTTAAAAGACTGGCAACTTCCACACAGGTAAGCAGTAAGGAGCAGCTACAACAGCAATTTAGGTAAGTTTTCCATCCAATTCTAAAGGGATTTAATCACTTGGGTTCCTATGTTAATTTGCTGCACTTCTAACCACACAAAAGTCTTAGATCTGGAAGTAACCAGTGAGAAAAGAATATACTTGTTCACATTTTCAAGTGTCCTAGGATAAATTGCATTCTACTTACTGGTGCCAGAAGAAATCAATACAAACCATAAGAGTAAAATATTCATTATTTGTGAAGAAAAAAGAAACAACACAACAAAACCATGACCCTGGGAAACCACAGGCAGAAATTTACAAAACATACCAGGATCAAGTTGCACAATTCCAGGAGCACCATTTGCATAAGACATGTGAAATGTCCCCTGGAATTGCTTGAAAGGGGGCCTCGAGGAACACCTTTGGTGTCAAAAATTTTAATGATTTGCTTTACGGTCACAAATGGTCCAT
Organism: Catagonus wagneri; assembly: GCA_004024745.2. NCBI lineage: Eukaryota > Metazoa > Chordata > Mammalia > Artiodactyla > Tayassuidae > Catagonus > Catagonus wagneri. Next base: position 13,359,428 of record PVHT021183688.1, on the reverse strand, counting down.
TCATTTTTCTATGCCATTGTTTATGTAGGGTGATCACATTTAACATAAGAACTTTTTTTGGATTACTATGTGCCCACTAATTAATCAAATGAATTAATATTAATTACACATATTAATAATTTGATTTTTACAAAAAAAAATGAGATAGGTACTTACGTCCGTTTTACAGAAGAGAAAACTAAAGCCAGAAATATAACTCACCCAGGGTTATACAGATAGTAAGTAGTGGAGCAAGGGTTCAGATGTATTTGGTCAGGTTCTAGTGTCTGAGGTTCTATAATGCTGCCTGATTTATCTGGCCCTAGTACATGCCTTGGTATTCATGGCTATTATGGTTTATGCCAACATTTCCTGGCTGGGTATACTAAGCATGAGCCTTTTGATAAGAATTTTAGGGAGAATATGCAAGAGACTTCTCTCTCCCCAGAGACTCTAAGGATGTCTGACTGCTTACAGGGAACTCTGAAACTGAACAAACTCAGAAAAATTTGATATTAAGCCTTTTTAATATCCAACTGGGAATTCTTAGAAACCAAGGACAAAAAGACTGGGATCTCCAAGACAGCTGTGTGACAGAGCCCTGAAGCTTTCTATTTAAGTGCTGAGAGTTGGGGACTCTCTTAAGACCTGGAGTGCCTCTTGTCCCAGCAGAAAGTCAGCCAACATCTACATGGTATTCTCCAGCCCAGATGGTTTGGGCTTTATCAAGAAGCCTCATTCATACTCTGGATTTTAAGACATCATACCCTATGTCTCAAATCCCATATCCCCTTTGTGGGGAAATTAGAAAAAAAAAATCACCATGATTGTTAGGCGCTTTGAGATTTTCATTTGGATGTTTCCTTGTGAATGTAAGGCAGTCATATTTATCTTTTTAAAAATTGTTTTATTTTTTTAAGTTTTATTGAAGTATAGTTATTTTTCAAGATTGTGATAATTTCTGCTGTACTACAAAGTGACCCAGTCATGCATAAACACATATCCATTGTTTTTACTTTAAAGTCATCTGATTATCCCCAGATCGGTAATTTTGTCCCATTACAAAATCTTTGAAAATCATTGGTGTTTCTTTTAAGAGAGCAGTTTCCAGGAGTTCCTGCTGTGGCGCAATGTGATCAGCAGTATCTTTGGAGTGAGTGTGGGGACGCAGGTTGGATCCCTGGCCCGGTAGAGTGGGTTAAGGATCTGATGTTGCCGCAACTGCGGCACAGGTCACAACTGCAGCTTGGATCTGATCCCTGGCCCAGGAACTCCAAATGCCACAGGGTAGCCAAAAAACGGGGGGAAAAAAAGGGAAAGAGAGAGGACTTTCCAAAAGAAAATAGGTGAAGGAATTACCTAAGAACATTGTCCTTTGTATTCAGTTTTCCCATCCTTGGATTCAACCAACTGCAGCTCAAAAATATTTGGAAAAAAACTTTCCAGAAATTTCTAAAAAGCAAAACTTAAATTTGCCACAATCCAGCAACTATTTACATAGATTTACACTGCATTTACAACAATTTATGTAGCATTTACAGTGTATTAAATAATATGAGTAATCAAGAGATGATTTAATATATACAGGAAGATGTGCATAGATTATATGCAAATACTGCACCATTTAATATATAGGACTTGAGTGCTTGAGTATCTGTGGATTTTGGCCCAGTGCCCTGCAGATAGTGAGGGATGACTATAAAACATTCAGGATTATGAAGTGGTTATAATCGGCAAAAGGAATAGGGAAAATGAAGAAAAGAAAGGGAGATTTTAGTTTCCTCAAAATTAACAAAATCCCACCTTAGTCAGGAAGTATCAGGTTAGAGCAGTTCTGAAGGATTACCTGGCCCACAGCCCTTGAGAGTTCTCAGCTCTGTGCTGTTTGTTTTTGTCACCCAACAGAGGTGTGGTATGAAGGGGTCACATAGAAGGTGAGCAAGATGTTAAATGCTCCACTTCCCATTGTAAAGTAGCACTCTTCAGTCAAACCAGGTGAGCTGAAATAACTGGATATGCTTCACAATGATGCTAATGCATTTTTATCAAGCATTTCTTCCACAATTCTATGCCCTAACTGGAGCATTCTTTGCAGATGCTAATTACAGAAGGATGGAAGGAGTCAAAACACCTTCAAACAGTAAATGGCAAAGAAATAGAATGCTATTTAATGTTGCCTATGAAAGATATAATTCATAGTACATAATCAATAGTTGAATGAGTTTGAGATTTGCAGCCTGGTCTAATAAAGAAAAATCTGGATAAGCTTTTTTTTTTTTTTTAATAATCAGATTTGCTGGCATAGAGTCAACTAACAATATTTAGTCAACTGTACAGGAAGTCAGGCAATGATGCTGAATAGATTCTAAGCCAATCTGTGTCTCAGTTACTCCACTAAATTATCTCTAAGGACAATTCCTGCTCTGAAAACTCTGAGTATTTGTTATTCCATATGCATATACTATACACTTAATCACTGTGAACAAAGTAATTCAACAGTATTATTTATATTTCTATAGCTGCTTTGAGAACCTATCCTTGGCTTGTAGACAAAATACAGGAATAAGGGACTTTGAACACAAACAGTATATAGACAATGAAAGCTAGACATTATAACTTTTGGGAAAGCTGTCCTATCTACCTTACTAGAACTTTCTTTCCTTTTTTTTTTCTTTTTGGCCATCCCTTGGCATATGGAGTTCCCAGGCCAGGATCAGAGATCCAAGCTCCAGTTGCAACCTAAACTGCAGTAAGACCAATGTGCCAGGCCAGGGATCCAGGCTGTGTCCCAGCACACCCAAGATGCCGCTAATCCCATTGTACAATAGCAGGAACTCCTAGAACTTTCTTAATAGCCATTTATCCTTTAGAAGTTCTTATGACTTACCAGCTCCCTGTAAAAAGGCTACCATCATCATTTCCAGTGGAGCTTTTTTATTTCCTCCTTGAAGATGAATGCAGAAACTCAAAGAGTCAAGGAAATTGGGACTACTCGAAGCTGCCAATGTAATCAAACTCCCCCTTGGTAAAAGAAAACTTACCTATTCTGAAGGGATTATATCAGTTGGGTGACAAGTTCTTGAACTTAACCCACATGAGCAGACCTAAATAGAGTGGAGTCAATTGCTAAAAGGCCTCGATTCACTCAACTCTTTCACCCCCATCTAGTATACCTCCTACATGTGCCACCCCCTTTTACTGTTTTTTGAGGGGTCCTCCAGTTCTCCTTAGGTTTCAGATAAAGTTTAGCATCCTCTTCCAATAGCTAGTAATGAGCATAACTAGAAGGCAGTCTTTCTGTTCCACCAGAAAGAGCACGAGCTTTTGTAGTAAAATAGATCTTCTTGTGAGTTCTCTATCATTTATTAGGTAGGTGGTTTGGGGCAAATTACATACCCTCTCTGAATTCAGTTTCCTCTTTAAATAACTGGAATGATAGCATTAACTTTGCAGGGTAATTGTGAATAATCAGTCATGTAATGTAAGTGAAGGATTTAGTATAATGACATGAAGTAAATAAATTAATGATGACCGAAATTAAGAAAGTATCTTTGATAGGATTTTTGAGTGAGCATAGAGTCTGATCATGTTGCTTCCTACTTTAAAATTTTAATGGATCCTTCTTGTTCTGAAAGTTCCTCTTCTTAATATAGCTTAACATGCATGTCTTTCCTACTCTGATTCTGACCTCTATAGTCATGTTAGCTGTGCCCAAACCTTTCATTGTGCTCTGCTTCAATCACCCTGAGGGCTTTGTCGTGGATATTGTATCAGGCTGAGAAAAAATCATTCTTCTGCCTGAAATTCATTTCCCTCCTTGACCTATAGTCAACTCCTAGCCACTTCTCAGCTTTGTTTAGTCACTACTGAATTCAAAGTTTTCAGTAGACTTCCTGAACCAGCCTAGATTGTGAGTTACCATAACATCTTGCATTTCTTCTGTCTTTGTACTTACCACACCATTTTAGGATTTCCTAGTCAGGTAACTGTGTTCTCCTTACACTGAGTTCATTGAGAACTGGATTGTGTCTGTCTTGTTTTCTCACCACAGCCTAGCAACATGGCCTGGCACATACTATGCAATCACTAAATAAGTCACAGTAGACAAATGAACGAATGTATAGTTTCCAATTTCCATTTATCCATGTGGCCAGTTACACAATTTCAGGCATCCATGAGAAAGACATGAGCTTCCTGTTTCTTTCCTGCTTACCACACCCTGTTCTAATAGAGAAGAATATGTGGATTAGGCAGAATGTTTAATTGCTAAGGTAAAATCTGCAATTGGCAGAAAACTGGTTATGATATCCTCTCCCAAGAGGTCAGTCTCTGGGAAATAGTCTTGATTAGTACAAAGAGATGATTTCTAATAAATTTAATTGTTAAAAACATGTAGAGTATTGCACATATGATATGATTCCAGTTACATAAATATATGTACACATACTTACACAGAGAAAAAATACCAGAAAGAAATAAGAAAATTTTCAATGAGGCATCTCTAGGTGTTTTTATTCTTTTCCTTGCGATTTTCTGTATAGTCAAATGTGCTGCAATGCCCATGCCTTAACGACATAATTTTTAAAAGATTAATGAAGGTAAAATCTTTGAAAAGAGATTGAAATTTTATTTGTGCCAGATCCAAGAAGAGAATTTTGGGAAATTACTAAATTTTTTTGTTTCAGTTATATATATTACTTGCTTAAGTCACTATTTCTCACAGACGTGAGACTTTACACTACTCTCTGCTTAGTACCCCTGTCAGGAAACCTGCATTTCACTAGGTCTTCAGAATTCACTTCGTTTACAAAGTCTCCCAGATAAGACAATCCTCCAGTGAGAAAAGTCTTCAGTCCCCTTCAAGGGAAGTTCTGTAGCACTTATTCTGAAGTCTGTTTTCTCTATCCCTTTAGTGTTTTCTTAGGTTTTGTTGTTGTTACTGTTCCTTAATTTCCCAATTATACTTCTTGCACCCTGATGTTGGAAGTTTTCTTTTCATATATTTAATGGATTTTAGGATGGTCGTGTCACACAGAAGATTCTTCCCAAAAACTACTGATGTTATAAATACTGCATAAGAAGATTCATTCCATAGCAAATTAGCAAGTAAGAGTGCAGGTACATAACTTCCTGGGATGTAGATGATCTAAAAGTTCCTGACTTTTTAGAACATTATGGGGTTTGGATCTCCAGTGTGTTCTTTTTTTAATTTATAATTTTTCCCCAGTGTGTTCTTTAATCAAGCACAATGAATGACAAGATTTTAATTAGCAAAACAAAGTTTTCCTTTCTTCAAAAAACCCCAAATTACCTAGCTTTGGAATCATTATGAGAAGTTATCTGTAAAATATGTTGCCTTTAACAAAAAAGGAAAATTACAATCAAATGATAATTTTATGTTACTAGATCATCAATGGTTCTTATCTGTCTACTAAAGTAAATTTTAAAAGAATGCATGAATAACTTTGAAATGATCACAGAAAATTTCCTGCTTAATATTATGACAAGAATTGTTCATCAGTAAAGTATTCTTCCTTTTAATAAACTCCAATGTGTTAGAACTGTGAAATTAAGATAGAATGTTTAACCCTATTTTGGAGTTCCCAAACGAATCCGACTAGGAACCATGAGGTTGCGGGTTCAATCCCTGGCCTTGCTCAGTAGGTTAAGGATCCGGCATTGCCTTGAGTTGTGATGTAGGTTGCAGACGCGGATCCCGTGTTGCTGTGGCTGTGGCGTAGGCCAGCAGCTACAGCTCCTGTTAGACCCCTAGCCTGGGAACCTCCATATGCCGTGGGTGCAGCCCAAATAAGGCAAAAAGACAAAAAAAAAAAAACCTGTTTGAAGTTTAATAAATTAAGATTTTGTGCAGCATCAGGTATTCTGCAGTATTAAATCAATATGTTTTACTGATTGGGATTGCAGATTGACAGTTCCTCTAGTTTACACTAATTGTTCTTGAAAAGCAATAAAAACATTAGTTTTGGGTTTATCAGAAAGAAGTTCTCTGTTTTGGGAGCCCTTTATAGGAGAATAGAAAGCATTTCATGGCTATCTGAAAATGGTCAACCACATATCTTCAGAACCCTTTGGAAATGACCAGCATTCCTTGGTGCTGGACCTGGAGCCCTGAATTAACCAGAAAAGACAGGATTGTGTTTTCTGAGTCTTAAAATGCTCCTTTACCTGAGAAAAATTGCAAGGATAAAAAAAGGAATTTAATGCCAACACTCTGAACCTCATTCAAACCTCAAGGTTGTAGAGATCTGCAAAGGCTCAGAGTAAAATTGCACTGTGCCCCGCACATAGTAGGCACTTTACTGTTTGTTTACATCATAATTTGATAATTGAAAAGCCAACCACAGGAGACCAGTCAGTAGCTGTAGCATGAGGCTACATTCAGCAGTACCACTGAGAATAACCAGGAGAGATACTTAACAGTATGCTCTCTTAGAAGACAAAGAAAAAAGTTATAATAGTAATGTCAAAGGCTCTGACTTCTAGATATAGATGTGCTCCAAATTTTGGGGGTTTTTCACTTTTCCCTCTGAAAAATGGGAATAATACCCTTATCACTGAACTACTGGAATGTTGAGGAGACAATAAGTTAGTAACTGAAAAGGATTTAGGGTGAAAGGTGCTGTGTTAGTTCATGGTCTTTGTTAATGTTATTACTCAATCCATCCTGACCCAATGTGAAAACAAAAGCAGCTCCTATTACAAATAACATAAGTTGCTAAAATAACCTTAGGAAAGAGGATAAATGAATCCACAAAGATGGATACCAGCTGGATTACTGAGACCTCAGTGCCGAAGTTGTAGGCCTTTAACACTAAAACCAATATTCTTTT
>PVHT021183688.1:13306184-13351598 GCA_004024745.2 Catagonus wagneri | reverse complement strand
ATGGTCTTTGTTAATGTTATTACTCAATCCATCCTGACCCAATGTGAAAACAAAAGCAGCTCCTATTACAAATAACATAAGTTGCTAAAATAACCTTAGGAAAGAGGATAAATGAATCCACAAAGATGGATACCAGCTGGATTACTGAGACCTCAGTGCCGAAGTTGTAGGCCTTTAACACTAAAACCAATATTCTTTTAATCTTCAAGGAAGAATCATTTGAGGGCAAAAAGTAGGCAATCTACTAATATCTATTTATTAAAGAGTGACATTTCTAGGTGCATATTAGCAAATGTATTTATAAAGAAAGTTTACTATTACAAGACTGTATTAAGCAGAAGTCTCCTTTAGCAGATTAGACAAAAAGGTATATGTAACAAAATGTTCATGTGTGAACTCAGGAAATACTCAGGACTTAACCAGACTTTAGCAGATTTGTTTAAAAATTTAGAAAAACAGACCAAATACCAAATGTTATTTAATTTATTAAAAGATAAATATTAGCTAATACATATGTATATTTGAATATCATATATATATAATTTGAACTGAGAATAACTTTGTATTTACCATCAGCCTTTAAGCTGTCTTCCAGTCAGCTTCTAAAGGATAGCATGCTACCTCTCCTAGCCATGGATAGCTACTAAATAGTCTTGGGTTGGAGCATCAGAAATTCCCATCCCGTTTCCTAATATTTCTTTCCATGTAGAGAGATCTCCACTAGCACGGCAGTACTGACATTTCTGCCCACAGGGGAGGAAGGGATCATTTAGGTTTTTTTTGTCTTTTGCCTTTTTATCTAGAGCCGCACTCGTGGCATATGGAGGTTCCCAGGCTAGGGGTCTAACAGGTGCTGTAGCTGCCAGCCTACGCCACAGCCACAGCAACGTGGGATCTGAGCCGTGTCTGCAACCTTCACCACAATTCACAGCAATGCTGGATCCTTAACCCACTGAGCAAGGCCAGGGATCAAACCCACAACCTCATGGTTCTTAGTCGGATTCGTTAACCACTGAGCCACGAAGAGAACTCTGGATCATTTAGTTTTAATGAGCCCCTTTAATCTCCTCATTCTCCTAGGAGCTTGATACCTACAGAAAGCATACATTCCACTCTTGCATTTCAGACCCGCAGTTTTAAGGAAGGACTATGTTGTCCATTGCTGGAAGAGGGCAGGTAAGTCTTTCTAAATCTGAGGTTCAATATTAGTAAACTTATTCTCCAGAATCAATTTTATCAGTGAGAAAACTGATCATCCTGCTATCTTATTTTTCATTGGCTCAGATAGCTAGGGAAAAGACTGCCTCTAGTCTTGAGCCCCCTGTTGACCCCAACAACTCACAACACAATGAGGATTACCCCTGCCTTTTCTAGGCTAAAGGAAAGCAGGACAAAACTAGGTCTCCAGAGTTATGGGATAAAGTATCATAGGTATAAACTCAGCAAAGTTAAATTCATACATTAAAACTGGGTTTGGGTTTTTTCCTGTGGCTATTATAACAACCACAAATTCAGTGACTTAAAAACACAAAAATGTATCCTCTCACAGTTCTAGAGGACAGAAGTCCAAAATCATGGCAGGGCCATGTTCCTCTGAATACTATAAGTGAGAATCTGGTCATTGGCTCTTCAGCTTCTGTTGGCTGCTGGCATCCCTTGGCCTGTAGCTGTATCCCTTCCTTTGGCCTCTGTGATCACATTGCCTCCTCCTTATAGTGTCGTCTCCCTCTGACTCCCTCTTACAATGATATCTGTGACCGCATTAGGTCCATTCCGATAATCTGGGATTATCTCATCTCAAAATCCTTAATCACATTTACAATGACCATATTTCTTCTTAAGGTAACATTTATAGACTCTAAAGATTGGGACATGATATCTTTGAGAAACCATTTTTTAGCCTGCAATGCAAATTTGATAATAGCTAACAGGTATCATTTTTCCCTACTTCCTCTATATTCTGAAATTTACCAATGTAAGATACAAAAATTGTGGTAACCAGGAGCTCCCACTGTGGCATAACAGGATCGTGGTGCTTTGGGAGCACCGGAATTCATGTTCTCTCCTGGCCTGGTGCAGTGGGTTGATGATATGGTGTTGCTGCAGCTGCAGCTTAGGCTGAGACTGTAGCTCAGATCTGGTCTGGTAGCTCCATATGCCACTGGGTGGCCAAAAGTGAAAAAACAAAGAAACAAAAAACATAGTCTCAGAGAGTCAAGAAGATCAATTCATCCTAGACTTCCACCAAATGATATTTATAAGGAATATATCATAAAGTGATCACCTTTTCCATGCATGTGTATGAATCACCACATTTTCAAATACATACTATAAAATTTTCTACCTGAAATGTGGCAATATAAATTCAGGACCATTATTCCCTATAAAGCTATTTTTTTTTTAAATCTTGGTTAAAGGATTTGCTGAAATCGTTCAAGAATTAAGAATTAAGCCTTTTGGAGTTCCCTTCGTGGCTCAGTGGTTAACGAATCCGACTAAGAACCATGAGGTTGCGGCTTCGATCCCTGGCCTCGCTCAGTGGGTTAAGGATCCGGCGTTGCCGTGAGCTGTGGTATGGGTTGCAGATGCGGCTCGGATCCCGCGTTGCTGTGGCTGTGGCGAAGGCCAGCGGCTACAGCTCCTGTTAGACCCCTAGCCTGGGAACCTCCATGTGCCGCGGGTGCAGCTCTAGATAAATGTAAAAAGACAGAAAAAAAAAAAAAAGAATTAAGCCTTTCATTCTTTATATAAAGCATATAATGGGGTTATTAATATATCACTGATATGAATTTGGAAATTTACTATTAAACTATAGACAGCATTCACCTTTGATCTAAGAACTATTGCCTTCTTAGGCACACTGAATTTCATTTTGTTTTTTCTACCAACATTTAGTGGTTTCCTATGCATTGTCATGTTCCATCAGTATTCAAAGATATGCCATTTGGCAATTCTTGGTATATTACTTATACTGAGGTGAGCTGGAGACAGCAAGTCATTATGAAGGGCAGGTGCTCACCTTCTTCTAAGTACTCTCACTAGCTCAGAATCACGTATCAAGACCACACATGCACTGTTGCAGTTAGAATAGGCTATTATATGATAATGAAGAGATCTGCAAATTCAGTGTCTTAGGGAACAAGACATTCATTTCTCTTCCAGGTAAAAGGCCAAGGTGGGAGTTCCAGGTCAGTGACAGTCATTTAGTGGACCAGGACGACAAAGCTCTACCATCCTTTCAAGGTGCCTATTGTCAGCTCCACATCAGGAAGCTAGATAGTAGAAAGGCATGGAAGAGTACACCAGTGCGAGAACTCTAGCACCTGGACTCACCTGACTGCAAGGGAGCCTGGGAAATAGAATTCAGCTATGTGTTCAGGAAAAAGAGGAGAAGGGATTTCTGTGAGCAGCTTGCAGCCTTTGCCACATGTACTATACAAATTTCTGCCTCAGCAAAGTAAAACATACTATATAAACAGCTTTCATGGCCTTTGGGATTGTCACAAGCATTCACACCTGTGAATGGTGAGAATTTGTTCTCCCTAAACATCTATTTATGCTTAATCTCAATAGGAGAGGAGAATGGAAAGAAATGGTTTGTTTTGAGAGGAAATAATATAGGAGATAATATTAACTTATAGAAATTGTCTCAAAATAAAGTAATGCAGGAGTTTAGTCTTTTTTTTAAAGTACATTTTAGTATTATATAGTATATGTTGAGCAGCTTTTCTCTCTTCAGTTCTTCCAATCTATTGAGGAAGGAAATAGGCCAACGAAGTTAAACTTCTTTTCTCAGAGGGCCTAACTGTTGGCCCAGGCTGGGTTCCAAGAGCTGACACAAGGGATGGTTAACTGGTGGGCTGTTCTTTTGCTGAATAAAGAGAAGAAAAGAAGAATTCCATGTCTGTTTCCCAGGCACAGGGAGGACCAGGAAGCAAGGAAATCTCCGATTTTCAAGTCCACTGAGCAGAATACAAGAACAGGGTCCAAAATAAAGAGTTCTCCATTGAGAACCAGCAAGATGGAGCAATCAAGTCCTGTGGGCAGGCTGAGCCTGGAAAGAAGCCCAGAGGCCATGGCATTCTTGGGAGGGAGGTTTCTCTGGACCCTTCAGGAACTGAGACTTTGACATTCCAACCCTGCTGTTTGCTTGAGGTTTGTCCACTCCCTCCGTTTGAAGAAGAATAATCTGAAGCTAAATCACACATTATAAGAATGCTGATCTGTGGCAAATCAGTAAGAGAAGACAAAACAAAAGAAAAATTCACAAACAGAATTAGAACCACCTGTAGGACCTATGTTGAAAGACAAATTAGCTTTCATGAAGAAGAGGTGTTATGGCATGGTATGGGAATTAAGCACACTGAATTTGGATTTTAAAAGGGTTTGATTCAATTCCTATTTCTGCTGTTAAGCACCTGTGACTTTGGTCAAGTGGTCTATACTTTTTAAATCTTAGTTTCCTATTCTGTATAATGGGAAATAAAAGTAATACCTAACTCATATGTTTTCTTTTTTTAAAAAAGGATTTAAATCAAAGAATGTCCAATTGTATTTAATAAGGTACAAGAACTCAATAAATACTAGCTGAAAATATTTCAAAAAATGGACTTTTCTTTCTTTCTCTGGATATAAAACCTGTCCCTTATATCTAAAAATCAATCAATCAGTCAAACTTCACCCCTTCACACTTGACCTTTAAGACTCTACTGAGTACAAGGTGAGGGTTAAGTTATGACAACAGATACATCTAGAAAAATATGTTAATTTAAGACATTTCCTTTTAGACATGAGGGTTCTCCTGCAAACGTAGGTATATTTCTCAGATCTTAAGGAAATAAATACTATAAAAACATGACATAGTCCAAGTAATGCAGAAAAATATCCACAGGGGTTTCTCTCAGCATTCTTTCATATGAGATATACTATATGCTAAGAATTCATGACTCTCTGCAGTTTATTTCATATTTCCCAAATAGGCCATCTTTTCTATTACTCTGCCCAGATCAGTATAAATTTTATTTTCAAGGACTCCCAGTGCTTTCTTAGGAGCCCATCATCACTGGGCATGCCAGTACATCTTCTGGCAAACTGTGAGAACAGTATTAGTTGGCAATTCTAGGAACAAAAGAAGATTTTTCTAAAGGTGATGAGGCAGAAAAGGAAAGCAGATGCCTCTGAGGAACAGGGAGAAATGTCAAAGGAATTGGTCTATCTTCTTGGCACCCTGAGGCTTAAGATGAGGGATGTGCCAATTCATTGCCTAATGAAAACCATGAAAACCGAGAGGGAAGGATCCAGCTGATTGCTCACTAAAGATGCCATGGAAAATGAACTTGACAGTCTTGGTGAAGAGGAATTGCAACATAAATTGGGAGGCATATAAAATTCACTGCTGTGATAAAATTAAAGAGACTTCTCAAAGGTGCTGGAAAAATTAGTGGAATCTTCAGATTAGCACAAAACTGCTTCATAAAAATTACATTAATATTTATTAAGCATTATTACGTATCCTATACTGTGCTAAGTCCTTTATATGCTTTATTTCAGTATTGTCCCCATTATACAGATTGGGAAGCTGAGGTTTACAGAAGTTAAGCCCTGAATATTAAGTAACTTCATGGAAGGAATGCAAAGTATAATGCAAAGATCATTTACTCAAAGCCTAGCTAGGGCAAGAGGTCAGTTCAATGATGCTTAAATCCTAAGAACACTTTGCTCACATCCTCTTGGATAAATTAATAACTAGTTTTGGATCAGGGAAGGCATATTTCTCTGAGGTCATGTTGCAGCACTTTCAAAAGTGTTTCCCTCAAAGGTATATTCTTATTAGTATCAGCAAAGATCTCACAGAATGATTAATTTTTAGCAGTTGTAACCCCAAGCCTTTGTTGAGTCATTCTCTTTAGAAATAGCCCCCTGATTCATCAGATCCATTTTTACCGTTAACTATATTTAACATTTGACATCTTCTTTACCCCTTATCCACATCATTAAATATCAGGGAAAAAATAAGCCAAGCCCAGCTTAAGCTTAAAATGTAATCAGTTATTAGTGATTTGAAATGAAAATTGAGTAACTCCAACATCCTATAAGTAAAACAAAATCTTACATTTCATAAGGTAAAAAAGAACATTAAACATTTTTTAACATTTGATATTATTTTCATCCACAGATTACACAATACAAATTGTATGTTTTACATACAAAAAAAAATTTTTAATGTGATCATTCTAAGAAGTGCAATAATCAGCAAGAAAGTATCTACTAAAAATTAGCTGCCTTTTGGAATTTCTGCTGTGGCACAGTGGGTTAAGGATCTAGCGTTTCCACAGCTGTGGCGTAGGTCCATATGCTATGGGTACAGCCAAAAAAATGAGCTGCCTTTCTAGATCCTCAAGGAACTGTGAAATGATTTATAATAGACAGCTAAAGCTTCTAAAATTGTCACTAATGTTTGTATAATAAAGTGTACCCTGGCCTTTAATTGATAATGGTTAGTATTTGAACTTTGATGTGTAGAGGATGTCAGGAACTTTGGATCAGATAGACTAATTTAGAATTTTTTTTCCTGTTGATAAGACAGAAGTACCTGGGGTGAACATTTGTTTTTGCCAGCACAGCATGCCTTCTCCCTGGCTTGATAATAAGCCCTCTGATTTTTCTGGGGGATCTACCCATCTCCATTTTGGTTGGCTCATTAAACTATGGATCGAAGTACAGGGGGTAGGTTGGCCCTTCTCCCCATCCCTACTCTCGATTTCCAAGACCAATCAAATAGAAGTCCTAGGAATTTGGCCTAAGGACAGAACATGGTTGGAGCTGAGTCTTTTGATTACAACTCCTCAAAAAGATTGTCTCTGTTTCTTCACCCAGATCTCTGCCACTGTCCTGTTTATGTCTGGAAGTCTGATTGTGCTTCCATTTCTTAGATATCAGGAACTACTTCATGTTATTCTATTACATTCCACTCAAGTTGGTCTGTTTTTGCTGTTTGCATTAAATGGTTTTGTACATGTTCATCCATTCTTCCTTCCTTTCTCCCTTCCTTTCTTTTTCTTTCTCTTTCTCTTTCTTTTCTTTTCTTTTTCCTTTCTTTTCTTTTCTTTCTTTCTTTCTCCTTCCTTCCTTTCTTTCTTTCTTTTTTCTTTCTTTCCCTTTCTTTCTTTCTCTTTCTTTCTTCTTCCCTTTCTTTCTTTTTACTGAAAATCTTAATAAACACTTCTACTCTTTTCCATATCCTAAATGAGATCAAACTTTTCCTGACAGAGTTTTGGTCTTAATACATACAAAATTTTCAGTTGGGATGAACTCTTCTTGATTAAGAGAATCTAACGTGTGTTATAACAGATACAAGTAATTACAAGTAGTAAAAACAGAGTTCTCTTTCCTTCTTTATTCATTTCTTCTAAACCGTTAATATTTTGAGTTAACATCACTGGAAACAAACAAACAAAAACTCTTCTGTGCTTGAGCTTTTTCAAAGTCTGCCTTCTAGTGTGTTGTTAGAGCCAACAAAAGGATGCTGAAGGCTCTCTTTTCAGGTATTGAAACAGGTAAGAAACTATTTTTCTGAGTTAGGCTAAATGAATGTCCAAAGATATACCATAAAAAATGAAAGCTTTTTTGGACAGTTCATTTAAAATTCACTTAGGTCTCAATTATCTGGCCACCTAGGTTTGAAATAGTTAATGCTTGAAGTTTGGATTAATTAGCTCAATTGAAAATAGATCCAGCCATTCACTGGAGAGAGACAGTTACCAGGTTGGGCCTAGGGAATGGCCTCCCCCACCATGCTAACCAGGCTGGGACCACCCTAGATCTCTGATTATATTCAACACCAAGGTCCATCTTATCTGAGGTTTTGTAATTCACAAAATATACATACAAAGAAGTGCCTAAAACAGGTAAGTACATTTAAAAAACTATTATAAAGGAAACGCACTCAAAACTGTTATTCCATTTGTTGACTAAAAAAATACACAGTCTGAAAGTTAAGTTTTATTTGGGGCAAAATTAGGACTTAAGCCCAGGAGACAACATCTCAGGTAGCCCCAAGAAACCACTCCCAAGGCAGTGAGAGAGGAACTAGGATATATAGCAGTTTTTGCCACAAAGAGCAGGGAGCAGGAAGACCTGGGCTCACTGAAATCATTCCTTTGATATGCACCCCTGCTATCAGGGCCAGTATCCTGAGTTTTGACAGCCTGTAGGACTCAACGGGCTCTCACCCTTGGAGGTGACTGTATTCACAGATGACGGTGACATTCTTTATCCTTAACTACCAATGGGGTTGAAATAGCACACCAGGAGGAAAAGGGGGAGTATCAGGATATGATAAAGGTGAGGGGGAGATGCATGCAGTATACACACATTTTACAAACATTTGTTGTTAATCTCCTGAAGGTTATTACCAGTCACAAGAAGCAGACATCACCATGAAGGATTTTAGTGTTTCTCTAGATATGAGAGGATGCAAGAATTGGGCACATAAAATTTTCTCCTAAATATATCTGTCTTAAGGCCTGTTCTTTCAGTTTTCCCAGAGCACAGAGTATCTTAGTTCCACTCAGGGGGTGCTGTGGGTTGGTAGCTGCAGCGGCTTATGTTTTACTCCACGTAGAGGCTGATGGCAAGTGCCAAACTTCAGTTCACACATTCATTATATGCAGCATTTTATATATGCCCACTACAAGCTTCCCCAAACCCCCAAAGCCAAGGTTCCATGCACCTCATGTGATGACCCTTCGTCCTCGTCCTTATCCCTGTCAAAGCACTTATCTCTCTCTTTCACCTTTCGTTCACACCTCACCCATACCAGTGCTCACATATAAAGCTTATTAAAGACAGATTATGCCTTGTTACCACTGTACCCTCAGAGTTAAGCTCGGAGTTGTTCACTTAGTAAATATCTCATAATGAATGAATATAAATAAATGATGAATCATTGTCTTCGAGTAGCACCAAAGATAGGTGGAGGAGAAAAACCAGTAGAACAAAAAGTAAATGAAATTTGCTAAGTGTTTTGATAAGAAAAGCCTAGGAGGGGGTGAGATTCAGGAAATTGGCACTCATTTCAACCAAAGCTTCCTGGAAACTGTGTGCTGAGCCAGGTGTCACTATCTGAAGACAGCAACAAAGAAGAAGTTTGGAAGGGAAGGAGAAGGAGACCTGGCAGCTTGAGATGGTGTTAAAAGACTAAGACACAATCTAAATCAGAGATTCCTAATCCAGACTGCAGATCCTGAAAGGGTCCATGGGTAGAATACAGAAAATACAGAAGATTCATGAACTTGGATGGGAGGAAAGTATCTCCATCTTCATTAACCTCTGACTGAAATTTAGCATTTCTTTTGATCATGAATGTAGGTGATAAGCAATTATAGTATTAGTGATAACCTGTAACCTATGTCATAAAGACAAGTAACAGAAAATTTCATAGCATTGTAGAGTTATTGTGGATATCTTGAAACATAATTTTCACTCATTGATAACGATATTGTGGCAGTAAGTAGATACACTAAAGATCTTTATATTTAATGTTTTAATAAATAGGTACCCATAATAAGTACCCATATTTACAATTCTTTTTTGATATTTCGGTGCCTATTTCTCTAAAATCGTTTTCCTTTGTTATTCTATGTATTTTATGTGTTTAAATATTTAAAAGTAGGAGTTCCCTTCATGGCTCAGCAGTTAATGAACCTGACTAGGATCCTTGAGGATGTGGGTTCTACCCCTGGCCCCACTCAGTGGGTTAAGGATTTGGCGTTGCCATGAGCTGTGGTGTAGGTCACAGATGTGGCTCAGATCCCAGGTTGCTATGGCTGTGGCATACGCCGGCAGCTGTAACTCTGATTAGACCCCTAGCCTGGGAACTTCCATATATAGTGGATGCGGCCCTAAAAATCCCCCCAAAATAATTAATTAATTAAAAGTATTGTTGAGAAGTGACCTATAAATTTCTCCAGATTGGCAAAGTGGTCTATGACAACAAGAAGGTAAAGAACCCCTCCTCTAAAGGCTAAAAAGAGTGGGAGTCAGAGAATGGGACTAGTAGGGGGAAGAATAAATGGGAACCTCAGAGCCCACCAGATGAACTCACTTCAGTCTAAGAGAAGTTTCTCCTGCATATTGTTATTTTCCCTTTATCCCTTGCCTGGGGCTCATCCACAACAAAGCATGAGTTGCATTTAACTTTATCCAAAAAAATCAAGGCACAAATTTGCGAACTAGTTATTTCACTATACCAGGAAGGACACAGTTTAGGATTTTTGAACCAAGTCACTGTTTTACGAATTACAAAGAATGAGGAGCCACATATTGAATTTTTGGAGATGACTGTATGAACTATATTTGAAAGCGAATTTATGAAAAGAAAATCATAGTTTCATCATAATAAATTATCTTGAATTTGTTCTTTCAGTTTAATTTTAACACACGTGGACTTGCTTCACATGCTTCATGGAAAAGGCTGATAAACTCTGCTTTCAAGTTCAAGAGTAATAGATGAACTAACGATTTGTGAACATTTAGTAAATTCTGGGCACTGTGCTAAGCATTTGTTAAGTTCCTCAGGGTCATACAGCAGGTAGATAGATCCTGCAGCTAAACGCAGGACAGTTTGAATTCCAAGTCAGAGCTCTTACCTCCATGGGGACTAAGACTGGGTCTCCCCGTTATTTTGTTTTGAAGTGGCTAGCCAGTGTTTGATAGACTTTAAGTTCACTGGCTGTTAATTCTTTGCATTGTACCCATCACTCCAAACAACTAACAGCACAGATATAGGCAAAATCACAATCATCCCTTCCTTCCTACAGCACTCAGTACTGAACAACAACAAAATGCACAACTATATAGAGAGACAAAGTGAGATGAACATGTGAGTGTGTGTGTTCCTGTGTGTGTGTGCGCGCGTGTGTGTGTGTGTGTTATTTATGGGAAACTCCTGTTCATCATTCAACTTCTTGGCCTCCATTTATTTTTATTATCACAGGACCTGTATTTCTTCTTTAAATTATAATGTTCTAAATATTTTAATTTGAACATACATTGGATTTTAGCCTCATTTATCATTTTTATATTTAATTTTCACTATTATCTTATGCTATCCTCTATCCACAAATCATATGGGCAGATGACAACTTGTTTATTACTTTTGTTTCCAAATAGACTATCCTTCCTGTATATATACTCACTTGTCTTTATTCTTTTCTACCCAGTGTCTTGACAGGAAAACTACAGCTCTTGATTTCAAAAAGCATGCTTCTTGGTTTCCTTAGAATTTCTACATCCACCCTCCGTCTCCCCAGAGAAACCTTATTTGAACAGTTCTGGCTGAATTAACTAAATCCTTTGATATCTTCCTATTAAGCATCTACACAGGACAATTATCTAACACGAGCATTTTATAAATAATTACATCAAATGCTTCTCAGAGTTCATATTTTAAAATGCTATCTCTTTTTAATACTAACAGGATGGCTATTCAAATTGTCTCCAACAAATTCTTGATGCTTATCTTAAAGGAATTATTCAGGATGATTATTGATTTCCTCTTAATTTTTATTCCATGATTTTGACAATTCTTGACAACCCATTCCCATGACAATATTTCGGAGGCAATATCCACAGAACAATTCAAAAACAATTCCAAGATGTACTATTTCCCAGGCCAGGCTTTACTTCTTCAGAGGTCAGGTAGTATTTCTTCAGTGGCTCCTTGATTTAAGCAGCATAAACTAAACCAGTGCTGTTCCCTGCTCAAAGTGTGCTTCACAGAGCAGCATCTGTAACATTTGAGAATTTAGAATTCCAGCCTGGGCCTACTGAATCAGAATCTTCATTCTAGCTGGGTGCCCAGAAGGTTTCCTTTTTTAAGGTTTAATCTAGTGCTCCTAGTGTTCCTGCTCTAAATGACTGGCAAGTAAGTTTTTAGGGATACAGTATTAAGATGAATTATTCACCCACATCTGGGCTCAATGGAAAAGACTGAGGGAAATGACAAATGAGAGTATGGTTACCTTCGCCAGGGGGTAATTGCCTCACCATCTGTCCTAACTCATCTTCATCTTCTCCTCTATCCAATCAACATTATTATGAATTTCCCACAACACATAGTTTCTAATTTGGTCAGGACAACTCTGCATTGCTCTGCAAGTGTTGTGTGTCTGTACTTATTGTACTAGTCAGTCTCTAGGAAAACAGAACCAATAGGATGGAGAAACAGAACCCATGTGGGATTTATTATAAGGAAGTGGCTCCCGCAATTATGGAGGCTGGCAAGTCCCCCAAAATCAGCAGGGTGAGTCAGCACACTGAAGACCCTAGAAAGCTGATGATTTTCCGGTACAAGTCTGAAGGCACGAGAACCAGGAGAGAAGATGGTATAAGTTTCAGTGCAAAGACTGGTAGACTCAAGACTCAGGAAGAGCTAATGTTTCAGTATGAGTGCAAGGGCAGGAAAAAGCCTATGTCTCAGTTTGAGAGCAATCAAGCAGGAAGAGTTCCCTCTTACTTGGGGGAGGGTCAGCTTTTTTGTTCTCATCGGGCCTTCAACTAGTTGGGTAGGGCCCACCCACATTAGGGAGGGCAATCCTCCACTCAGTCTATGGATTTAAATGTTAATCTCATATAAAAACACCCACACAATAAAAGCCAGAATATTTGACCAAATATCTGAGCACTCTATAGACCAGTCGAGTTGACATATAAAATTAACCATGACTCTTACCATGTTCTCACCCCCTAGAATACCCCAGTTCCACCATTTACCTTTCAAGAAATAGCTCGAGTCTGTTTTCCAAGTTTTTCTAATTTCTTTTCATTGATTTCCTCCTTTTCTCAACTGCTTATCACACTCAGTCAAAAACAAGTGCTAGTCCAGGGCTATTTACTAGCTTACATTTTCTACTCTTCTTTTGTTGTATTACACTTGTCTCTGTCCAACTGGTGGTATCATAAAGGTGGGAATATTGTTACATTTTTTACTGCAAACCTCACAGTACTCCTCAAATTTTGGTGAACTGATTTTTTAAATTTGTTTTCCCAGTGAAGTTCATTAAAACATTTATCTTAGTATTTTTACTAATTAGAAGATACTAGAATGTCCTTTCTATAGGAATTACTTGCCATTGAAATGAGCATTTTTTTAAATTTTATAATGATTTTTATTTTTTCCATTGTAGCTGGTTTAGAGTGTTACATGTGTACTAACTGGGACTTTCTTGGAGATAGCCACGGTGTTGAATTTTAATTATACCATTTATTGGAGTTCCCATCGTTTCTCAGTGGTTAACGAATCCGACTAGGAACCATGAGGTTGTGGGTTTGATCTCTGGCCTTGCTCAGTGGGTTAAGGATCCGGCATTGCCGTGAGCTGTGGTGTAGGTTGCAGACGCGGCTCGGCTCCCACATTGCTGCGGCTGTGGCAAAGGCCGGCAGCTACAGCTCCTGTTAGACCCCTAGTCTGGGAACCTCCATACGCTGTGGGTGCTGTCCTAGATAAGGCAAAAAGACAAAAAAAAAAAATTTATTGAGTACAAAACAGTGACATCAGATTAGAGTTTGTCTTAATTTAGATTCCCACACTGACATAAGTTTTCCTGAAAAAGCACGTAGCCTACATGATCTTGAGTAGGCAGCAGTTAAATTGTAAGGTCCTAAATCTACTGTTGCTGGGTTGTTGGGAGGAGGTTAATGACATGACAAAGGAAAAACCATGGTGCTGCCCCATGAGAATGTTTATTTTCAACTTAGAGTACACACAGAATGTGGTTCTTCCCACCCACCCAGAGGAGTTGGTTCACTTCAGCAAATCACAGACTGACCCTAGTAGAAGAGATGAAACTGGGGCGATACCAGCATCTACAACTCTGATAAGCTGATGATGCCTCCCTGAAGATAGTCATTAGTTCTCTTGCGCCCAGCTGGAGGAAAGTGATAGACATGTGGAGGGACAGGCAGGAAGTAAGTAAAGGGAACAAGTGGGTCTCTGTCCTCAAGACCAGACCGTGACCATCGATGAGTCTCCCAGCTGGTCTGGGTGGTGATGTGTGTCATCACAGCAGCAGCCAGAGCTAGGTTGGCCACCTTCTTTCTAGCCATGACATAGGAGCATTAGCTTTATATTCTTTGATAAACTAATTCCAAAGCCCATGCCTCTTTCCCCAGAATCTTTCCCTCTTATAAACCTTGCTCTTGCCTACCTAGATTGTCTACACTTAAAGGAGAAAAGAGAACACTTTTCTGTTTATCATGGGGCTTGGGGAGACCTGCCCTAATATTCACCATGCCTGTATTAAGAGTACAAATGTAAGTCTATATATTATATGCCTAAAAGTTTAAAAGTCTAAGCCAATAAATGTTCACATGAAATATGTCCCAACCTACATCCTTGACCTAGGAACACAGGCCTTAAATACAGTTTCATCCACAACAGCAACAGCTACCCTTTGTCACTGTCTCATGCACAGTCTACCCTTTGGAGGATGGATAAGACAAAGATGCCAGCACAGATCCAATACACTCAGTGTCTGATAGGTGGGGAATTCTAAGGTCTCTGGAAATCAAACAGTGGTCTTAGAAGTGCGATCACAAACTCAGTAGAAGGGAAAATGGCTAGGAGATGGTTTGAGTCAAATCTTTGATGGAGAGGCCCAGAGGTGGGGATTCTTGTCCCCAGATCTAATGGCAGTGCTGAGGCCTGGGGTGGGAGGCAGAAGAGGACTCTTGTACTTTAGTACAAAACTTCTGCCAAGTGCATGGCAGAGAAAATGCAGAGACTACAACCTGGTGGAAAACTCACACATGTACTACTCAGGTCAGAGAGTTAAAATTTGCAGTCTCGGGAAATTTCCACGCAACAGGCATCTGATATTTTCAGCTGATGTTGGAAAGAACTCAAGTCCTTCACACAGAGCAACTGGGAAAAACTCCATACAAAAATAGTGTCTTTGGTGTCAACTGCATAAATAATTCAGGCTTTCCTGTGATTTTTTTTATTAAAGCCCCTTAAGCAAAATGCAGACTCCCAGGACAACCAGGATAGGATACAGAGGAAAGATTATTGCCAGAATCTAGAGAAAGCAGAATCCAAACCATCCTAGGTCAGAAATTGTTCTTGGTTACAGATCTATGATACGCTCATGGTTCACTGAAAAACAAAATGTATATAGTTCTTTCAGAGACAGGGTTGGGTCATTCTGAATACATCCTGTTGTTATCTATACAAAATCTTTTAAGTCGTACTATTTACAGGTACTTATGCCAGGCCAGGAGAGCTCTTCTTATACCACCAGCTCAGGAGAAACAGTTGTGTCCTCTCTTCCCATTCCTGCCTTCAGTGACTTCAGGATGGGGTTGTTTGAAATTAGCATTGGTGGGAGTATTTTTTAACACCAGAGAAAGCCACAAATACTATAAGTCAGAGCTGTCTTCTCCTGGAAAGCCTTTTATTATAAATTTACTAGGACACAACTGCACCTAAGCCCAAAGTGGGCAAAAATATCAGATAAGTATTTTTCTTCTTCATAATGCTAATTTCTGAGTAGGCTACATATTTATTACACAAATAACCATAATTACATCCTTGAATCTAAACTTTGTATCAAAATATATTTGTCCCTAACCACTTTAGATTTTGTTTTCAACAACTGCGAAAGAGAAATATCAATATTTAAAAACTGTCAGAATTGGAGTTCCCTTCGTGGCTCAGTGGTTAATGAATCCAACTAAGAGCCATGAGGTTGCGGTTCGATACCTGGCCTTGCTCAGTGGGTTAAGGATCCGGCGTTTCCGTGAGCTGTGGTGTAGGTTGCAGACGTGGCTCGGATCCTGCGTTGCTGTGGCTGTGGCAAAGGCCGGTGGCTACAGCTCCTGTTAGACCCCTAGCCTGGGAACCTCCATATGCCGTGGGTGCAGCTCTACATAAAGGCAAAAAGACAGAAAAATAAAATAAATAAAAAATAAAAACTGTCAGAATTATCTCCCAGATTACTTTATTCCAGTATGATTTTATTTTTTTATAAAGCTTTTTTTTAATTAACTGCACCCATGGCATGTGGAAGTTCCTGGGCCAGGGATCAAACCCATGCCACAGCAGTGACAACTGCCAGATCCTTAACTACTAGGCCACCAGGGAACTTCCCCATATGATTTTGAAAGAATAATTTATTGCCCAGAAAGGTAATAAAAATTAGTTCCGTGTTTAGGAAAAAGAAAAAGAAAATTCTTCTGCACCTGATCAGAAAGGTCTACTTAGCTTTTGAGAATCATCTTGCGGAGCACAAAGGCATTCTCACGTTGATGGTCTTACTCTGGGGCTTGTTTTCTGAAACTGCCTAGAGCATCAAATCCAAAAAAACAGGTGTGTGTGCCTTTCCTCTGGGAGTCTGTCATCCCTTTGGTTCCCCTCTCCTGTAAGAAATTTAAAAAGTCAAGTTTCCTCCTTTGAGTCACGCTTCAACACGCCAAGGGCGGACTCGGCACACCTGCTCCACCTTCACCGCCCATCACTCATCGTTAGTGGGAAAGGAGGCATGGAGAGGGAAGGGCGAGGGTGATCATCAGCCACCTGAAGAACTGGGCATGGCATCCTCGGTCGTTTTCTACGTCTGAAGGTATAAAGTTACAAAATTTGGAAAAGTCAGAACTGCAGGGCAAACTAGCTGCATAAGCCCTTAACCGGGAATAGGAATGGAAAAGAGTGTTTACGGTTTGTTTAGCTCCCAGCGCAGTTTGGAGAATACTAAACACAGGTGCCATTATTCCAGCCTTGTTCTGATTTATTTGCAACATCTGCGGAGAAAACCACAGAGTAGAAATTACCTTGACAACTTCTTTTACCCAAAGAGCTGTTGTTATTTTCTCAATGTTCTGGTTTATACTCGTCCAAAAAACACATTTGTGGAGTTGAATTGGAAAGTTTTTCATTTGAATTCACTGTAAGAGTTCTTACCTGGCTGGGGTTAATTTGTCAGCTGGAAAGAAAATATTTTGCTTTCTAATGAAATTTTAAAGAACAAGTACCTTCTTTGGAGTAAGCATTATAGTAAAGACACCCATCGATTTACTGTGGTAGGATTAATGACGGCCCCCAAAGAGCTCCACATCCTAATCTCCAGAACTTGTGATGTTACATGGCTAAAGGGACTTTACAGGTGTGACTAACTTAAAGATCTTGAGATGGGGAGAGTAGTCTGGATTACCCAGGTGGGCCCAATGCAGTTACCAAGGGTCTTTATAAGAAGAAGAGAGGGGAGTCGGAGTTGATGTGGTCCTGCTGTCTTTGAAGACGCAGCAAGGGCTCTGGAGCCAAGAAGTAGGAATAGTTTCTGCAAGCTGGAAAAAGGAGAGAAATGCATTCTCCCCTAGAGCCTTCAGAAGGAAAACAGACCTGCTGACACCTTGACTTCAGCCCTGTGGGAGACATTTTGGACCTCAGACCTCCAGAACTGTAAGAAAATACATTTG
Source organism: Catagonus wagneri (assembly GCA_004024745.2). Lineage (NCBI taxonomy): Eukaryota > Metazoa > Chordata > Mammalia > Artiodactyla > Tayassuidae > Catagonus > Catagonus wagneri. The sequence goes on along the minus strand of PVHT021183688.1, from coordinate 13,334,126 downwards.
TGCTGTTTTAAATCACTAATTTGGTATAGCATTGGTAGGAAAGTAATACATTTACAAAGTAAAATTACTATTATTTTTACAAAATAAAAGTTAAAAATCTGTTCAAGTTTTGGGGGGGAAATTGCATATGAGGTTCACAAAATAAGCAGACCATGTGATTATGTTTTCCCACACACTGGTACCTATATTTATATGCAAATAACTATCCAGATTTTATACCCAAGGTACTTGTGTTTCAACAACACTTTTTATTTAAAGGCTAAAGGATGATTTTTCGACTTGGGGAAAATCAGACAATAGTATCAGAGAGGTGCATATTTAAAATACAACACAGATTCAACACTGCTGAAGCAAATAGGTTGCCAGTTAATTACGATAAGTTTTTGATGAGTTAAAAACCTCACATTCTGTGGAGATGGAATTTGGTGGACGCGTGTGCAGTTAGCTGGAAGAATAACAGGAAGCAAAAAAACCCACTGTAAGGAATTTCCGTGGTGGCTCAGTGGAAATGAATTTGACTAGTGTCCATGAGGATACAGGTTCAATCCCTGGCCTCGCTCAGTGGTTTGAGGATCCGGCATCGCCGTGACATGTGATGTAGGACAGTGACTACAGCTCTGATTTGACCCCAACCTGGGAATTTTCATATGCTACGGGTGCTGCCCTAAAAAAAAAAAAAAAAACATTTTAATAGTGCTATCTAAAACTTGTGTTTGATTCCCCACCACAAAAAAAAAAAAGGGGGAGGTGCCAAGGTTTGTTGGGGGAGGGGAGTAACCCCACAGTCGCTGGCTTATAAATTCTGGGAGTGAAGCTGATAAGGCACTGGCAGAACAATGTCTTCAGGAAACCAGGTAAACGAGGCACAATCCAACAAATGGGTCATAAGCCCAGAAAAGAATACAAAATTTTAGCCAGTTTTTCTCAGATCTAAGAAACCATAAACCCGCCCATCTCCCACCCCCCAAAAAAATCTGTGAGGGAGAGGCCTGGCTTGGAGAGAAGCCTGGTAGCTGACTGTTCTTTTTATATGGTGAATGGGTGAATGGATGTGGATCCGCTGTGTGAATGAGGAAGGAACAGTCAAGGTGGTGATCCAGTTTGGAAAAAAGCATTTCTGATATTCACTTGATGTGAAGCAGAAATAAGACAGCAAAATCTTAACTGTCGGTTCGCCATTTCTGCGGTCTGCTATCTTGGTGGGGATTTGAGGAAATTATTCAGATTTGAGGGTGAAACAACAATTCCTGATCCATCAGTTTTTTACCCAGCAAACAGAGGGTTCTGTAGAGGTCCCTGGATGGAAGTCTCAGAGCTGTGTGATGAGCCAAGAACAACAACAAATAGGTCCTGAACCTATTTGCACCTGAGGTGAAGCTGATGCTTGAGACTTAGAAAAGCAGTACTTGCTGGCAGTTTTCCAGTGAATACCAAAAGCTAGAAATGCCTGTCTAGGTGAATAAGATGATCGTGTCCTGATGCCTTTTCTCTTTGAGGGGCTTCGTTAACTTTCTCTCTCTTTACTCGGTTGCTCTCAACATACTAGTTTGACTTTGCAGCAGTGACCAGGAGTTTCTAAGCCCTACCTCCACGACTACCTAGATGGCCTTGCTTTTAAAAATTGGGTAGGGGAAGAGCATGCACCATGCCACTGTCCTCTTTCTGTTTCCCCAGTAACATTGTCACAGCTGCTCAATTTAGTCCCCAGATCAGAGTTTATAAACTGTATGGTTTCCCAGATCCCTTTAAAAAATTTAATAAAGATGTACCACCCTCCCATTAGATCCAAATATGTGTATACGTCCACATAATTAGATCCAATTATGTGTATACATCCACATAATTATACACCAAATGTCACATCTATTTGCAGGGGTTCCTTAACCCCTGAAAGCCCTCTTATGGAAACCCATGTAAAAAAGCCTTTGCCCTAAAGGATTGTTTCACCTTGTTTTAGGGTTGCCAAGAGCTTTAAAAAGAGGAGTGCAACGATGCATATGCCTTTTCTTTGTAGATAGCTTGGATAGTTCCATGAGCTGTTGAAGAGTCAAAAAGCAAATAAACGTCAACAGTTCTGAAACCCAACATTGTTTAATGACAACCTTCCCATGTTTGCCAACCTGCTGCTTAACAACAATCCTGTTGACACTGTGTGAAAAGCTTTCCAGGTCCTCCCAGGTAAATAACCCACTCCTACTAATCACCTGGCCACCCAACTGAACTCTTTAAGACACACAGAATTCACTAAGATGAGTCATTCTCTTTGCCAAATGTACCTTGACATAGCATAGATTTTACTTCTCCATGAGCTCTTTTCATATAGTAATGCCAGCAAAGATAATTATAAGAAGGCATCAATTTCAAGGGAAACTATGACTAAAATGAAATGTATGAAGTTTCCATATTTGTGAAAATTATAAATGTCTTAACTTTTTGGAAGTATTGCAGTTCCTATTGCACTAATGTTTAGCATGTGACTTTTTGAACAGGTATAAAGATGTTTTTTTTAAGCTTATTTCATTTGCTGCTATGGTTAAGTCTCATCAATTTATGTGAAATTCAGTGATGTGTTACTGGGGAATAGGAAAGTAAAACAGATGAAAATCCTAACATTCATCAATTAATTATAAACAAATGGGAGAAGTGGTAGATTTCCTGAGAAAGAAAAAGAACTAGTAAGAGTCAAGGGAAGCAGAACTTCTGAAGTAGAAAAAAACAATCGTGGAATGGACTGCAGATAAACAGCATTGTGCCCTTGCTGGCTCCACCACAAAAGTAACTTGATCACTCTCAGTACAACCTGGCAAGATGCCTCAGGCAGGAGCAGAGAACTAACTCAGGCAGGCAGGGGGTGGGGCATGGAATTTGTTAGACTGGCTAACCAAGCCCTTCCCTAACAGCCAAGAAGGAAATGGATTACCTGTGGCTGTGACTAAGGAACCTGTGGCCAACAAGACCAGTTGCCTGCATAGAATTCTGCCAGGAAGTATAAGAATAGCTTTAGCCTTTACAGTGGTTTTACTCAAGCTTGGAAACAGGTGGGAATATCTGGGAGAAAAAGTCGAGGCAGTTTTAACTTAAACAGTAAATGAAGATTGAAAAAAGATCTCCCCAAATCAGAAGTGATTAAGTTGCTAGAAACTACATTTAATACTAAAGGTCAGATTGGAGGTAGATAGATCTGCTAGGACAGGGTTCCTGGCATAAAATAAGTGGAGCCTGAATTGGAATTGTAGCATAATGAAATTCTTGAGGGCAGGCATGCTAGATATAATTTAATCCCTCTTCACTGCTGCATTTTACATGTGAGGGTTTTCAGAGTATCTATGTCACTATATGACTTAACTAAGTCCTGTAGTTACTGGCAAACCTAATAGGCACCGAAGTCCCTGAGGACTAGTTCAGGCACCCTGGAAATGGAGGATGGATATATATGCAAGAGGTACTACAAAGGAAAACCAATTAGAGATTAATAACAACTGAAGAAGTTACAGATTAATGAAAAGGCATCAAATTTAACCATGTGCTAGCATGATCTAGAATGAATTTTAGTGCTTTCATTCTTGAGCTTTTTGGGTTAGATTTCTTATTTTCAAAATACATTCTAATCACTCTGTAACTATGCAGAAAACCAAAAACAATACAGTGATGGGGTTTTACCAGTACAAATGTGAAGAAAATGACATGATCTATACTGTTCTTCTTATTTTAATAGAAAGTTCTTAGGAATGTCATTCAACGATTGGCCCGTATCGTGAATGATTTAAAATGAAGACTTCTAATTATTTCTAGTTATAAATTGAAAACAAATTTTAAGTGAGGCAACATTTTTAGATTCTAATATTCGCATGAACTTTAAGGAGCTGAACATCTGAAAACCCACAGTAAAAAAGGACATCATGACTTTACTAATATTGTTTTAAAACTGTAGCAGAACCTTTTCCAAAGAGTTATAATAGCATACAAAAATAGGGAAAAGACTTCAAGGAAGTCTTATGTAGTTTATTAAGGAATTTCATCTATGGGAATTACTTTTTATTATTGTTTTTACCAAATTAGGAAAAAGTGGCCTGTCTAGGGGTAGCCAAAAAGTCCATTCTATATGCTCAAAATTCACCTTAAATAACCTCAGATGTCATTTACTCGAAATGTGTAGTAGTAAAACCACTTCACTAAATTATTGTTTTTGGTGCTCTGGATTTAGAAAGAGTGATTAAGATATACTTTTTAAAAAAATTGGATCTTAAGAAAAAGACAAAAAAGCTAAGTTTAAGATTCTTTGTCTTTTTAGGATTGCACCTGAAGCATACCAGGCTAGGGGTCGAATCAGAGCTGTAGCCACTGGCCTGTTCCACAGCCACAGCAATGCAGGATCCAGGCTGCATCTGTGACCTACACCACAGCTCTCGGCAATGCTGGATCTTTAACCCACTGAGCGATGCCAGGGATCGAACATGCATTCTCATGGACACTAGTCAGATTTGTTTCCACTGAGGCACGAAGGGAACTCATTAAACTTAGCTTTAAATCAGAGTTCCCATCATGGCTCAGTGGGTTAAAGTTCTGAGGATTTGGGTTTGATCCCTGACCTTGCTCAATAGGTTAAGGATCCGGCATTGCCTTAGGTTGTGGCGTAGGTCACAGATGTGGCAGGGATCAGAATCTGGTGTTGCAGTGCCACAGGCCTTAGCTGCAGCTCCAATTTGACCTCTGGCCTGGGAATTTCCATATGTCACAGGTGTGGCCCTAAAAAGAAGAAAAATGAAGTCATGCTAATACATGGTTATAATTTGGTGCTCTTTACACTAACTTGTAGTTTCAATTGTAATTTATCTACAATTGTTTTGTCTTAGCTTCAGCTTAAAACACAATTTGGCCATTTAATTGGTGGTGGGGGGCCAGCAAGGCCACAGTGGAATTTCCTGGAGCCCAAAAGTTAAGTCCTCTATCAACTGACTCCAAAGAAAATGTATGAAAGAAATGAACCCTTCCTTTTTATTTTTACAACTTTCTTATATTACTTAAATTTTATGAGTATGTAGGTATTTTAATAATGAAAATAAACAAGATAAAGATAAGTCAGTGATAAAACATGAAAGCATTTTGACATAAAGAAGGAAATGTCAAAAGTTTGGACTCCTCTGAAGAGGAATATGGTAAATAGTAAGTGCTAAACCAATATCTCTGGTATTATTATTAATCACCAAAGCCCATGGGATAAAACCTTATCTATACACTAACCTCAGATGGAACATACAGAAATATTGGTGGAATCTTCATAAGCTCTGAACTCAAAAGTGAAAGAGTATTTTCAGAGAAAAGCACAGTATACTCTATCACTTATCTTTTAGTATTGTGACTAGAATATTCTATGGAGTTTGAAATGGGAAGTGTAAAAAGGTTCTACTGTGCTGTTGAGGATGATGACAGTGGCTATTTAAGGACTAGGCGTTGTTTCTTAGGCATAAAAAAGCAACAGCAATAACCAAGCATGTGCTGATTTGAATTCTGCCAGGATTTAGGAATAAACTGATAAAGTTCCAAGCAGAGTGACTCTGCATATCCCTCCCATCTCTGAGAAACTGCCATAGCCAGGTTTCTCAATTATGTTTCCAGTTGAATTATCAGAAAGTGTTAATCAGAGCACTAACTTACCCTTCAGAGAACTTCCATATTACTCATGGTATTTAGACAATTCTAATTCCAAAACAACGCAGAGAAACCAGGAAAGAATAAGAGTTCACCTTCAGTCACTGGTTCTTGGAACTTACTTGAGCCAACCTACACATGCCAACACCTATCTTTTCTATTGTTCCTCTAAATTAATATGCATTAATCCTTTGATCTTAAACAGGTTGAATTTTTTAAAATTAATGCAAATATTTAGGATTTTTGTTTAATTTGGGTATTAAAATGACCAACTCCCAGTCTATATTTTTGTATACATTCTATCCTATACATTATAGGCCCCTTTGGTTCTTCTCCTCTCATGCCCATGGCAGCTGCAGCTCCTGCACTCCTTGCTGTCACGAACCTTGATGGCAAATGGTCTAATTGTATATGTTTCCATTGTACCAGTGGGTTGAGAGAAAAGGGCGAAGATACTAAAAACTGAAAGTGTGAACTTTTAACAGAAGTCTTAGTGATTTTTAGGTATGAATAACTTTAACATCTTACTCAGGTAACCAAATGAATAAGAACTAATTCCATTAAACTATGTATAGTATCTTTTTTTAAATTTTAACTTTATTTTATTTTTTTAATTCTTTTATTTTTTTCAGTTTTTTTCTCAGACTTCAACTTGTAAATCTAAGACTAGTCACTGAAAGTTTTTAGGTGCTCACTTACCTAGACAAACATTTATATAAACACATGGGTATAGGTGTGTGTGTGCGTGTGTGTGTGTGTGCGCGTGTGTGTGTGTGTGTGCTTATGCTGTTGGTGGTATTTGGGATGTTTTCTAAGGGGTGGTTTTGTAGGGAGGTGGTAAAAAGGGTAGGCAGAGGGTGGAAATGATACCCATGTAAGTTAGGAGCATTTGGCCAATTCCTTTGAAATATTCGTTAGTTCACTCATTCACTGGTTCAGACTTCGATTTAGTCAATCTATATTTTCTTTAAGTCTTTATTGAGAACTGATTATATTCCAAGCAATGCCCTTATCACAGTTATTTTCTGGTCAAAATAGCTACCAAGCTAGAAAATAAGTTATTGTAATTCTGTAGAGGAAATAACTCAAGTACATCTAAGTTTGCTTCTCTAATATCAAAAGGGTAACCTATTAAAAAAAAAAAAACTTGAGTACTGACACAAATGCCATCTAAATTAAGTATTCATCTGGGGGGGTCTCATTAGTCTTTAATTAAATCAGTGAATAAATTATAGCAAACAGAAGGAACAAGCTTCTAGGCAGTGGGGGGGAAAAAGCAAACCGTGAAAGGGAATACAATGAATAGGTAATTTATCTACCTTTACATTGAATCTGTATCTAAAAACAAGCCTGTCTTCTTAGACACGTTTCCTTTGTCTCCATGAAATAAGACAAAGGAAACTTCATCTTTAATGAAGTTATGAATCTCTCTTCCTATCCAAACTGGGAACTCATGTCTTAAATATACATCTTGGCAGCTGACAAATACTTCCAAAGGAAATTTTGATGAGTTTTCTCTTGTGAAGTCAATTCCCTTTAAGAAACTAGAATTATGCTCTATGGGTTAGTATATAACAAAATGACTTGATAGAAAAAAATAAATCTTTTTTCCAGAGATGACTTGATTCTTCCTCTGTGAAAAGTAGGCTGTAGAGTGATATTCCTGCTCTGTGCTCCCTGAATTTTACTTAGGGGACTACAGTGGTATCTGAACTTGCATGGGCACCCTTCCCACCTATATCCCAGCCCATTACTACTGGCCTATCCCAGGCATCAATTGAGGTGTGCCATCATTTTCAATTTAAATAGAGTGGATTTGAAACTTACCCCACAAGTGATGGGAGCTGCACATTTCTCATGGTTGTCCAACAAATATTCTGTGAGGGGAGGAGAAGAGGATAAGGATGGTGTGTGATTTCCGGGCTAACTCTGGCTCACGACTACTTCTAAATTTGCTATGGACTATGATGCTCTCCCCAAGAACTGTGTCTGTACCGTACCACATCATCTCAGAGGCAGAATATAGTACTTTCTCCTTGATTTTCCCCCTAAACTATCACACTAGTTATGTAAACATATAGAGCATTTTATTAAAGGTTTTGGGAAAACAAGGTAATTGATGTAATAAGCCTCATAGTGCCTATTATGCAAAGCTTTCCTCATTTTATTATGCAAAGCAATTACACTCTCCACTGTTTGTGTAACCAAAGACACATCAATGTGCCAGCCTAAACAGGGGGCTATTTACTCCTGCTCTTTCCTTTTAACAACACCACAGAGGTTCACTGAGATTCTAGATTTTCCTTTATTTGGACCCCCTCCATTATTCCCTTCAGAGGAGGGAATAGCATTGATTGATTTCTACTCATAAAGTATCACTCTGAGCCAAAGTCGCTGTAGTTGGCCTTTAAATCACCATTTGCTCTTTCTCCATTATACTATATGGTCCTTGGTATTACAGGTTTCATTTATCTTGCCACAGGATCACAGGCAAAGGCCTCTCCATATCAACTGGTTTGTGGACCAGCAGTGGGCTGTCCATAATCTCAAGATACAAACTTACTGGTCATGCCAAGACACTCTGATGAAGGAAGGGAAAGAAACAGAGCATCTTGAGTATCTAGTCTATGACCAACATAGCAGCTCTACATCTAATAGGACTGAGAAAATAAGTACTAGTACTCCCAGTCTTGCAGATGAGGAGGTTGAGATCAGAGGAAATAACTCATATAAAATCACATGGGTATGGGAAGCAGGGCCAGGGACTGGGCCCAGATCTTCTGCCAGCAAAGCTGTGTGTCCTTTCATCATATTGCAGTGCTAGGATTAAAAAGATGTTAAGCTGTATTTTACAGGATTTGATGCTCCCACCCTCATCCCTAGGAAAGTTGTGCTTCTATCTCAAACAGCTTCTCAGATTGTCCCAGCAGGGGATAAGGTTTCACTGTACAGGACCCAGGGACTGATAGCCTGATGAGACCAAAAGAGCCCTTCCTGATTCCAAGAGGGAAATTCAGGCTGAAATTTCAGGGGTCAATGAGTAACTACTAAGTTAAGAGAGATCCTGAAATCAATTGGTAAGTTGCATATTTGAAATAAAATGAAAACTAAAATTTTGGATTGGTGATAGGTTTGAAGGAGGTGAGAGGATTGTCTGGAGACAAAGGGCATGATCTGGTGGTAAGTGTGTACACACATGATTTATATACAAGTGGATACAGACACCGCCACTTCTACTTGCTGCCTTTAGAAAACCCTTTAACCAAGGATGGAGAAATATACCATTGTAGCCACCTTTTTCTTCGTGTGTGTGTGTGTATGTATCATAAAAATGATTAAAAAGGTCTATTTTAAGTGTATAATTCAGTAACATTCAGTTTATTCACTCTGTTGAAGAACCATCACCACTAGTCAGCCAGAAACATCACCACTAGTCAGCCAGAACTTTATCATCCCAAACTGAAACTGGATACCCATTAAACAGTAACTTCCCATTCCTCCCACCCTTCAGCTCTAAGTCACCCCTATTCTACTTCTTTTGTCTCTGTGAATTAGGCTGTTCTAGGTAGCTGCATGCAAGCGGAATCATACAATATTTGTCCTTTTGTGTCATGCTTGTCTACAAGGTCTGCCCGACAATTTTGATTAAGCTCCTAAATGTAGCTCTCTGCTGCCACTGAACAGTGGCAACAACTTCTCCAGGGTGAAATGCTTGCATTGATCACATCCGGAGATATCTAAGATAGGGAAACTTGATTAAAACAAGAATAATGTCCATGTTCATAAACACTGGCACTTGAACAGATCAGCGAAATTCAAAGTGACAGAAGGAGAGCTCTCTGCATTCTGCATATGTACTTGGCAATATTTCAATGAGATGAACATCAAACTTAAATTCCTATTTTAGGAAAGTTTACCAAGTTCATATGATAATAGAGATATCGAGAGAATGACATAAATATCCTGTCCTCCATAAAAAACAATGTGGAAATCGTGTTTCTTTTATGCCTAACTTAAGCCATCATTATGAACATGGCTCTGAAATAGTGTACACAGTAAGGTAACTAAAGGATTATTGGTGTTCTCAATATTATTTGTCAAGAAAAAAATCATTCCTACTAAAGAGGTGGCATCGTGGTTTAATGTAGTGGACGGTATATTAAGGATAACATAATTCTGGCAAAATAATGCTTGGAATTCAGTCAACAAAACAAACCAGACTGCTATAAAAAGTTAAAATACCATATCTCAATTCAAAGATATACTTTTTTTCTTTCCCTTTGAGATGTGTAAAATTGAAAGGCATCTTACAGTCTATAGATGGAATTGGGTAAACTGAATAAAGCAAAAAATCTTTCTTTTCTGAGGTTGTTTGCCTTTATTTTAAGGGATGATTTGCTTGATTTTTTTCCCCCTTTGGTGTGTGTGTGTGCTTTACTTTTTTGGGGGGATGGGCACACCTACAACATGTGGAAGCTCCTGGGCCAGGGCTTGAACCCCAGCTGATGCAATGACAATGCCAGATTCTTAACCTGCTGTGCCACATTGGCAACTCCTATGTGCTTATAAGAACTTGTTTGAGTCTTCCATTATCTAGTGTTGATGATTACATGAATTTAGAATTTAAAGGGTGTAAAACTCCAACCCTTGTTTTTTTATTCTTTGTTCTCCCCATCACTGGGGAGCAAGAAAGCTGAAGCAGAAACAAGGTCTAGAACTGGCGATGTGTAACATGATCCTTCTCTGTGGAAGACTCTGGAATATATCAACCTATGTTTGAATCTTGCCTTGTCCACTTACCCGGCTGTGTGATTGGATAGGTCACTTAAAGATCTCTGTGCCTCAGTTCCTCCAGTGGTGAATAATGTTATCTACCTCATAGCAACATAAGGGATAAGTGAGTTTAATGTAAGCACCTAGAATTGTGCCTGGCACATACCAACTGCTCTCCACTATTAGCTGGTAACCAGTGAGTCTTGCTTCCTTTGTGATCTCTCGAGGCTCATGTGTTTACAACCTTTAGAATATCTGGAGATACCTCAAAACTAACAGGTCTACAGAAGAGCTCATTTTTGACCTGTATCACATTGTGTCTCCAACTTTCTTAAACGACCCTTTAGGTCTGTCACACCCCATGGCCAAGTTTTCAGCAAAAGCCTGTCAGTTCAACCTTCAAGATATATCCAAATATATAGGTTATGACTATTTCTCATAACCTCCACTGCATTTACCATGGTTCAAACAATCAACTCTTTTTTAAACAATTGGAGAAGTGTCCCACTTGATTTCTTGGCTTCCATCCTCCTTCCTTCTAATATTTCATCCAGAATCGTTCCTTTAAATTGTGACATTTATCATGTTACTCCTTTGCTAAAAGACCCCCTAATCATATTTCATCTCACTCAGAGTAAAGCTTAAGTCCTAGCACAGATTTTCAGGTGGTACCTTATCTGGTCCTACTACCCTGTGCATCACCTCTTTCTCTCTTCCCTCTGCTCCAACCTCTGTGATTTCTTCAAATAACTCACAAACTATCTTGCTCTTTCTAGGCTCTTTCCACAAATATCAAGATGGCTTGCCCCACTCCTTTCCTTCAGGTCTCCTATCTAATAGGCCTTCCTTCCCTGTCTACCATGCGGAAACAGCATCCAGTTCCCTCCTTGCCATATACTTTTTACTACTTCACTTTACTTTTCTTCCTTGCACTAATCACCACTTGATGTATTATCTATTTGTCTTTCTACTTGAGATCAGAGGTTTTTCCACTCAGGCTCTACCCCAAGGGCCTAGAACAGTATTTGGCAAATCACAGGGGCTCCGTAAACATTGAATAAATGAATAAAATTATGTGTCTTTTTCTAAGGATAACTTCTTGGGACCCTCATTTAAGTGACTGGATTTCCCACCTCAAATGGATTTGCGTTTGCATGTATTTTATGGGTCTGTGAAAGATTTTAAGATTGAGTTAAAGGAGCCTTTTTTTTTTTTTTGCTTTCCTATTTTCCTCTGGAGATTCTGACACTGTTTCTCTTACTCGCTCCTTCAGAGCCAATCAATGTCACCCTTTAGTCTGCCAAAGTGGTTGCTGAGTGATGAGGCATTTCTTCCCTTGGGGAGCTTAAAGTATCACTGGTGCAATTGCTACTGGCTATGAGCGAAAACCTGAGAATGATCAACCAGAATCCCTAGTAGGGAGCACAGGCAAGGAACGTTCAGACTCTGGGTCACTTCAGAGGGTCTTTCAAGTCTTCCCTTCAATACTCATGCAGAGTTTTAGTGCTCATGAAAGCAAGGCACCCCAGAGAGTTTTCTCTTGTCTTAATATACTGAAGGATCCCCACTGAGCTTCAACCGCAACTCTGCAGAGAGAGCAGGGTCTTTCTGGTGACTAAGCTCATCGTATACATTTATAACTTAATTTCTAATAAAATATTATTGAACCAAGAGAGACATCCCTTGTGGATTTCACTGTTAAGAGCTGGAGCAGTAAAGAATTAGGCTTTTTCTCATTAAGCCACTTTTCTTTTCATGCCATAGAGCCAATATAATGATTGTTTAACAATATGATGGTTTTACTCCACTTGGCCACTGTAACATAATACCAAAGACTGGGTGATTTTAATAAGAGAAATTTATTTCTCACAGTTCTGGAGGCTGGGAAGTCCAAGATCAAGGCACTCACAGAATTCGTTCCTGGTGAGAGCCAGCTTCTTACTGTGTGCTCACACGGCCTTTCCTCTGAGCATCTTCCTGGAGAAAGAGAGGGAGTGAGTGAGAGAGCTGTGTCATTCTTTTCTTACAAGGTCACTAATGTCATCAGGAGGGTCCCACACCTATGACCAAGTTTAAATCCAACTACCTACCAAAGGTCCCACCTCCAAATACCATCACATTGAAGACTGAGGCTTCAATATGGGACATTCAGCCCAAAACAGTGGTTAAGAGCTTTGAAATCAGAGTGACCTGGATTTAAATCTTGATTGAGATTATTTCATTGCAGAGTTCATTTAGGTAAGTTACTCAACTTTTCTAAGCCTCTGCTTTTAAAATCTGTACAATGGACAGTCTGCTACCTCACTGAAGTCCTACTAGCAATTTAGCAAATCATAACTAAAGAGCAAATGCTTAGATGGTGGCTGTCATTTTTATCTTTTAAATGCCTCCCTATACCTTATATAAATCACTGAAAATAATCGGAAAACTATTCTGTTTATAAAGAAATGACAATTTTATTTCTGACATTAAAATGTAAAATGCATTATTCCCTCTCCCAATAGAAAATGGCTTTATAGGTTCTTAAGCTCTTATTTTAAGGTGCCAATTTTCATATTACATAGGAAATGTATCAAGTATTATTTTCCAAACATAAAAGGAAATAAAGTATTAAGTTGCAAAAATGTTATACTTAAATACTGTAGCTTATTTTTAATCTAATATGAAAAAGAAAGCAAATGTCTGATAAATATATATACATTCTTGACTTTTTTTGTGTGTAAAGAATCTAGCTAAGTTCTTAGCATATTGTAGATATTTAAGAAATGTTAACTTCCCTTCCCCCCAATATCTACATAAACTTTAACATAACCTAAGCTTTATGTAAAAACCCACGACAAAAATGTTAGCATTTTATTTTATTTTTTGTCTTTTTGCCTTTTCTAGGGCCTCACTAGTGGCATATGGAAGTTCCCAGGCTAGGGGTCTAATCAGAACTATAGCTGTCAGCCTGTGCCATAGCCACAGCCACGCAGGATCCGAGCCGTGTCTGCAACCTACACCACAGCTCACGGCAACGCTGGATCCTTAACCCACTGAGCAAGGCCAGGGATCGAACCCGCAACCTCATCGTTCCTAGTCGGATTTGTTAACCACTGAGACATGACAGGAACTCTAAATATGTGAGTTTCTATTTTAAAACACTTCTAATATTATCACTTTTTTCATCTGCCTGACTTCAGCAATTTCTAGTGCAGATAGTAAGAGCTGTGAGTACCTACATTCTATTGCCCAGAGTGATCCTTTTAAATTGTTAATCATTGTTAGTTTTGTTTTTTTAATGTTCACTGTCAGATTCAGTCATTTACTAATTGAACCAAAATTTATTAAAAGCCTGCTGTGTACCAGGCACTGCACTCACTAGGCAGCAGGTATATAGGGGTGAATAAGAGGTAAGTTCTCTCCCTGAGGCAAATTAAATTCTAATGTGGAATGACAGATAATAAACAACCAACACAATTTCAGATCTTCAAGAATATTAGAGAAAGCCAAAGAATAACCATCAAAGGTAATACACTTTCTTTTAGATAGCAGTAAGTCTCCCAGATGTAGTGCCATCTGAACTGAAACCTGAAATTTGAAGTAACTGGCCAAGTAAAAAACCAATGAAGAGCAATGCATAGAGATGGGAGAGCAAACCCAAGGCCCCCAAGGCAGGTAAGAGTTTAGTACCTTAAAAAGCAGTGAGTAGACCAGCAGGTTTGGAAGATAACAAATAAGTGAATCTGGAAGGAGATGACAGATGACCTTGAAGTAGCAGGGATCAGATCATGTGGTATTATGTAGTCCAAAGGAAATGTTTAGATTTTATTCCAAATTCAATCAGAAGCCAAAGAAGGATTTTTAAGGAGGGAATGACATAATTTTACTACACATTAAAATGACAAACTTGGCAACTGTGTGCAGAGGGGAACAAAAGTGAAAGCTAGGAGCCCAGGCTGGTGGCTAGTTCCATAATCCAGGCTAGAGGAAATGGTGATTTAGACCAAAGCGGTGTTAGTAGAAGGAGAAACGGGATTTTAGCTTGAGCAAATGAGAAGTTGCTGGAGTGGGGAAGCTCTGCTCAAGTTTTGACAAGATGGAGAGTTATCAGGAGCTCTGTTTTTGATATGTTAAACTTGACATGTTTATACTATACAAGTAGAAATGTCAAATGTTGTTGGATATGGGTCAAGGATAAAGACATATACTTAGGAGCTGCTGGCATCTAGGAGGTATGTAAATTCACTGGGCTAGGAGAAAGTATAGCTAGAAAAGTAGGCACCTGATCAAGTTCTGTAGCACTCCAGCATTTAGAGTTACTTCTTCGTTTACAAGAAAAAAATAGGAAAGAAGTAGGAGAAAAACCAAAAGAACATGTCATTAAATAATATCAATAATTGCTAGCAATGCCTGTGCCAAATACTGTTTGAATTGCCTTGAACTAAGTTAATCCTCGCAGTTTCAAGAGGTAGATGCTATTATTACCCCATTTCCTAGGCACAGAAACCAAGGCACAGTGAGAAGCATTTTGCCTAGCAGATTTAAGGCTCAATACTATCTTAATTCCAAAAGCCATACTCTTAACTAGCACCTGATATGGATCTCTTATTTGCATGTGAAAAGCAGTTTTTCCATCCCCTTAAAAGTATCAGATCAGGGAGATGAGAGACAAAATAAGATGACAGGAAAGTATCCACTCGACTTGTAACATGGAAATAGATTGATCCAACAAAGAAAACTCTTCAAGAGGAACATTGTTAAAAGAAGACAGATAAATGGAGGTTAATGAGTAAGCAGGAAATAGGTAGTAGAAACCACAGTGTTAGATGGCTCTTGTGCAAAGTTGTATTGCAGAGCAGAGCAAAGAAATGTGTCTTTAGCTAAACAGGGATTTGGGACTCAAGGCAGGTGTGCTGGTTAGGTCATCTAGTTAGAACCTAAGATGGAGAGACAAGTACAAGGATTTATTGGGATAATGGCTTTGAGGGAGATGAAGAGGGAACACGAGTAGGCAGGGAAAGGCTTCAGATAACTACACAGGTTTGAGACCTGTGAAAGGAGAGGAGGAAGGGAAGGAGAATTAGGTCAGAAGAGACAACTGTGCAGCTCTGAGAAAGTCTCAGGTAGCCCGGTCAGGGAGCCCTGTCATAAAGACTGCCCATAGAGGTGTCCTTCACAAAGCAGAATGGCCAGTATATGGGAGCGTTGCCATGGTCCGTCATTGGCTAGCGTTATCTAGGAGAAGGCTTTCCTTGGCTTAAATGCTGCAGTGGAACGCAAAGTGCCACAGCTGGAGGCTCTCAACAAACTGAACTCCTTGAAGCTGACCAGCAAAGTCTGATTCAAAGGCAGACCTGAGTGGCAAACTGCCATGGCCATTCCAGGAGGGTGGTTTTGTATATTGGTTTTGTATGCTGATGGGAATCATGTTATAACAGAGATAACACAGTTACTTAAAATTTACAAAAACTAGCACAGGACTTAATTTTGACTCTAACACCAACATTGTGGGCCAAAAACATTTTTTCAATGTTTCTTTAAATGGCAACAACAAAAGTATAAGCATATAAAAGTCATTGTCGTAGGAACTTACTTAGTATTAAGTCTGGACACTCAGCCCCTATAACTCAATAGAATAAAAAACTCATTTTGAAAAATAGGCAAAGGAGGAGTTCCCACTGTGGCACAATGGGATCAGTGGTGTCTCTGCTGTTCTAGGATGCAGGTTTGATCCCTGGTCCTGCACAGTGGGTGAAAAGGATCTGGTGTGGGGGCAGCTGCAGTGTAGTTTGCAACTTTGGTTCAGATATGATCCCTGGCCTGGGAACTCCATATGCAGAGAAGTAGCCAAAAAAAGATTAAAAAAAAAATAGGCAAAGGACTTGATTAGACATTTTTCCAAAGAAGCATAAGTGGCCAACAGATATACAAAAAGGAGTTCAACATCACTAATCATCAGGGACACTCAAATCAAAACTGCCATGAGATATTACCTCATATCTGTTAGGATGGCTATCATCCAAAAATAAAACATTGGTTGAGGATGTGAAGGCATTGGAACCCTTGTATACTGTTAATGGGAATGTAAAAACAGCAGAGCTGCCATAGAAAATGATACAGAGTTTCCTCAAAATATTATAAATAGAACTACCTCATGATCCAGTAAATCCCACCTCTGAATATTTATCCAAAATAATTGAAATAAGGATCCCAAGAGATAGCTTCATTCTGATGTTCAATGCAGCATTATTTACAATAGTCAAGATTTGGAAACAAACTAAATGTCCATTAACAGATGAGTGGATAAAGAAAATGTGGTATATACACACAAAGGAAAGTTACTCAGCCTTAAGGAAATTCTGCTGTATGGGACAACACAGATGAACTCTGAGGGCACAAAACAAGCCTCAACAAATTTAAGAGGGGGAGTTCCCATCGTGGTGCAATGGAAACGAATCCAACTAGGAACCACGAGGTTGCAGGTTCTATCCCTGGCCTCGCTCAGTGGATTAAAGATTCGGCGATGCCGTAAACTGTGGTATAGGTCTCAGATGCAGCTCGGATCTGGCGTTGCTGTGGCTCCAACAGCTCCAATTCGACCCCTAGCCTGGGAACTTCGTAAACAAATGTCATTAAAATCTTTTCCCTACTATGTGAAGTGGTGATAAAAAGATACAGCTGAAAAGCTTGAGTGATAAAGTACCAAGGTGAATTGTATAAAAGATCAAAAGTTCAGTGATCTGAAAACTGTATTTTAAATCTAGAAATCCTTTTTGGTACTGAAATGATAAATCAATCAACAAACATGAGTCAAAAGTATTGAAAAACTGTTCAAAACCCTTGTCTTGTTGCCTCTTTAACTAGATAACAAGGACAACTGCATAGGTTGCAAAAAAGTTAAGAATTCTTGCTGGGTACGTTGTTTTCACTGGGCTGGAAGACTAAATCCCTTGACTGGTGTTATAAAACACACACTCCAAAATTCAAAACCCACACAGATTAACCAAAACCAGATACAATTTTTTCTATATTAAATCAAAGTATATATATACTTTTAAGTCAATACAGCACTTTATGGAAAAATACTTTAATATACTTTCCCTCAGAGTTAATAGGCTTCCTATTAGAAGCAGAGTAATGTTCTGAGCTCTCAATTGCTTGGGGATTCTTGGTAAAATTACTCTAATAATATGAGGCAGCATGAAGGCAGCGATATAGCAGGCATACAAAAATATTCACAGCTACTCTCTGTTCCCTGGGAATTTAGATGGGTAATCCCATATGGTTAATAGTACTTGTTATGTTGTTTGAGAATGATTCCAAAACAATAGAAATCACCAAGGAATAATGAAAGGGAGTTAAAAATGAAGGGAACCTTGCCTTCCTGAGGAAAATAAAACTGCTGGCAATCTTGGCCAGTGGTGACCAGTACCATGTCTTCTTCAAAACAATTTAGATGTTAATTTTGTTCAAGGACTGACTATGGAAGAATTTTATTCATTCAGCGACCTGTTGCATAACAGCACAGTAATGATCTCAGTACAGACAAGTAACTTCTTACTCCTGTGGTGCTACAGCTTGTTCTGCTACTATAACGCTATCTGTATGGGGATTACTGTGGGTAGTTTTCTTGGGAAAAGAGCAAGAACGAAAAACTCTGGAGTGTGGTGTTTGCAGACACAAAACTGCTGTCTCCATGCTCCTTAGAGAAAAATGACACTGGACACAGCAGGAATAATGTGCTTTCTCTACCACTTTGTAGTGTGAAGGGATTTCCTTCCAGGAAGGGTAGGGCATTGGGCAGTATGTCTAAGCAACACTACCAGTGCTTCCTTTTCACCAGGACCCAAAGGATAAGGTAGAATAGGTCTCAGATACATAAATTAGGAACAATACCTCTACAGAGCAAAACTGATTTTGTGTAAGATAGGCTAGGTCTCAGATACACACATTAGGAACGATACCTCTGCAGAGCAAAACTGATTTTGTGCACTCAGGCAATGGGATTAAGTTAATGCCACAAGCTCTACTTTTTTTGAAAGGTAAACTTCTGGCTGAAGAGAACAGCAATAATTATTCAAAATTCCTGAAGTAGGCCAACCATTTGTCCAGAGGGCAAAGAAATCCTGCTTGACTGGCTTCCACTCGAAACCAGTGTCAAGTTCCTGACCTTGTGAACTCCCCAGAACAATATTAGGTGGCAAAGGAGGAGCTGTTTTCTTTAGCTTCTTTCTTTTTCTCTCACTCCTTTCTAAAAAATCAGAGCAGGCAATGTAGTTGTATTTGTATTGGCATTCACGGATCATTTCTCAGAGAATTGTTATATTTGATAATGGACTTCCACCTTTTATAGGCTGGTTGATATTTTTCTGTCCCTTTCTTATGATATTTTTCTGTCCCTTTCTTATGATAGTGTTCATTAAGGGAATCCTTTCTTTCTTACAGTGGTGCTAGTAGGTGATCATGTACATTACTACAGATGTCCTCTGATAGTTTACTTTTAAGAAGGCATTATTGTTAGTGATCTGCTGCATTTTTTCTTCAAGTATTTTCTGAGTGGGAGTGGTGACAATTGTTCCAAAAACTGGAGAAAAGTAAAGGAGAAAAACCGACTAAACAGTGGCTCTTAAAATGTGAGATGTCACAGATCTTCTTGAAAATTGGATAAAAATTAGAAAGGTGCACTTCAGATGGGAAAAAAAAATGTTGATATGCTCACAAAAATTTATATGCGATCTCAGGAATTTCAGAACCCTCCTGACAGGCAGCAGTGAACTTACACCAAAGTTTATGAATGTCAGGTGAATCCCATATAATAAAGGGGCCGAAAGTCTTACCTCTACCAAGTCATAAAAGACTTTGAATACCCTATCATCCCTCAACCTAAGGCTGAAGTCCTCAGGTCTTCTGAGGAGCCCCACTGCTCTGAGCACCGCTATCAAGAAATACAGGTGGATCATCATTGGTAATGACTGGATTCTTCATAAATGCTGGCTGTGAAGCAAACTCTCTACCCTATCTTCCTCTAAATGGTGAGTCTTAAAACTTCAACCACAAACAGCATGTTACAAAACTCACTGGGAGCACTCAGGAGCTCACTTGTGGGAAGACACATGATTTCCAAACTGGCTCTAGCTGGGTGATTTTGCAGTTGCCTATACTAAATGATCTGTCCATTTTAGCTTTGATCTTAGGGAAAATAGCCACATCTTGATACATTCTTCATAATAAGCAGCTTGGATAATACTCCTACTCCTGAATTCAAAGATTAAAAGTATCTGGAGAAAGAACTAACCTTTCTCTTCTTGAGATATTCCCTCCAGGGCAGGCCGAAGGTATACTAGCAAAGAAGGAAAGCTTATCATTTCTCTATCCATAGTATCCTGAGCTGTCAATTCAGCAGCTTTGACAAGAACTAAACCTACTTTACAAAAAAAAAAAAAGAGAGCTTGAAAGTGTTGTACCATTAGCTATTCTGATTCTAGTCCATGCCAGGAAGCAAAGGTTCTTATTATACCATGTTCTATTTTTGATCTAATCCATATCAACAGCCTGAAATCTCAGCGTGGTAATGCTAGGGGAATTCTTTGATGATAATTGGAAACTGCACTGCCTTGCCCCTTAAGTTATACAATCCGACTGTCACCAGGAGTGTCATTTGGGCTTTAAAGAACCAGGGAGAAGAAAAGTGGGCATCTGAAGTCTCTGTGGAAGGTACAGCAGCAAGTTAGAGTCTCATGAAAAGTTCTTCCATTGCTTAGGTTGGGATATAGGAGTAAGATGGGTGTCCCTACCCTGATATTTTAGAGTCTCAAGCCAACTCAGTTTACCATCATTCAAATACCCAGACAGAACTACCTTTACTTTACCTTTACTTTTGGAGCAGACAGCATGATAGGGGAAGAAAAGTCACACTAAACAGCAGTTATTGAAAACAGTTAAATATAACACCAGGCGTTAAAACCTGGTATCTTCTTGTCATGATAAAGATTGTAACAAGAACAGGAAATGGCACTGCACAAATCCGTTTTCATGATAATGATCTCATGAATGTAAAGAGCATAGGAAATGGAACAAATGTAACCCATTCCATTACCACCTTCAAACGGTAACCTCCCTGTCCTAGTCACATGCCCTACTTATAGTCCTGATTAAATCACAAAAGGAAATCAAAAGGCTGACTGTGGCACAAGGGGAGCAAAACAGCCCCCATTTATGTGTGTGCATATGTGTGTGTGCACATGTCTTCCCTTTGGACTCTGTTGCACTGGAGAATTCCTTACAGCTGATTCCCTGACTTTCAACTGACTAAAGCAGGTCAGACACAGAAGGAACAAAGAAAACAAAAAGCCAAGGAGTCATCTGGGAATAGACACTCTCCTTATTACCCTTTATCAAGATGAGGAACCCCTGACATTCCCCTAAGTAGAAGCAGTAAACAAAGAAGATGACTGACCACCTTTCTTCCTTCTAGCCCTCAAAGCTCCTCAGCTTATTGAGGGAAATGGAGCTTCAGTCCCATGATGTGTTGTTCTCTCTGTCCTGTCTAAAGAGGTTGCAACTTAATTAGGGCTCATCTGAAAGTACAAAGAAAGGTCTCAGGAACACAAGGAAGCCAGAACTGTCTGAGGTCAATCAGGCCAGGTCAGAGTTGAGGCTGCCATCCATTCCTCTTTGACCTGGCCATGTTTCTCAGGAGGATCTGTTCCCCGTGGAAAGCTCTTTAAGTAATACTATGTGAAATGTCTCACTCCAAGATGACTGCTTCAGATACGAGGGGGAGTAGTGAGGAACGATGGCTGAGTTTGCCAAATAAATACTAGAGAAAATGAAAGCCAGATTGCCTGGAGTACTGTGCCCACACCCTTCCTCAACCAAATGTCACCCACTCTGCTCAGCTGGCTAGTAACTCCTTACATGGCATCCAAGTAGCTGCTCTATACATTTTCTCCTACTGGGGATTTGTCCAGGCCAGCAAGCCTGAATATACATTACATTTCAGGCATCCTGGAAGTCTGTCCTTTCCAGATGATACCCCAATTACCAAATGGCCCTGGTTAGTTAATAAGGAATGCAGCAGTGTTCCTTGCCCTGGTTATATGCCACTTGTTAAGTGCGTTGGGAGATTCCCAGGCGATTTCACATCTTAAGATAGCAGTTGGTGACCTCCTTATCAGACTCCATGAAAAAGTTTTCTGTGGGGTGCACTGGTTTCCTAAGTATCCTATCTTGATTCCCAAAACAGATTACATTGGAATTAATCTTTTCAAAGAAAAGGAAGCTCTAAGTTTCAAATAGTCTAAAATTTAAGAAGGCATTAAGCACTGAAAAGTAATCATTTGGGGACAGTACTGTGTGAAAAAAAGAAGATATTGGAAAACTGGCTTAGTAGGTTTGATTTGCTAATTTCTTCCTAGGAGGTATTAACTGATTGTATATGTTTGTGGTGAATCACAATAATGGGTCCTGTTTACTTAAAAACTTTCTACTCTTTTAAACAATACTCTTTTAAAGAGTGATATGATTAGGATAACTAGAATCTAGGTCACGTTATGTAATAGCCTCCATCATCCAATTTTTTAACTGTTTTTATTATCTTTTTCATTTCCAAATGGCCACCTTATATATAAATGTGCCTTTGCAACATAACTATTTCTTTTCATTCTTTCACTATTCTATGGGACTCTCTGTGGTTGTTTAGACAGAGAATTGAAATGACAGCAAGATAAGGAGCCAGCTGTGTAGTCTGGGGATAATCCCTTGGTATTTCTGAGCCACTTTTATTGGTACCAATGCTTTCATTGCTAAAATGAAGAAATTGTCAACTTGGTATTGAAGGTCCCTTCCAGCTCTGAAATCAGAGACATTGGGTTCCCATGAAGTCTAAACCAGTGACAAACCCATCTCTTGCACTTGTTGTTGATGTCATTCTGTGGATTTTAGTAGAACATCACTTCAAATGTCTTTTTAAAGGAGAATATTATCTTCTCTTTTCATGAATTTTAAATTTGTCTCCTTTTCTTGCCCATCATTCTTTATCTTTACAAGAGATATTTTGTTGTCTTCAGCGTCTGTTTCCACAGTGTCTATTTTTAAAGAATAAAGCAATGGGAATAGAAAGTAAAATTATGGGAGTTCCC
The DNA here is from genome assembly GCA_004024745.2 of Catagonus wagneri. Classification (NCBI taxonomy): domain Eukaryota; kingdom Metazoa; phylum Chordata; class Mammalia; order Artiodactyla; family Tayassuidae; genus Catagonus; species Catagonus wagneri. Next base: position 13,311,582 of record PVHT021183688.1, on the reverse strand, counting down.
GTTGTGGCTCAGTGGCAATGAATCCGACTAGTATCCATGAGGATGTGGGTTTGATCCCTGGCCTTACTCCGTGGGATAACGATCTAGTGTTGCCTTGAGTTATGGTGTAGGTCACAGATACAGCTCAGATCCCATGTTGTTGTGGTGTAGGCCGGCAGCTGTAGCTCGGATTTGACCCTTAGCCTGGGAAATTACATATGCTGTGGGTGTGGTCCTAAAAAACAAAAGGAAAAGAAAATTTGGAAGTGAGTTCTATGGGAAGTTTGCAAGGCATAAAATGAACCTACGATGGAAACAGAAGAAGGTTTTTTTTTTGTTTGTTTTTGTTTTTTTGGTTAGGACACTGCATGTAAACTCTCCAAAGTAAGGGGATTATATTTTAAAGAACTGCAACTGACTAAATGAAGGAAGGAATTTGGGAGGAGACTTATGGCTTCTGCTGAGCCATCAGACCCCAGTTTTACAGAAATAAAACAAATCAGCTTTTGGACACATAATTAGAGAATGTTAGAAACAACTTCCCAAATCAGAATCAGGAGGCAGACCCAACTTTCCTCCTATAGAGTAACGCCATCCACGCATAATCCTGAAATATGCGTAACCAGAACTACCCAACCGGCAGAGCAGCCAGGGTTCTCTGCCATCTTCTCTGCTCCAGCACCCTCTTGGGTAATCCACATCTGTTTCAAAGGCTTTCGCACTGTGGAACCAGAGATAAGAATTGTCTCAGGCTTGTGCAGACAATTAATACTGACCACAGCAAGATGCCATTTTCCACCCCAGAAGTGGTATCAGCTGAAAAGGGAACTTTCTTTGATCTTATCCAGGAACTTCATGCCATTACAAATTACCCCACTTCAACATCCTGTTTCCCAACTCCACTATCATCTTGGTTGGCTGTTTACGTGAACACTTGAGTTCACCTTATTTGAAATGATTTTCCACCTATACCAATTTGCCAGGGATCCAAAGCACTCATCTTGTGGTGTGTAAAGGCTAAAGAGACCACTTTGTGTGCAAAAACTGGCAATAAGACGGCATCTCTATTAGTAGTTTGTGACTAGGATGCTTCTCTGAATCAAGTGATATTCTCTAAAAAGACTTTAGACTTGTGATTTTTATCCTAAATTAGGCCCTGGTGCTGAATGTCTTTGGCTAAGCTAATAAATTGGTGATCAAGCAGATGACTTTGTTACCGACGATTAGGAAGACTATGGAAAAAGTAAATCAAACCACCTAATACAGAAACAATAACTAAAAGGATACAAAAGAACATAGAAAAGCAATTCTTTCAATTATTGTATTTTCCCTGCCTCATTTGCCAATGTGAAATATCCTATTTCTTCACATCTGGTAATCCTTACCAGTCCTTTAGAAAGATAGGAGACAGGGTTAATGTGGTGATTAGAGAGCTTGAGACAAATAAGAGAAGGCTAGTGTTTGCAGTCTATGCACCTGGTATATGTTTTATTTATGAATCCCCTGAAATATGTTTGAGGGTTTGGTGCTTATATCAATTCATCTGAGCTATGGTGAGGAGCCTCAGTTATGTGTTATAGGGCAGTCTCTATACTTGAGATCATTGTGTGAAAAAAGGGTCAAATACATGTGATAGTGTTCACATATTTACATGTAACATTTCTCTAGGTTCATTTTAGGTAAGGAAACGGGGACATTGGTCAAGTTGGAACCAAGTGTTCAATGTTATCTCTGAAAATGGCCCAAGGAATTCATTTGCCTTTACTAAAATGAGAAAAGCTTTATGAGTAAAGTGGATTTTGAGCTGAGTATTGAAGAAAGTTTAGAAATGAGAGATGAGAGTGTGGCTAAAGGTTTACAGCCAGGTCATGAAGGAGCAAGTGGGAGAAATAGAAGTAGAGCAATAGCTAGGAATAACAATGGGAATGTTGACAGATGACCTCAAAACCCAGTTTAGGCACTTAAGGGATTTTCAGTAAAGAATTATGTGATCCTAGCAATGGAAACCAGTAAGTAACATTTAGGTGAACATACCTGAAGAAAAATGGGTCTTGAACATGAATGGTGAAGCAAGAAATGGTAGCTAAGACCAAAGATAATAAGAACCCAGATGAAAAATGCAACTAAAACAATATAGAATCACAAAGTACAATACGCACAATAAACTCTGACACTATTAGGGCATGGAATTTGCTAGACCTGAAAGCCCTTAATTTTCTGGGATTAGGAAAAGACTGCTCCAGGGTTCAAAGGCTGGATCAGTCTACAGTTAACAAAATGAAATCTTCTTCAATTCTTTTTCCTCTTCTCCCCTACACCTTTGTAAATGGATTTTATTCTGATTTTATATAAAGCATAATATAAAAATATATGTCAAATATAATCTATTCTTGTCTGATTCAAAAGGTATTTCAATTTCTTATAATGCTTTAAGTTTATCATTAAAACTGTTGACAGAGATGAGTGGGAAGAGGATGGAAGAATAATGATGAAAAATTACTGGGTCTTTTCAATGTTAGGTACCATGCAATGAGATTTTCCTGTATTTTCCTATATATTCAACTATTATTTTTCCCATGGTTATTCTGGTTCATCTTTCTCAGTTTTAAAGACAACACTTCACTGTATATGGTATGTTATATTATTTATCATCTTAACTGTTTGAAGGAAGGACTGATATAGGACAAAATCCAGTGTGAAGTTGCAGCCACATGAAAATTGAGTTCTTAAGTAAAATTAAGGAATTTAGGGGTTTGGGGACAAGTTTAACATTAAGATATATAGGTAGATATCTAGATAGCAATTTTACTTTTATGGAAAAAAGAAAAATAAAAGGATCCAGGAAAAAAAAGTCTTCAGTTTGTTAGAACTAAAAAGTTCTATAGACATGCATGATTGGATTTTAGGAGAAATCCTAGGACAGAAAAGCTAATATTTTGAATCATTTGCTGTAGTGTTGAGGCATTACTGCAATAATTTTAATCAACTCCTGTTTCCATGGGGGCAATGGAATCTTGAGAAATATTAGCATAGATGCAAGATAATCTTAAGCAAGATATATTTCTGTACATACCTAGAAAAGCAAGGCTTTCATCTTAAGATATCTTGACTGTAAGATTCATTCATTATAAAGGAATTTTATTTTGAATCTACACACATGCATTGAGGAAACAGATGTATAGGTCACTGTGCACATTCTGAAAGAAGCATCAAGTTGAGCACCCTGAAGATGCATTTTCTCTAGAAGTTTTCCAATTAAGACTGATGATAGTTACTCTAGAAAAGAAATGCTTGTGTATTAATTACTCTATTCTTTTTGTGGGGTCTTGCTATGTACATAGGATTAGATAAAACAGTAATTCCAAATCATGTCAAATGAGTAAGAAATGTTTGTTGTCTTTCAAATAATACCACGGCTGCCAAGCACCGTCAGGTGTTGCAACTGAAAAAAAAAAAATACTGAGTATATAAATTTCTGCCAAATATTGCATTTTATTTGGTCTTAATAGGGTAAACTGAACTGGAATTTCTAAATTTGCTAAGTGTAATTATAAAAAAGGAAAAAATCATCTTCAGTCATATGATATTCTGATATCATATTACTATTTGTAGACTAGGTTTTATACACTTGCATTTTATATAACAGAATAAATAATATGGTAAAAAGTGTGTAAACAGAAAATTCCCCTAAGGGACAGCTACAGAGGAACAGGAAATATTGTAATTACTTCTGGTAACATCAAATGATATACTGTGTTAAGAATTACAGGGCAGGAGTTCCCACTGTGGCACAGTAGCCTAAGGATCCAACTCTGACTCTGGCAGCATGGGTTTGATCCCCAGCTTGGAGCAATGGGTTAAGGACCTAACATTGCTGCAGCTGTTGCGTAGGTCACAGCTGTGGCTTGGATTCGATCCTGGCCTAGGAACTTCCATATGTCATGAGTGCAGGCAAAAAGAGGGAAAAAAAACAAAGAATTACAGGGCATATTTACAGCAACCAGTATAATTCAGCAAAAATAAAAACCTAAACTCAGGATTCTCAAACTAGAAATGTCATTTGAAACAGGAATGGTTTTGTAGAAAACTTCTGAAAAATCTAATCAAGCATTATTAATGCTTAGCAATTAGATGGATAGTCCTTTAAATTTTTCTTTACTAAAATGGTGTCCTACTATATTTTCAATGATATTTTCCATGATACCTTCTAGCTGAACAGAGCTTAACTATACCAAATATAAGCATATAATTCATGATTGGAAATATAGAGAAGCAGAAGTTAATAAATTGTGGAGGAACGAGAGTATCACTGGGCTTTTGAGAAACATTTTCCCTCAGTATACTTTCAAATCCATTGCCTTGTTTTATTTTAAAAACATTACAATGATTTTGGTAAATCTGGCCTTTAGAATTATTCACATTTTACTGTAGAAAATGAGCTTGCTGCCCAAGGAGAGTAATAGAAACTTCTGTTCAGACAACCCATTGCCTTGATGGTCTTTCCAATAAAGGTTGCTGCCTTTCAGGAGTAGAAATTGGATGGACCTAACAAAAAAACTAGAAATGAGCCTGGAGAAAGAACTTATTTTAAAAAGAGAGGAGTTCCCGTCATGGCTCAGAGGAAATGAATCTGACTAGCATCCAGGAGAAGGCAGGTTTGATCCCTGGCCTTGCTCAGCGAGTTAAGGATCTGGTGTTGCCATGAGCTGTGGTGTAGGTCGCAGACGCAGCTCGGATCCAGCGTTGCTGTGGCTGTGGTGTAGGCCGGCAGCTACAGCTCCAATTGGACCCCTAACCTGGGACCCTCCATATGCCTCAGGTGCGGCCCTAAAAAGATATGAAGGAAGGAAAGGATGGAAGGATGGAAGGAAGGAAGGAAGGAAGGAAGGAAGGAAAGAAGGAAGGAAGGAAAAGTGTCTTGACAGGTGAATGTTATGAAGTTTTATAATCCTTCAGGTTGCTTTGGTCAGCATTTGTGATATAAACCCTCACTTAATGCTTTTGAGAATTAACATTTCCTCTTGTATTTTTTTTTTTAATATACATATCGCATGCTTTTTTTTTTTTGGCTTTTTGCCTTTATGTAGAGCCGCACCCGCGGCATATGGAGGTTCCCAGGCTAGAGGTCTAACAGGAGCTGTAGCCGCCAGCCTTCACCACAGCCACAGCAACATGGGATCCGAGCCGCGTCTGCAACCTCCACCACAGCTCACGGCAACACCGGATCCTTAACCCACTGAGCAAGGCCAGGGATCGAACCCGCAACCTCAGGGTTCTTAGATTCGTTAACCACTGAGCCACAAAGGGAACTCCTATCACATGCTTTCAAAAGAATTTTTTACCACATATCTCAAAAAGAAGCTTAAAAATATCTGAATTGCAATGGATCATGATGCAAATTCCTACTGACCCCCATTCC
>PVHT021183688.1:13250426-13305184 GCA_004024745.2 Catagonus wagneri | reverse complement strand
CCGGATCCTTAACCCACTGAGCAAGGCCAGGGATCGAACCCGCAACCTCAGGGTTCTTAGATTCGTTAACCACTGAGCCACAAAGGGAACTCCTATCACATGCTTTCAAAAGAATTTTTTACCACATATCTCAAAAAGAAGCTTAAAAATATCTGAATTGCAATGGATCATGATGCAAATTCCTACTGACCCCCATTCCTTCCTTTTTTCCCCTAAAGATATAACTTTTGTCACTTCTAACCTGGAGGTGTATACACTTGACAAAAAGAAGTGACTATGTTTATTCGTAGTATTTTCTATGTCCTCCTTAGACACATTGTCTATACATGCCATGACTTCTATGTGGCTGAGTCATGTGAATATATACCACCTTTTCTTTAAAAATTACGGCTTTTCTGCAAGTTAAGACAGATATGAGTTTAAACTAATTCTTTTCTATGAATTTTGGCTAAAGGTCGTTTTAGTTTTTATTTCTATAGAAGGAAAAAAGACTTAATTAAACAAAATTTAACCTAAAATTCGTGAGAAAGTGGTATATCTCTCCAATTTCTGAGAGATTTGTTGTATTATTGGCTTGGCTATGTCAGCTCCTGTAGTGACAGTTATATTAACTATTTCAATTGGCAAAACCTGTTATTTTGTTTCTAAAAATGTCAATTCATTGTTTGAAGTTCTAAAAATTATTGCCTCTTACATTCTTCGAAAAAAAAAAAGTATCAACCAGGAGTTCCTGTTGTGACTCAAAGGTAATGAATCTGACTAGCATCCATAAGGACATGAGTTCGATCCCTGGCCTCGCTCAGTGGGTTAAGGATCCAGCATTGCTGTGAGCTATGGTGTAGGTCACAGACGAGGCTTGGATCCTGCGTGGCTGTGGCTTTGGCCTGCAACTGCAGCTCAGATGCAACCCCTAGCCTGGGAACTTCCATGTATCTCAGGTGTGTCCCTAAAAAGACAAAAAGAAAGAAACCAAATAAGAACAAAAAAAAAAACTTTACCAGTTATTGACTTACTGAATTTTTCTAAAATTTAAAGCAATTCAAAAAAGTTAAAACTAAGCTAAACATAAAACAGTAAACTTTATTGTTGAGGTTCTAAACCTCCTTTCAAAATTGCTTCACATAGCAAGTTTTTTAGTGTAGTTGGACCTCTGTATTCTTGGGTTCTGCATCCATAGATTCAACCAATCATGGACCAAAAATGTTCAAAAAAATATATATCCAGACCGTATCAAAAAGCAAAACTTGAATTTGTTGCATTCCAGCAACTATTTAAAACATTTGGGAGTTCCTGTCGTGGTGCAGCAGTTAGCGAATCCGACTAGGAACCATGAAATTGTGGGTTCAATCCCTGGGCATCGCTCGGTGGTTTAAGGATCCAGCATTGTCGTGAGCTGTGGTGTAGGTTGCAGACGCGGCTCAGATCTGGCGTTCATGTGGCTCTGGCATAGACCGGAAGCAACAGCTCTGATTAGACTCCCTAGCCTGGGAACCTAAAAAGACAAACAAACAAACAAAAAAAACCCAAAAAATATACTTTGTATTTACATCTACATAGCATTTACACTGTATTAGCATTTACATTGTATTAGGTATTATAACACACAGGAGGATGTGCAGTACATCATATGTAAATACTATGCCACTTTATATAAGGAACTTGAGAATCCTTTGATTTTGGATCCTAGAAGGCTCCTGGAACCAATCTCCTATGGTTATTGAGAGGCAAATGTACTTTAAGGGTTAGGATAGTGATATTTTATTTCTGTCACACCTCCAACATCATCTATTACAATTCTAACTAAATAATAGATGCTCTACAAATTTCTGACTGTTTAAAACAACTGCTTGTATTATCTGTCTCTTCCTTGCCCTCTTACTGATTTATTTTTTGCAAAAGCACACCGATAGGAAGTTATTTCAGTTTGTCAATTTAAACATTTAAAGATTAAGCCGAGTTTAATAGGAAAGGAGGATGCTAGAACTGGCAAATAGGAATAAGTGATTAATTCTGCAATGATGAAAGGGTGCAGCAGTAGCCGTAATAGTCAGTTTTATGCTTGCAAGGAAATGATGAGTGGGAAATTTGTGACACCCGACTAAAAATCAATGCTCCTGGAAGGTGATATAATAGCTTTAAGTTGGAAAAAAATAACTACAGGGGAAATCAAAGCTGACACAGTGAAACTGCACGGAAAGAAGTGGGTAGAATAATGACAATGTCAAGCAACTAATGAAGCTAATGAGGCAGAACGTGATGGCACTAAAGATCTCATGTCCTCTAAAACAACTAGTTAATTTAGCTGACTAATTTGCTTACCTTTTCTACTTAATCTCTTAAGGACACCCTGGTGGTCCCCTTATGCTTTGTATCATTTCTCTGAATTCTCAAAATAACACTTAATATTAGAAGGATACACTTGGAAAGAGGAAGTAAATGCTAAAGAGAAGGCATTTAACTTATTTATTAAAGTGATGATCATCTCACTCCAAAAACAAATCTCAGAAATGAAAGTGAAATGTACACCTCTTATTTTTTCTGGCTTCAAGAGGAAAAAAAATTAGAGTGGAATATTTGCACTGTGTTAAGAGAAGAAAGCTTAATACTTGATGTAAAAAAATCTATACTTACGCCACATTTTCTTTATGTTAAGTTATTTCCGATCTGTTTGGGTGGTAAAGAGAGACTAGTCAGTCAATAGCTTCCTTCATATTTTGCTGTCTTAGAAATAGTAAGAGATGGTTGCAGAAGAAAACACTAAAGAGAATTCCAAAGCCATTTGAACTCTGCCAAGCAAACTCCTTAAAATTGCAGGAGAGTTCATTGTTTTAAAGGTAGTAGTCAGTGTCCTTCTCGGGAAACTGATTTAATTTGGCTAGGATAGGGCTCTGCTGGTGAGTTAAAGGGTCTCAAAAACAAGTGACTTATCTGTAAGCTGATAATTTGTCCTACTTTAGCAAGTAAGGCAAAGTTCCTTGCAAAGCTCTTTGCTCATTAGCTCATAATTAGAATAATAAATCTGGAATCACCAAACACATCCATGAGAGCATCACAGTGCTGTAAAAGTGAAAGTGAGATTATCCTATCCTGTAGGAACCAGCAGAGAGTTTGCTGAAATCTATTCAAATTCTAAATGCAAAGCTACATGTAATTATCATAAATTTAACCCCTAGGAAGAAGAAGAGGAAACAGTCTGGGTGGCATGAAGTCACTTTAACAGGCCACGTGAAAATGAAAATCTTTAAACACATTTCTTTAAAATATGTTAGAATTATAAGTATTCTTTCTGTTATGAATTATTTTAAAGTGGGTCTTTCACACACATTGTCACACAGGAGCATTTTTGCAAGTAAGCACTTACTGTGCTGCTTGGAGGAAACCAGTGGCCTGAAGGTACCAAGCAATTAGTCAGAATTCACGTAGTGAGTCAAAATATTGAGCCAAGAAAAAAGCCCAGTAGAGGACTCAGCAAATCACAAAGCCCACACTCCACCCTTAGTATACAGAATTCTGGGGTGGATGGATAACCTAAACTACTCTTGAGACAAGGGAGAATTGTGAAGTCACGAGAAATCAAGCAATTCTGCTGTCAAAATTACATTTAAAAACGGGGGAAAAATGCTTATTCTGCACAGCTTACTTGTATACTTATAGTCCATCTTTCATTGTGTTGCTTGACAGTTCCTTGAAATGGTCAGTTTGCAGATTGTTTACAAATATGTTCCCTCCTCCCTCAAAGTGCATATTAACTAATACCAGTCCAAATCGTGCCCGTACATGCTATGCAACTTCTGTTTATTTCTGAGCTCCACCCAACCTTGCTCATTTTCCTCATCACTCAAGATTTAGAAAAAGTTGATTCCTGTCAGTACCATACTGCACAGACTGACGAAAACTAACACGACGATTAGGGTAGATGTGTCTTCTCTATAGAAGTACCTGGAGTTGCCCTTACACTTCTTGTGTTTGTCCTAATCTGTATGATACTTAAATTAACAGAACTGAATTTCTTTGTGGTTTGTTACTAGTGAGAATGTTTCTTCTTGCTCAAAAAGCAGTATGTTGAGACCCCAAACTTTTCCTGTTTTAGCAGAGGAGTCAGGATGGACTCTGGTGGTCTCTTTACTCCGCTGAAGTGGAAACTCTACTTTACCCATTTGGATCTCTTTTGAGACTAAAATGTAGATTTTTAGCTAAAATGAGACTAAAATGAAGACTTTTAAATAAAGTGCAGACTTTAAAAAATTAGAAACTAGGTATCCTCTATTTGAAAAGGCAACAACAAAAAAAGCCAAATAAAGCAAATATGACATCTATTTATATTTTATTTTTAGCAGGTAAGTTTGTGGAGAAAAGGCCACAGTGGAATCTTAGTGTATGCTAATAAATAAACTAGAAGATGCTCATCATGTAACATTAGCTAAAAGACCAACTGTGCATGGTAGGCTCAAATATATTTTTATTTTGAATGAAACTTCTTAAAGGGCTTTTGTACTCTGGCCGCAACTAAAAATATTTAGAATCGTATACATAGGTATGAGAACGAAATCCAATCATTGTTAATAAATCATATTGGAACTTCTCTAGCTTTTACAAATCAAATTGATTTGAAAAATCAATTTAAATGTTCCTTTGCTCCCTTCCCCTTTCTTTAATTTATCAAAGACCTACATAACCACTATCCTAACCCTATATAGAGTATTTAGCACTAATTTACATTTCACGCATATATACAAACTTTGCTCTTTGGCCTTTCGGTGAAGTCAAACATTGCTGTAAAATGTAAGAGGTTCATCTACTGCCTGGAAGTCTCTCAGAAAAACTCTATTTAATAACTGTTAGTTTTAAAACTAGCAGAAGTACCCTTCTGTTTTCCAAAAAACAACTACAAGCAGCATTTCTCCTGGCAGACCTACAGGCACCACCCGGGGTGAGGGCTTCAGTCCAGATGGAGGATATTTACCTAGAGTGTGGGGCTCAAAAAATATTTTCCAGAGCTAATATAACGGAAGAGAGGAACCACTCTTAGATGCATTTAAATACAGAAGGCTCCATTTTACCATACTCCAGGAGAGACAGTTCTGCTTCTTGGTCCATCCTTCCCACACCTCAGCTGTGTATCCCTGAATTCCAAGGCCACATTCTGACAACACTTCTCTCTTATTCCTGTGTGCTATGAGCACCACTGCTTGAACAAAATGAGGGGCTAAATCCTGAAAATAAACCTTCCTATTCCCAAATACCCACCCTCATCTCAACCTTTCTTCCCAAGGTTTTCCTGTAATTTATTGTGTGTCATAAAAGAAGTACATATTGGGTCCTTTTTTTAAAAAACAAACTAAATTTAGGTGCTTTACCTTTTTTTTTGTCTTTTTAGGGCCGCATCTGCAGCATATGGAGGTTTCCAGACTAGGGGTCAAACTGGAGCTGTAGCTGCTGGATTCTACCGCAGCCAAAGCAACTTGAGATCTGAGCTGCGTCTGTGACCTACACCACAGCTAATGGCAACACCAGATTCCTAACCCACTGAACAAGATCAGGGATCAAACCTGCATCCTCATGGATACTAGTTGGATTCGTTAACCGCTGAGCCATGACAAGAACTCCTAGATGTTTTACATTTATTGGGGGGAACATGGACAATGAAGTAAAGAAAAATCTCTTGACGTCTTACAGATTCAATCAATGGCTCCATTAGCTACCTCTTTTATTGTTAAGTCCAAAAATACTTAATTTTTTAAGACAGAAAACACTAAATGTATGGAATCTTTTAGTTTATTAAACAAAAATAATTAAGTATATGAAATTTGCCTGTAAATCTCAACTCTAATTCTGTCTTTTCTCCTTTTGGGATATCCACTAGAAAACTCTCTGCTCCCCCCGCCTCATTAACACTTTTCTATAAGAGAATCATCAGTGTGCTTTCTTTCTTGGGGATTGGGAGTATCTGCACTTTGACCTTTACATCCAATTCTGGAATGGAAAATTTTGTCCCTGAGACACTTCCGTTTACACCATGTTTGTACTTAAGAGTTAGGCTCTGAAAGTTAACTTCCCTCATTAAGTCTGGAGGAGGAAGTGGAGGTGGTGGAGGAGGTGGTGACGGTGGAAGTAGTGGAGGAGGTGGTGATGGTGGAGGAGGTGGAGGTGGTGGAGGAGGTGGAGAGGTGGAGGTGGTGGAGGAGGTGGAGAGGTGGAGGAGGTGATGGTGGAGGAGGTGGAGGAGGTGATGGTGGAGGAGGTGGAGGAGGTGATGGTGGAGGAGGTGGAGGTGGTGGTGGTGAGTGAGGGCAGCTGCTGCACACCCATTTCAGGAGGCATGGATAATCATGGAACTCAGAGCTGGGATGAAATCCTTCCAGTCAAAATGGAGACACAAAACTCCTGGAGAACAAGCAGTTTTTATTCTGCTTCTAAGTCAGGCCTTTCCTCTCTTCTCTCCTTGTCATGGGGTCCATCATCCCCCACAGACCGAGGCAGCTGGGAAGTGAGGAATAGTCACGTGTCCTACAAGGCTGTTGATACACAAGTCATGAAGTAATACAAGGGGACAATTTTCCATTTTATTTAGACCAACTCAGGAAAAACTGTTGACAGTCCACTTAAAAAAATTCAGCATGAGAATAGCTTCATTTGGTCTTTTGTGAGGGTAGATACATTCACTTAGATTAGTGAAAATAACTGGAGCCCCTTGTTATTTACTAACATGTTAAGGATTATCATGATACAGTACAACTTTCTAAACTGAATCCTAAGTATAGGTCCTCTACCACTTGGAAAAGTTGAGAAAATTGAAAATCCAAGGCAGAAGTTGATCATCACTGACCTGGAATCTAATCCTCTGTTAAGTCATTCAAAAACCCAGAACAAGTAATGTCAAAATTTCTACTAAGAGCGAATTAATTCCTTTGGAAGTGAAGAGAGAGAGCTTCAAACCTGAGTCATGTGAAAAGAGCAGGAATTGAGGATGTGAACAAAACATAATTTTTAACATGAGGGCAAATATCAAGATTATCTAATTCAACCTCCCAGATTTTACAGACAAGGAATCTGATCAGTTACATAACTACTCAAGGCATTTAGTAGGAGTCGGTCAACTTTGCTTTGATAACTGCCTCCATCATTTTTCACTTGTGGGACATTAAGTATGTAACTTTACCATAGTTTTCTGTCTACAGAATTGGGATGATCTTGTAGTATTGCCTCATATGGCTACTGCAAGGAATAAATGAAAATACTCATAAATATAAACCACTCAAATCAGTATGTGCAAACAGATCTGCCCTCAATTATAAACTTCTTTCTCTATCCCTTCATGTAAAGAATTTTAATTTTTCCTCTTGGCTTTCAGGATAATTGAAAGAATATAGAGAGATCTTCCATTTAAATATTTCTGGAAGAAAGAATATCCCTTTGAACCTTTGAATTTAGAATTAAAATATATTCAATTTTAGTTCTTGTTTGAAATTTAAGTGGCTTTTTAACATGAACTTTGGCTAGACTTGAAAACAGTAGTAATTCAACATGTTGGACAAGCATTTCAGGTCTGGCTAAGCCTTGAGGAATGGGAAAAAAGGAAATGGAATCGCCTCTCCCATTCAGAGATAACACCTCCCGATTCTGCTTATAACCCAGACAGCTCTGTACTTTGAAGAGCAGAGGGATAAAAGGAAAAGATAAGAAAATTAAGACTTTCTTGCAACTCTGCCTTTCTTAGAATTTCTCTTTCCATGAATGTCTTTCTAGTTCTCAGACTATCATTCAAGGCCAAGCTCTTCATAAAAATTTCCCAAGCTACACAGCCCACAGCTACTGCCTAGTCTCATAAACTTGTAGAACTTACTGTCATTCCATTAATTTAGATAATAATCCCAAGCCACATTCAGGTAACTCCTATGCTGCTTTATCATTTTGCTATTACTTTTCCTACCTCAGTATTTTGTTTTCCAGCTAAACTGTAAGTTTCTAGAAGATACCTTTTATTTTAAGCAGTTGACCAAAGAAAGCAAAGGAAAGGTAAAGCAGAAAAAGAAAGTAAACACTGTAATTCAGAAGAATTTGCCAGAACAACTCAAATACCAGCTTTGCTCCACAAACCCCACCCCAAAACTAAGCAGGACTGAAATGGCCAAAGCAAAGCCATAACAAAGCTCAGTAAATATTTATCTTGTCTTGAGTATTGCAATAGATTCCTAACTAATCTTTGTGCCTCCAATCTCTCCTGTCCAATCCATTCTTCACAAGACTGCTCGGAATGATCTTACCTACGTTACACACTCAATAATCAGTGTAACTGAATTTATTAAGCATATGTGTTCAGCAAGGAAAAAATTACCTTGGTAATTTGTGCAACTATACCACTGTTATACTGTAAGTAAAAAAGACAAAACTTTGGCAATTTAAAGTATAAGAAACTCAGAAAACAAGATTTTAGTATAATATATTCAGGTTCTTTCTAAATTCATAAGGACCGCTGCAAACTAGAGTATTTTTTTTCACTGCTCTCTTAGCAAACATGGCAAAATAATTACTTTATCTACACCACTTTATATACAATATACACTTTGACAGTAATTGTCTTATTGGAATAAAACTGATGTTAGAAACTGTAATTCAGGAAATACTATACATTGCATAGATTCATTCATTCATTCAACAAGTAGATATTCAGTATCTATTACATTCCCCACACCAAGACTGATAAAAGTTACAAAAGAGGTAGAACAAATACTGAGATGTTAGGAGAACCTTGTTTTTGGTTAACTAGGACAACATAAACGCATAGAGGTAAAATCATATTTTCTGAATCAGTAGGTTTAAGCAGAAAACAGCACATTCAAGTTAAGAAAGTTTAGGAGTATAATGTCCCTTTCATGAGCTGGATAGGTAGAAGGAAACTGCAGGGACAGTGCGGTGTACCAGTGTGAGAGCAGGGCTCTTCACAACCCTCCACCTGAAGGAACTGTGTGGGAAAGTAATGGTGACTGATACCTGGAGATAGAAAGGATGCTGCTGAAGAGGCAGCGGGACAGAGCTGAAATATCTGAGACCCCGTGGGGCTGGGGCCTGGGAGTATACATATCCTTTCACTCTGGGATTTCCCTCTTACAGTTGTCTGGAGGTCAGAGTGAGGAGTCTACTGGCAGATCCACACAGTTCAGCCACCCCTGCTAACAGGGTAGGCAGAGAACAGAACATAGATCCAGAGATGATGGTATTCAGCATCCTTTAAAACTTTCCCCTAAGTCTTGATGCAGTCAGAACGGGTTGGTTGAAGAGCACAAACCCTCAGTGAATGAGTGATTTGGAGCAGTGCATTTTGAAAACAGTACAATACTATTCTACTGAGATTCTTAAGGCAAAATGTCAGAGCAGCTGTCATTATGGATACTTTTTATAGAAAATGGAAAGTTAATGAAGCAAAAAGAAAAAACGATCAATTCATACTTGGTCTAGTTGTGTAAAACTACTAATTTCAGTCATATATATTAGTTGCTTACCATTTATGCCTAATTACCATGTAGCACAATAACGTGTATCATTAAACATGTCATATTAACTTTACTAACTTCACAATGTTAGCTTTACACAATTAGCTCAGTTTAAGTTTGGACAGTTTTGTAGGTATTGACTCATGTAGGATGTTCTCTGTTTTAACTCAAAGAAAATAATTTGCCTCAGTTTGCCTCTGCCCAATCACATGGGCTCCAGAGACCCAGGAAATGAAAAAAAGAAATTGTGGCAGAGCCTCTCAAAGTAATATGACTTAATTTAGTAGTGCTCAGAACCAAACCAAAGCCCAGGATTGGGTTAGCAACTAATTCCAGCCATGATATAGAGAAGGAAAAAGTTCATGCCAAACCCTTTATAACTCTTAAGTCATAGAACTCAGTATGCAGGGAACTGCCACCGGGAGGATCAAATGGGCAAGGGGTATGCTATCTTTAGCAAATGTATCCTGGTCATGAAGACCACGTTCCATTTCTGCACTTGAACTAATTCTTAATTGTAGGCGTAAAACTGGAGACAAGCTGACCTTCCCTCAAACACCAATGATTACAGTTATTACAATGTATTAGTACTACATATTTGCATTTCTAGTCATGATTGAGACATCTTATCACTGAATTTATGCATTCATTTCAAGGATTTATCATAACATTTTTTCTTTTGCCTTGATAAATGGTGAATAGATGTAGTCCTCAAACTCTAGATCCCTTAAATTGCCAGACAGAGAATGCCTGAAATATACCACAAGTTGCTCTAAAAAGGTTCAGTTTAATTATATCAAAAGCCATAATTTAGCAGTGGGTCTAATACTATAATTAAAGTAGGTTCAGGGTACTATGTGGCATGCATTTAAAGGATTAATTTACTTTAAAGAGATGTTCCTTTGATCCCAGTGAATAGTTGAGTTGATTTACTCTGCCTCACATCTGGATAAGGATCTATACTCAGAAGTACAAAAGTGTGAGCATAAGTTGGGCATGGGCCATATTTCATGGCTTCAGAAAACAGAAGAACTTCAGGGATTCCATTCCTCCTGGGGGATTCATCTTCTAGGACCACAGGACCCCTCGCATATATTGTCTCCTCATTGCAGGCCTTCATTTGTGATTAGAGGGAAGAATGGTTGTATCAAGTAGGCACCGAGAGAAAGCAACATGGTGTCGCGGAGAAAGGCTAGTTGTTTTGTGTTTTCACATCATCCTTGCCTGATGATGCGTTAACTGACCTTTAGACAGTTTGCCACTGCTGTTCAGAGAGGGCTGCTAAGTTAGCCACTTAAATGTCAACAGGCATTAATTGACCATTCATGATAAACAAATGGTGGAAATATGACAACTGATGGGTTAAATAATATAGGAAGTACAGCTACTCTATATTGCTTGCCTATGTTCTGCTATATCCTTGAATCCATCAGGACTTTAATTCTTTGATCAACCACGTGAGGTAAAGCTTATACCCACTATGTAGATGAGGCAACAAGAAGAATGGAAAAAAAAATTTACCCATGGTCACACAGCACTTGGAAGAGGAGGAGCTTGGATTTGAGATTAAGTCTGTCCAGTTCTAAAATTCATATCCTTCCCACTATTCTATAAGTCTTGGTAATACCTTTCAGCTTTCCACTTATGGTTGTTTTCTTCTCCATGGAGATTTCCTAATTACCTGTACACATAAACCCACAGCTTATCCCTGACTCTTCTCCTGCTCTCTGTTCCTCCTAAAACATCTGACTCAGAGTAATCTTCCCGAAGCAGCAAGTCACTGAGTCTAATGAAGCAGAAGTATCATCATGTTACTTGGGACAACGACCTATGGACTGTGGTCAGTAGATTACAGCCTGGAAAGGTCACATTTTGGGGGGGTCATAGGTGATGACTCATATGATATCTTCTTTTATCAAGATCAGTTTTAAGAAATGTCAGAATGTCCAGTCATCCAAATTTTCTAAGAAATCTGCTGGCAAAATAATTTTTTTTCCCTTACAGTTTAAAATAATGCACTTCAAGTGGATTCTATAACCCATAGTTTTGGGAGGGCTGTCAGGAGTTAACAATTACAGATTCTCCTTCCCAAAGCTCAATCTGGCACCTGTGCCTTAGATCCCATCCCTTCCAAATTCCTTAAGAAACTTGTTACCACATGTTTTGCCTTCATCTCTAGGATCTTCAGTTTCTGCTTCACTCCACTATTATTTCCTTCTGCCTTCACACTTCACCAAAAAAAAAAAAAAAAAAAAACCAAAACTGTTAGTTTGCTCTGCTGTCCCCTCCAGCGACCACCTCATTTCTCTTATTTTCATTGCTGAGCTTTTTAAACAAGTGGTTTCAGTGTGCTGCCATCATCTTTGTCCCACACAGCCTCCCTTCAGCCTCTGACAATCTGGCTCCCACCCCACTACCCTTTTCTGGATGTGCAGTGGGGTTTTTTTCCTCTGCCAAATATACTGGATAGTCTTTATTCTTGGTATCTCTGTGTCATGTTATTTTAACTGCTCACTCCTCCTGGAAACACTGGCTTCATTCTTAGTTTCCTTTTGTCTCTTCCTACCAATTTCAGTAGCTTCCCCCCTCCTTTTTCCTTTTGTATTCTTTTTTTCTATTTAAGGGTTTCTATGTAGTGATGATGATCTTTTTTATTAATCTTCTTTATCAGCTTTAGCTGGACATACAGTAAATGGAACATATTTTTGTGTAAAAAGCCAGTTGTCCGTATATGTATGGATTTTCTACCCTATTCTATGGGTTTGTTTATTACTAAAACAATATCACAATGTGTTCACTAATGTAGCTTTGATATAAAATTTGAAATTCTTCTTCACCTTCGTTTTTAAATTCCCCAACTGTGGCTATTCTGTTGTTACATTGCCTTGAGCTTTCTTTCTAAACATGACTGGCCTTAATGAATTCTGGAAATTTTCTCACAATTCCCATAGACGCTTTTTTTTTGCTAAAGTCTCTTTAAAAAAGAAAAAAAAAAGCAGAACCACTAGCCCAAGCTTCTCCTTTTCCAAGCCCATAGCTCTGTCAATAAACAAATGACTATAACTGTACTTGGAAACCTCATTTCTTCAAGCTCTGAACTTTTTCTGAAATTCTCATCTGACCCTCCCCATGAATTCTCCCTTCTACTTCATCATGTCATCCCAACCACAGTTCTCCTCTCTGCTCCTCAGACTTGAAACTTCCTCTGTGACTTATCTCTGTCCCACTTCTCCTAATCCAGTAAAGCAGCATACCCTGGCCATATATATTTTTTTTCACTCAAAATAATTTTCATATATGGTTTCTTCTCCATGCTCATTGGTAATCTCACTTTTATCATGCCTGATGACTGATGGAAAGCCTAACACACTATCCCACTTCCAGAGTCTCCCTGCCCCAAGCCATTTTCTTATATCTCTCTCTAAAGCAAATTTGTCCTCAAGGCAAACCCCTACCTAGAAGTTTTCCTTTCTAGCTCTGTTTCCCTTTAACTCTCTTCTAACTTGTTCTAGTCTACCTACTGTTTTACTTTCACTTGTATATGAAACTAGCTGTTTTTGCTTTTTAGGGCTGCATCTGCAGCATATGGAAGTTCCCAATCTAGGGGTCAGATCGGATCTGCAGCTGCAGGCCTACGACACAGCTGCAGCAACATGGGATGCCAGTCAGAGTCTGTGACCTGCAACATAGCTCACGGCAATGCCAGATCTTTCAACACACTGAGCAAGGCCAGGGATTAAACCTGCATCCTCATGGATACTAGATGGGTTCGTTACCACTGATCCACAACAAGAACTCCCAGAAGCTAGCTAATTTTTATTTTATTTAAACTAGTATTTTTTGGGAGTTCCTGTCGTGGCTCAGCAGTTAACAAATCTGACTAGCATCCATGAGGACTCAAGTTCAATCCCTGGCCTTGCTCAGTGGGTTAAAGATCTGGCGTTGCCGTGACCTGTGATGTCGGCTGGCAGCTACAGCTCTGATTCAACCCCCAGTCTGGGCACCTCCATATGCCTTGGGTGGATCCTAAAAAGGAAAAAAAAAAAATAAACAAGTATTTTCTAAGTAGAATGGAATTTAAGTAACATTTACTTAAAGACTTTTGTAGAAAGGTAGTGAAATCCAGGAACCATTATAGAATTTGGTTCCCCAGTCCCATTACTCTATTTAAACCATACCTTTAGAGTTTTCTGTGAATTGAAAGGGATCCAATCATTTGACACCGAATAATTTTATTTTATTTAAATTTGTCCCTTGTCCTATATTCATACAAGAGCCTACTACAGGTTATAAGAACAACAAAAACAAAAATAAGATCTAGTGAATGTTCTCTCGTGTCTCTGAGATAAGAAGTAGATGAATTGGACTAGTATCTAGTGAAAAGGGCATATTCTTCAGACTACAGTCTACTAAGGAGAATTTTCAGAAGTGACAGGTTATAAAGATCCTCTTTCTTTGATTAAAAGTTCAGCAAACATAGTTAAGTTCAACTTACTACAGTTACTCTTTAGACTTCCTAGCCTTAATTGAAAGTCATGGGAAAGTAACATTTGTTAAAACTGAAACAAACACTAAAGCTTTACTTCCTTATAATATTTTGTAGAAGAGATAAGAAACAAACAATTTTCTAATACTTATAATTCTTTAAGGAAAATAATATTTGAAGATCAATTCTTTTGAAAATAAAAGAAACATTAGAACCTTTCTGCACACAGAGGGGTGTAAACTAGGAAACATATCTTCTCCTGGGTTTCAAGAATATGGTATCCTAAACACCAAATCATTAATATTATGAAAATGTCATAGGGAAAATAGCATGATTAGTTATTCTGGCATAAACTTATTAATTCCTTAAAGGTAGGTATTTCTCTTTTTCCCATTAGCGGCTGAAAAATGCCTTACACAGAGTAAGCATATAAGTATGTATTTAAAAATTGAATTCCGTAATACTATTTCCCCAATATTAATAACCCTGACACAGTTAAACTGGCTTTAAAGGGTTAATTAGAATTGAATTTGCAGGAAGAAAATAAAAAATGAAAAGAAAGCAGAATAATTCCAGATTAAACATTTTCCAAGCTGAGAAAATAAAATGGAATACCTGATTCAAAGCAGGGCACCTATGAGATAATTTTCTGATATGTAATATAGATTTATGTATAAATCTGCTAAACAGTAAAAATTAAAAAAAAAAAATATCCCAGTACATTGTGTTAGAAAGAATGCAAGTGCTTTTGGAAAATCTGTGTTTTCAAGGACATGCAAGGTTCAGGTACATTGCATTTGTGTGGGGTAAAGGTGTCATAACCAGAGAAGGGTATTTACAACACTGGGGGCCTGTGCAATCTCACACCGTTCAACTTCTTTTCAAAGTCCCAGAGAATTGAGTTTACTAGAATTCTCATGAGTAGGAGAAAACCAACTTATTTTTTTTTCTTTCCACCTTATGTATGAGGAATGAGGGTCAAAGAAGCGTAGTGCCACTGTTAACCTCACATAGCAAGACAGCCTGACTATTCAGTCCTTATTGCATTTAACTTTCACCTGCTCATGAAAGAGCAGGAAAATGCAATGCTTTGTTTGGATGAAAACACAAGAATTCAGGTAAGCCAAACCAAACAGTTTAGCCAAGAAGATGATTCAGCTTATTAGGACTTGGGCAGGCAAAAAGCAAAAAAAAGGGGTGGGGGGAGACGCTGCTATTCCTTAGAAAACCCAATCTTCTTCCCACAAAAAGTCAACAGGAAATTTTAATTATAAAAAAATGTATGTGATGATACAGAGTGGACAGAGTAACAGTTGGAAAAGAGAGACTTAGAAATATATCAAACTACACGTCATACCTGGAATGTGATTTCTGATCATTTTAGAAAGAGAATTTGAACAGAAAGAGGTTTGAACAGACTTTAAAAGGAATGGGGAGGGAGGTGAGAGAGTGAACTTGTCCATTTAAGCATGTTTTTTCCCCAGTTCTCACTGCTCATCTGAAAACAAGAAGTAGAGCAGGTCAGGAAAAGGGTTATGGTTAACACTGCAAGATGAAAGATAAGCAGCCAGGCAGTTAGAAGCCAAAGCATTTTATCTAGAAGAGCAGGTCTGGCCTTGTTTCCATCTTGATAAGAATTAGATTGGAGAGCTTGTTTGTCTTTAGAGTAGGATGGGGTGGCAGGCCTGAAGAAAGGGGACAGGGAAGTTGGGGGCTTAGTTATGGAGTTGTGGCAAACCACTAATGTAGTGATAAGTCCTTCTTTTGTGTTATATGTCTACCTGAACTTTGAAATTGTTAGACTTATCTGTTTAGATAACATGGCTCTGTTTCTTTTGAATGTGCAGACTAAAATATCTAGAAAGTTTAAGTGACCTAACAGGCTTATTACTGCAGTCTAAAATTTTAAGACAATGGCTAACTGGTTAAGTCACTGACTCAAAACTTGAAGGAAATGGCATTGAATTTAACTCTACTTTAAATGGTATGTTTATCTTTATCCTGAGGCATATGTACCATATACTCTGGATTACTTTTTAAAGTTGTGTTTTCATCCCATTTCAAATCCCTTTTGTTAAAAACAGATTATAATTATAGGCATTTCTACTTTCATACTGTTCTAATCTGACAATATGACTGCTTGAGGAGTGTTTTTTTTTTTAAATGTAATTATTAAAATAAACTTCTAGGCAACTGAATTTTGTTTTTGGTGTTCTTGGATAAGAGACATCGTGCAGGTTTCCTGCTTTATCTCTCTGAAAATATAGAGTATAAACGCAGTAAATATATGGGTTATATCCATTTTATAATGCTTATTCCTGTACTAATAATCTGATATACTCAATAAATCCTACTTGAGCAATGAATGGCATGAACAACAAACTCACCACATTAAAATCATTTCAAGTAGCCACTAAAATAATTTTAAAGGCCTATTTAAAAAAATAACTCATTTCATTTTGAACTTCTGATTTCTTGGTTCTATGAGAGACAGATACTAAAAGTATTTATTGGGGTTTATAATCTATACTATCAAAGAGATAAAGTAGAAGATTTGTAGCCCAAATGTGTAGATACTAAAACAAGTTTGTATAACTGACAGGTGAGAAGAAAGATCTGAAAACAATATATGCTTATTTATCTCGGCTCCTTTACAAATTATCTGACACCTTAGGTCTTATCTTTATTCCCGAGTCTGTGCCTTTAGATAATTAGCTCTGGACACTGCACTGACCACCAGGAACAGGGTTCTGAACACCTTACAAAGAAAATTCTTTCTAGAATGCTCCCTATTTTTAATTCTTCTTTTTCCTCTTGCCTTTGGCTACTCAGTAGAGTTGTGCTGGTACTAAATGTCTGAGGCCAGAAGAAATTTTAATGATAATTAATAATAATAGTAATAGCACCCCTTATTTACAGGACGCCTCTGAGGTGACAGGATCTGTAAAATATCTTATATATGCTGTTTCTCCACTGTTTCTAAAAATGCTCTACTAGGGCCGTACTCTATTTCCTTTCACAGGCAAGTTTTGCCAAAAAATAATTATATGTTTATTCTATATTCTGACCTGTAGGATGCTTTTAATTTTTTTCTTATAAAAATAATGTATTGCATATATATATATATAAATGCGTGAAAATCTAAAAGTGAAATAAAATGCATAATCCAACCACTCACATACAGGCACTTTGATAGATAGCTTTTTAAAAATTGTCACACACATCCAATTCTTATGTACACATTGTTTACTCACAAATGGAATTCTTGTATTCATTTAGTTTATAACTTTTTTGAATAATAATCTATGAATACTCTTTCCATAATGTTAAATAGCCACATAAATGTTCAGTGTGGCATATTATCAAAAAGCATAGATGTGTTTTGTCATCAGTCTTACCATTGACTATTTTAATTATTTTTATCTATATTATCTTAACCAACACTCAGTATAAATACAGTTATCTGGTCACTTAATTCTTGTCAAACCCAGTTGGGCAGTAACAGCCTTATTGGTAATGGTAATCCTTTTACAGAGAAGGAAACTGAAGCACAGGAAGGTTAAGAAACTTGCCCAAGGTCACAGAGCTACTAAGTGGCAGATTTCAGCTCAGGTTTTCTGGCTCTAGAGTGAATGTTCTTAACTACTGTGATTATGGTTGCTACCCTAAATAATGTATGAATGTCCTCATTTCTTATTTTTCCTTAGAAAAACCCCCTAGAAAGAGAGAGCTGGCTTTTCATATGCACTAGCAATTGGCCTTCCAAAAGTTGCTACTTTTCTTTCCCACAAGCTGTATATTTCCAGACCTTACGCAATACTGTTATAATTTAAAATTAAATCTCCTGCTGTTTTAACTTGTATTTCTCATTTACAATCCTCTTAATCTAGTGGACTCTTTCAGTCATCTCTGGGCACTCCGTAGCATTGGATAACATTCCCTCACTCCCCTCTCTGGCACCTCTTTCCTGCTTCAGTGTGATATCAGCCTCTGCTACTCCTCTCTAACTTGTATTAACATTCCTTCTCTGTCTCCTTCACTGATCCTTTTCTCTGACCTCCTTTTTAATTTTAGTGTTTTGTAGCTCTCCACTTGATTCTCTTCTCATGTTGCAGCCTCCCTGGGAAATCTCATCCATTCCCATGACTTGAACAATAATTTAAATGCTAATGCCTTACAAATCTTTATCTTCTCCCAGACATCTCCCCTAAATTCTAGACTTATATATGTAACTATCTATTAGACATCTTCACCAGGGATATTCTCCAGGCTTTAAAAAACAGAATATACTTAAAATTCAACTCAACATTTCCCCCCAAACCTGCTCCTCATCTTGTATTTACCATCTGAATTCAATGTTACCATCACACAACCCAACACCAAATGTGATTCATTGTAGACCCTATGCACTGCAGAATATCAATGCTTTCTGAATCAGGTAGATCTGGATTTGAAGTTTCCCTATGTGACTTAAAACCTGGATGACCCCGGAAAAGTTGCTTTAATTCTCTAAACTCCAGTTTTATTTTCCATAAAATCAGGATTAAAAAATACCTGTTTTGCAAGGATATTCAGAAGATGAAACAGGATAATATATGTTACATACCTTCCTTTGGAGTTCCCGATAGACAAAAACACTTAATAAGGAATATTGCTATTCCAAGGATAATGTCTCACCTCTCCAGTTGGTTTCTAAATCCTGTTTCTAACTCTGTAATTTCACTCCAACAATCCTTTCTGTCTTTATCACCTTTTTGAAAAGGCCTAATTAGGATCTAGTCATCTCTACCTCAGTGACTACAATTTTCTCTAACTGAAAGATCCTCCACTTTTTTCAGAGGATGGACGATGTTCACATGTGTGGTCATTCCCTCAGGCATAGTCAAGGTCAAATACAGTCACAGAGGTTGAGGCTATAACTCCACTCCTTTCTTTCCCACAACACTAGAAAACATCCTGGAATAAAAGTAACAGTGGGACCATTAAAGAGGTTAATTTGAATCTGCTCCTGTTTATTTCAGTTTGGTGCAACTCTAAGTAGTATATTTTCAATAGAAAACTGCCTGAGCACATCTGTGTGCAACCACATCATCCTTGAAATCTTTGTATTAATCAGCTTCCTTGACCAGTTTCTCAGCCCACACTAATCCCATCCTCCTTGCTGTTGTCAAAGCTGGTTTCTATTCTGTGGACTTTACTACCTGTTCTGCATTTTCTGTAGAGTAAAACACAACTCCCTTTGTTTTGGCACACAAGGCCCTCCAGAGATGGCCCTTTTCAGCTTCTCTGGCTTTTCCCATTCTGTATCTCACCTTGCATATGACTCTTGAAACAGCAAAATAATGGCAGTATCCACCTCCCTTCCATCATCTCCCCCTCACTCCTCATCCCACTGCAGTATTCCTTAGGCTCCAGGTGCACCCTTGAATGTACCCTTCATCCTGGGCACTCACAACCTATGTGCTACTAAGTCCACTGGGCATTGTCATTCAGCAGTAATGGACACTTTGAACACTCCCCTTCCTCCTTGATTCTTTGGCTGCTCCTATATTAATTGCATTTTTGACTTTTCTTTTTTCCCACCCATACTTCAATATTCTGTACCCCAGGACTCTTTCCTATGCAATTTTCTTTTCTTCTCTGTTTTTCTGTTTTTTATAGTTTACTAACTCTCTTTTGGAGAGCCTCTTTGTATGTTATGGTTTCATTTACCACCTGTATGCAGATGCCAACAAATCCTATTTTTTTTCTTTTTCTTCCTAAGCCTTACCTCTTTCCTGAACCCTATATACCCAGTTGCTCCAGGACATTCCCACTTGATGGTCTTATAAGTGACATAATCATGCACAGTATTTTCAGAACAGACTTCATTATCCCCACACCCACCTGAACCAACCTTTTGCTCATTCAAGTTATGCACTTCTATAAATGGCACTCTCTACCCAATTTCTAAGCCAGAAATCTCAGAGAATCTATCTTTGACCACTACCACTCTTTTTTTTAGCTCTACATTTCAACTAGTTTTCATACCTTGATTATACCTCACTCATATCTCTAAAATCCTTCCACACATTCCCAAATCCACTGCCATAATTTACTCCAAGCTGTCATCATCTCTTACATAGATTAATCTTCCTACTCCAACTTTGCTGCCCACTAACCCATCAACCTCTATCCTCAACGAGTTATTTTACCTTAATTCAAATCTAAAAATAAAGCCTCATAACTTAATATCCTTCAAGATAAGTTCAGATTTAAAATGATTGATAAGGATTTCCAAGACTTGGATCTGGCCCCTCCTAATAGCCCAGACAACTTGCCATGTTCACTCTCACATAGTGTAGTCAAGCTACATTGAACTTTTTTCAGTTCTTTGTCTTTTTTTTTTTGTCTCGATTTTGTCTGCAAGGGATGCTGTCTTTACCCTACCTCTTTCCTTGGCCTGGATTACTCTGCTTCAGAGCTCCAGTTTTCTAGGATTGATTAATTCTTTCTGCAACAGATTTCTAAGGTCCCAGTATTTTCCAGATCATTGCATCAATTTATTTACTATAAGCTTTCATCGTATATGACTGCAAATAATTAAAGTAGATTCTAATTGGGGAGCTATAAAAACGTTATCTACATACATTAAAGTTTGTTTTTTGTTTGTTTTTATTTTTTATTTTATTTTTTATATTTTATTTTTACTTTAAATGCATATTACCAGTTTTTTGACGTAAAGTTATGGATTTTAATTTGGAGATAGGTATGTTGGCTAAAGATCCATTGTCTGTTTTTACCATAGTGCACCATGTGTAAGTTTTAGTTTCACTTTATTTAAAGCGTAGTGATAACTTAGAGTGAAAAACTACACATTTGCCAACTAATCTGAATGTAAAATTTTCTGAATTAAGACTTTTTTCTGAGTCTTTTCTGTTGTATATCCTCTTTGTAATTTTGATAGAAACATTTTCAATGATTCCCCTTGAGTCTTTCCAAAATACTCAACTTAATTTTCAAAGAAACAAGTCTTTCATTTTACACTCTATTTCACTGAATTATGTAAGCAATGTTTAATTATATTACATAGTTACAATAATAAGTCAACTGTCATAAATAGTTTGGGCATAAACACAACTAATTCTTGGCAAGTGTGCAACTAAACCAATGAGAGGAGAAGTGTGTAGACTTACTGGAGCGTAGCCTACGGGCTGTGAGCTTTCACTGAGCCTGGAATATTAATCAGTTTGTTTTGCAAAGGCAATTGATAGTATTAGTTAATTTGCCAAGTCAGTTAAGTGGAGGTCTGTTAAGAGTGCTCTGTTAACATAGCTGTCTCTCTTCCACATTGACTGTATGCACTGTGAGGACAGGAGATGCATGGATAGCTTAGAAAGAAATCATCTCTTTCTATTCGCCATGAAGCTCACCACTATGTACTGGGCACACAATAAATGTTTGCTGAAAGAATTATTATATTAATGAATATGTGGAATACCTACTCCTCATAGCCTGTCCTTCCTCCACTATAGCTCACTGCCAGCACCTTTTATTAAAAAAAAAACATATTAGAGTATAGTTGACTTATAATATTGTATTTGTTTTAGGTGTACAGCAAAATGATCCAGTTAAACATATACATATATCCATTCTTTTTTCCCATATTGGTTATTATAAAATATTGAGTAGATTTCTCTATGTTATACAGTAGGTCCTTGTTAATTATCTTTTTTATATACAGTTCAGCATTTTAATTTACAGACTGATTTCCCTGATCTCTCCATCCTCCAAAGTAAAATGTATAATTTCCTCTTTTTTGCCTTCACTGTATTATATACCCACTCCCAATATACCATTTTAAAATATTCAATCATTTGATTTTGTTTCTATTTTCCTTTAATCTATTACATATCTGTGAAGGCAGGAAATTGTTTTCATTTTTATATCTTATACTTACTATAGAAATGGCATATGCAGTAATTCCTAGAAAAAGTAATAAATAAATGAATAAATAAAATACATCTACCATGTAAGTTTTTTTTTTTTTTTTTGTCTTTATAGGGCTGCACCTGTGGCATACGGAAGTTCCCAGGCTATGGATCAAATCAGAGCTGTAGCTGCTGGCCTACACCACAGCCACAGCAATGCAAGATCCAAGCTGCATCTGTGACCTACACCACAGCTCATGGCAATGCCAGATCATTAACCCACTGAGGGAGGCCAGAGATCAAACCCATGACCTCATGTATACTAGTCAGGTTCTTTACTGCTGTGCCATGATGGGAATTCCCATGTAAGTATTCTTGTCACCACTTTAGATGATGAAACTGAGCTGGAAAAGATTAACTTAAGTAATAATAAAAAGCAAATCCTGGGGTCTCCTTGGTCTATGAACCCCAAAGCTTATGCTCTTTCAACTCTATTATGCCACAATCACCTAGTAAGTTAAAACTTATTTTAGGAGTCAAAATAAAACATTTCCTAGTCTTGATCAATTCTTCTTACTTGCCAGCTATTTTTGAATATGACTATTCTCTTTGCTTGATTTTTTTTTTTTATAGATTCATAGGTGAACAGCAAGGAGGAAGGGCAGATGAGAAATCCTCAGGAAAAATGACACAAACCTGAGCAATAAGGTAGAATATGTGGTCTGAATTAGAGGAATGTGGAAATTGAGGTGGGGAAGAGATTATATAAAACAAACCAGACCCAAGGTTATAGATCTGTCCTAAGGCATTACTTAATCCATGGAATGAGAGCATTTGTATAAATTATCCATGCCATTGTTTCTCTCCATGGAGGATACTGTATTTCCCATATGTCGTTTGAGTAGGTTTCCTAGAGTAGATTTATCCCTGGTGGTATCTTGAATGATTGGAAAAAAAAAAAATAGCTTAGTGTTTGGCAATGAGATCTAATATGCAGGCTGAAAAGCCAGTAGTATTGAAGGAACTAACACAAATTTTAAAAAAGGAAACTTGGAGTTCCTGTTGTAGCTCAGTGGAAATGAATCTGAATAGCATCCCGAGGATTCAGATTCAATCCCTGGCCTCCCTCAGAGAGTTAAGGATCAGGTGTTGCTGTGAGCTGTGGTGTAGGTCATAGACATAGATATGGCTTGGATCCCATGTTGCTGTGGCTGTGGTATCGGCCAGTGGCTATAGCTCCAGTTAGATCCCTAGCCTGGGAACCTCCATATGCTGAGGGTTTGACCCTAACAAAGATTTAAAAAAAAAAAAAAAGCAAACTTGGATGATTAATAAAGTGAAGAAAGAGCCATTGCAATGTAAGCAGTAGTGAATCTCTGTAGAATCAAGGGAAGAAAGGTACAACATCTTTATATGATGTCTTCAGAAATCGTATCTTAGGCAGAATTTTAGTTCTCAAACTCCTAACTTCCTTTTCAGAAAATTCAGACCTAAAATCAATATTCCAGTTTTCTAAACACATCTATAACTGATTTTCTTTCAGTATACATAACAATGTAGAGGTTCAACAGCTTTTTGTGTTTTACCACAAATTCTTTCATATAATTTGATTAGAATACCTCCAGGATAGGAGTTCCCTTCGTGGCTCAGTGGTTAACGAATCCGACTAAGAACCATGAGGTTGCGGCTTCGATCCCTGGCCTTGCTCAGTGGGTTAAGGATCCGGCATTGCCGTGAGCTGTGGTGAAGTTTGCAGACGCGGCTCAGATCCCGCGTTGCTGTGGCTGTGGCGAAGGCCGGCAGCTACAGCTCCTGTTAGACCCCCAGCCTGGGAACCTCCATATGCCGCGGGTGCGGCTCTAGATAAAAAGCAAAAAGACAAAAAAAAAAAAAAAGAATACCTCCAGGATATACTATCTTTCCTAAAATTATTCATTTTTAGTCTTATTCAGCAAAGATCTACATCCCTGGGGTCACTTTGTTCACTATCATTATCTCTGTAACACCAACTCTTCTATTTTTCTTTCCAATTTATAAATTCTAAATCCATAAGCAAGGTGGTTCAGTGGTCTCTCACTTTCCAACTATCAATTCACTTCAGTCACTTCACCAGAAATTTACTTCCCCTAAAATCAAATTGGCTATCCTCACTGAAAATTAAAAATACAAAATTATCAGAGTTCCCTGGTGGTGCAGCAGGTTAAGGATCTGGTATTATCACTGCTGTAGCTTGCAACACTGCTGTGGTGTGTGTTCAATCCCTGGCCTGGGAACTTCCACATGCTACAGGTGTGGCAGCAAAAAACAAAAGAACAAACCCCAACAACAATAGACAAAAAACCCATATCTATCTAAACATAAACTAATTATAAATATCATCTCAATATATTAATATATTTTACTTTCATATTTGTAATCCTGGGTCATCACTTTAATAACTCCACAGATTTAGGCAAGCCATTAAATCCTTCTGAGTTACTCCATCTGGAAAATGGGGTGAGCAATAGAGTCTACATCATATAATTGTTTTGAGGATGAAAAGAAAAACATAGAAATCACCACAGTGGCTGTCACATAACTTAATAAAAGGTAGCTGTGGTAATAAGTACAACACAGGATTATTTATACAGTTGAGTTTAATTATTAGGATAGATCAAGATCTGTTATTGAACTCTTTCTCTGTGGCTAGTCCAAACTGAAATACATTATAAAATACAGACTGGATTCAAAGACTATGGAAAACAAAGAAGGCCAAATATCTCATAACTGTGATATATTAATATTAGATATATGGGATTAAATACAATCATTAAAATTAATTTTACTTTATTTTAAATGTGGCTACTGCAAAAACTTTAAATCACATATGTACCTTATTTGTGGCACATATATTTTTATTGCATAG
This sequence comes from Catagonus wagneri, assembly GCA_004024745.2. Lineage (NCBI taxonomy): Eukaryota > Metazoa > Chordata > Mammalia > Artiodactyla > Tayassuidae > Catagonus > Catagonus wagneri. The sequence goes on along the minus strand of PVHT021183688.1, from coordinate 13,280,392 downwards.
CACTGTGATATATAATAATCACGAACTCATGAGTAGATTTAGTTTTACCTAGAAGTCCTATCATAAACTTTCTATTTCAAGTGAAATGTTGTCACCTATAATGAACTTTATTGTTTATAATATATACACATTTAAAATATTTTGAAATGTTTTATAAGGTAAAATAGAAGATACTCTCGCTTGGGATTATAGATTTTAAATAATCTATCATTATATTATGATGTGAAACTCTATATTATGTTTGTTTTATTTATTTTTATTTTTTTATTTTTTTGTCTTTTTGCCTTATCTAGGGCCGCACCCGCAGCATATGGAGGTTCCCAGGCTAGGGGTCTACTAGGAGCTGTAGCTGCCGGCCTTCGCCACAGCCACAGCAACACGGGATCTGAGCTGCATCTGCAACCTACACCACAGCTCACGGCAACGCCGGATCCTTAACCCACTGAGCAAGGCCAGGGATTAAACCCGCAACCTCATGGTTTGTAGTCGGATTTGTTAACCACTGAGCCATGACAGGAACTCCTATATTATGTTTGTAAAATGCCCTCCTACATAGCCTGTGAGAATAATAATATTGGGCAGTGAATATTTTGGGTATCCACTTAATTTATATCTGTGTTCATAGCTGAAGATTTGTGTGATAGTAAATGAAAAAACTTAGTTAATTTTACTATAAGGCATGCAGGTTACCAATAGATCAGTAATAGAGTATAGTTAAAAAGCAGTCCCAGAGAAGTCATAGTAAGTAAAAGAGATTGTGTCTAAAAGCTGTGTCAAGATACAGAGTTGTTCTATAACTGTATATCCTGCCTTGACCTTGAACATAATTTGACTATGTTGAAACCTCAGTCCCCAGTCCTGTGTTTAGCAAGTTGTGGAGAAAAAAGGCTTGTATAAATAAGTTTACCAAAGGCCTTGTTATGAGGGCCTCTGTTTCTATCTCTGTGTATTGAGATGAAACCTCTACCTCAAAATAAGATGATAATGCTTGCTGCATTCAAATAAGTGCCAATGAACACCTATTTTTTTACATATGTATGCTACATTTATAACAACAATTTAAAATATTAGTCATTGCACACATCACAAAGAGAAACAGGAAACTGTTCAAACCTTCACGAGAGAAGGAGACACACATGACTAGACCCCACCCACCCCCCAGCTGAGGTCTATGGGACTCACCACCTGGCCGAGTGGTGTTCTAGGTTTGTGCCTGTTTGAGGTCTCTGGTTCTGTTTCTCTTAGACACCTTCAAACTCAGAGGAACTTAAAAGTGAGGTACCTTTCCCTTAAACTTCTTCTGTAATGCAACTTCAACTTTTTAGTTATCTTGCTGAGAACTTCCCCATAAAATTTTCAAAATATGTCCTAAATACTCCCTTTTCTATGAGGCTATTCCTGGCCCCAATATTTTTTCCCAGTACCTGGGTGTTGACTCTTGGGCATTACCTTTTTTAATAGTCATTTTTGTACATCTCATTCCTTCTACTGTTTTAAACATTCCTTAATAAAACTCTTCTTACACTTTACAGTTCAACCCCGAGTTTGACTTTAAAGTTTTTTTGTTTTCTTTCTTTCTTTTTTTTTTTACATACACTCTCCCTAGATGATCTCATCCACTCTGTGGTTCCATATTACCATACACTCTATATGTCAAATTGTGTGAAATACCAGTATGACATCCAAGAGGGGTTTATAGAAACTTAAGCTCAGATCTCTCTCCTGATATTAACCTAGTATCTTCAGTTTCCTACTAGGCATCTCAACTTGGATGTCACCCTGGTATTTCACGCTCATCGTCTTCAATATGTTCCTCATCCTTCTCTCCCTCAAATCTGTTTCTCCCTCTGTGATTTTGATGTCAATAAGTGGCACCCCCATGTACTTATTCTTCTGACTCAGAAACTAGAGTGTCATCCTTAATTTATCCTTTTTCTTCACTATGTACACACAATCAATCACCAGTCCAGAACTTCTACCTTTTAAATATCTTTGGAGTCTGTGCACCAGACCACTCTCATAGCATCAGTCACCAGTTTGCTTTTCCAGGATTTACTTCAGTTGCTTCTACTTCCAGTCTGGAATCCCTTCAACCTAATCTCATGCTGCAGTCCAAACAGTTTTGCAAACCTAACCATGTCATGCCTCAGTAGAATCTTCATTGGTTCTTATTTTCCTTGGGATAAATTTAAATTCCCTGAATTAAAAAGCAAAGCCCTAATATCTGATTCTACTCATCTCTCTAGTTTTATCTCTTGCTGTGTCCCTATTCGCATCCTATACGTCAGCCATACTGAGCATGCAACTTCCTGAAGGTAACCAATGATATTTATTCTCCCCCTTCCCTTATCTCTTTCTGACTCTTTGTCCTCTCCCTGCTGTCCATTTGTCTGTGGGTTTCTCTCCACTCTCTTCTCCAGGAGTTTCTAGATTTCTTCCCTCAGCTAAGAGCACACTTTCTGTCTTCCTTTATCACTCTTCTGCATTTATCAAATTTACTTTGATTTATCTTTTTGGACTCAGCTTAGATGCCACTTCTACCCAAATGCTTTTTCTCACTTCATCACTAATTAGGTTCCCCTTCTATTTAGTTTCACAGCATTTTACTTTTACATTTATAGTAATAACTACCATGTTTTAATCCTAAACACTTGTTTTCTTCCTCACTGTAAGATAATTTCCTTGAGTACACAGGCTGTGTCATATTCAATATCATGTCCTAGGCACCCATTCTGACATATTGGAAGTATTCAATAAATGAATGACCTCCCTATAGTACTTAGCAAAGCAGCTTGCTTGCAGCAGGCATTCTAATCCCTTAAATTTTAGATGATTTTTTTTTTTTGGTCTTATCTAGGGCCGCACCCACGGCATATGGAGGTTCCCAGGCTAGGGGTCTAACAGGAGCTCTAGCTGCTGGCCTTCCCCACAGCCACAGCAACGCGGGATATGAGCCATGTCTACAACCTACACCACAGCTCACAGCAACGCCGGATCCTTAACCCACTGAGCAAGGCCAGGGATCGAACCTGCAACCTCATGGTTCTTAGTCGGATTCGTTAACCACTGAGCCACGACGGGAACTCCAATTTTAGATAATGCTGTTAGTGAATGCTATAACAGTAACCAAACATGCACAAAAGGAAGAGATGACATAGAAGGAAAATGGAAAGAGCTTATGGTCTCTTCTCAAACATTCCAAGTAGACTCAAATTTAATGCTGGAAATGAAGTCATCTGCATATCTGATCCTCTTAAAGCCTCATCCTTCAGGCTAATTCTGTATACATTTGCTAGACTTTTCCAAGGATACAAAGTGACCTTGCCAAGAATCCCAGCATAAATAATATTCATGGAGTCAGATTCTAGAATGAAAATATGAATATGTTGCTTCATACTGGATTTTTTGTTCTTTTAGAACTATTTACCAAGTAATTTCTTCAGGGTTCTTAATAGAAAACAAACAAACAAACAAACAAAAACCTGGGAGTTACCATTATGGCGCAGTGGAAACGAATCCAAGTATCCGTGAGGATGAGGGTTTGATCCCTGGCCTCACTCAGTGGGTGGGGAACCTGGCGTTGCTGTGAGCCTTGGTATAGGTCACAGATATGGCTCAGATCCTGAGTTGCTGTGGCATAGGCCGGCAGCTGTAGCTCCAATTAGACCCCTAGCCTGGGAACTTCCATACGCCTCAGGTGTGGCCCTAAGAAGCAAAACAAAAACAAAAAAACTTACACCTTCAAATGATAATAATTTACTCCCGTCACCTTGACAGAATTAGGTTTAAGTCTAGGTTTTAAGATGTGTACATTCTTTTGTAACTTTATCTTCTAAATATTCTATATTTAATATGAATACAATGATGGATATTTGTCACACTTAGACCCATGCATAGCCTAACCTTACTTATAGTAAAATACCAGAAAGCCTTGTGCTATCGTGAATTAGGTGTTACTAGGTATAAATCAGGCCTGTTTTGTACATAGTGATAAATGGAGTGAGATAGGGTATTCACTCTTACTGTCATTCAGATGGCCAATGATGTACATGTCCTTGTTTCTCCAAATTAGTTTTATTATGGTGTTCTGCCATAATAGCTGGACAAATGGGATGAATTTAGATCTCACAGACCAAAGCAAATTTAGAAGCTAAAGCTCTTTTCCCTTTCCAGACTATTGCATTTGTAATTTACACAGGCTTCATTCAAACAGTGAAAATAAGTCTTTCTTAAAAGAAAGAAATGTAGAAAAAGTCTCTGCTCTGAGAAATATAAAGGTTATTTATAACTGAGCCTTCAGAGAACTAAAGAACAAACAACAGAAAAATAGAAACCAGAGAATTTACAGATTTAAAATGTAACAAGCGAACAAATTATACCACTTGTACTTTAACCCTGTTTTGGCATATTATTATAGGTGACGCTGTCCAACAGCAACAGGCTGTGAGATCCCAGTTCCCGATGCTTGGAAATGCTGGGTTACCGTGGGACGCTAGCATTGCCCAAAGCTACTTATAAACCTCCACGTGGTGACTAATAATTGTAGTTGGGTTATACACACATTGGAAATGTAGCTGGCAAGGCATACTGATTAATATGAACCACATGACCATAGAAAAGAAAACATATACCCTCCATTATCGTGGTCATTTCTGGAGGCTTTTTTTTTTTTTTTTTAAACTGGGATAACTGTGCCATGTTTTCTGAGTCATATACAGGAGTATAACATAACTCATTCAAGCACATCTAACGTACTTCATCTTAAAAAAGACTATGTCATTAAGATAATCTGCATGAATGATATGTTAGCAAATTTTGACACTGCCTCAGAATCACCATACCATATCAAGCTATTTAGTATTAAGTGTTCTATTGGTTAGAAACTATGAACCAGGATAAATTACTCTAAGAAGAGTACAAAATAGGGCACAAATGAGCATGTCATCAATGCTGAAAAAATCATATTGAATATGGTGGCAGGTATCTCAAGATGATATTTAATAATTTTTAAAAAGCCAAAACCACGTTTTTATAACTAAGGCAGAGAATATTTTCCAGTATACTGTAGTTTAAATAGATAGTATCATATGTCCACTTCAGAGTTTTAATTAAAAGCAAAAAAGTATAAGGGAGCTCCCGTTGTGGCTCAGTGGTTAACGAATCTGACTAGGAACCATGAGGTTGCGGGTTCAATCCCTGGCATCCCTGGCTCAGTTGGTTAAGGATCCGGTGTTCCTGTGAGCTGTGGTGTGGGTCACAGACACGGTTCGGATCCCGCGTTGCTGTGGCTGTGGCCTAGGCCGATGGCTACAGCTCCGATTAGGCCCCTAGCCTGGGAACCTCCATATGCCCGAGTTTGGCCCCAGAAAAAGGCAAAAAGACAAAAAAAAGTATAAGGAATATAATAACGTAGTGCTGATTCAAAAGAATTAGGCATCAACTCGTTTTGTATCGCAAAGACCCAAAAAGCCACTTAGATTCTTGTTAGTGAATAGAGAGCCGTTGCCCCTTTACCTGTGCCTGAAGCAGAGTTTTTCTCATGCTTGTTATGTGATTAAGTGATCACAGTCTTAGCTATAATCAGACTCATCAAAACATTAAAGAAAAGAGGAGATGACTTTGGGCTTATACTTATAGCTTGGAAAATATATTAGTGTTAAACATTGGTGTAGCCAAACTGCCATTTGTTAGACTACAATGTAATTTGGCTGAGAGTTTGGAAAAACATGAGTCATTTGCTGTCCCAGTTTTTTTCTCTTGAGTGTTATCAAGTGATAGTAATATATATGCATGTTACTATCTGATGCAAATAAATAAATAAAACAAGAAGGGAGGTAGGGTGGGGTGGAGAGACAAAGGATAGACTGTTGGAAGGCCAAAATATCAGGTTACTTACTTACATTGTCGAATGAGACAAGGAGGACATGATGGCAGGCGTAAATAGAGCACTCATCCCTGAAGATGGGGAAACTTGTCAGGTCAAAGCCAAGAAATTCCAGATGGTTATACATGTCTCATTCCTGAGGGCAGACAATATGAGGTTGGATTTTATCATAAATATATCACTCACTTCACAATGGCTAGAGTTGGAACTGGGGTGAATTTTGGAAACTCCCTTATGCTACAGACTTAATAAGGTGATAAATTAATAGACAGGTTTTAGCACCTTAGAAGATTAAGCACAGTGTCCAGGCCCCTCCCTGAGGTTGGAAGCTATCATACATTGACAGCTTATCACTGCAAACACCTGGAGATCATGGACAGGGCTTCCAGTACCAATAACTTTATATTACTCCTGATAAGTTGGTGCAAGGTTTATAAATAGAAACGAGTTGGAAAACAAAGTATAAATACAAGAAATTACATTCTGCAATAAAGAAGGAAAGTGAGTATGAGGATATGGATAAAGTGACTTACAAACAGGCAAAGAATTCCATTAATTATCAAGGAAATTTGGCAAATAATCAAAAGCCCACATTTATTTAAATTAAGTATGAAAGCAGTCTTCAGTAGATCATGTTTAGGATAATTTATTCATCTTCAAAATTTCTGCAGAAAAAATTTAATTCCAGGTTATTTTCACTTTGCTGCTTAATGCTGTTTCCCCTTCCTGACTTTGTCAATGAGTTTATCTAGAATTATTCTGTTTAAGAAATCTGTAAACCAGCTATAATGCAAAAAAAAAAAAGAATTATTCTGTTTAAAAATTATAGTAAGTAAAACATGACATAAGGTTTGTCTGTTGAAACATTATTTTTTGTTATCACTACTTTGTAATATTTGCTGTCTTTGTCCATTTGGGCTGATATAGCAAAATAGCACAGACGGGGTAGCTAGTAGCTAATAGATAATGACAGTTTATTTCTCAACAGTTCAGCAGACTGGAAGACCCAAATCAAGGCATCAGTGTGATCACATTCTGGTGAAGGCCCTCACATGGTGGAAGTGACTAGGGAGCTCTGTGAGGTTTCATTTTTCAGGGCATTAATCCCATTCAAGAGGGCTCTATTCTCATGACCTAATCACTTCCCAAAGGCCCCACCTCCTAAGACCATCAAATTGGCATTAGGATTTCAACATGAATTTGTGGGATGGGGGGGTTTACAAACATTCAAATATAGATTTGCTATTCTCCTTTATTAATGTGACCTGTCTTTTGAAAATGAAACACTGAACTAAGCATATCCAGAATTAGAGTCTAGTTTTAGCTTTTTCACATATTGGAGGTATTTATGAACAAAATCTCAACCAACCTGAACTTGTTTCCTTATTAATAAAGTATCAGGTAGCCTGTACTTTCTTTCCTTTATTTTTAGCCTATACTTTCCATGAAAATTTTGAGAGTAAATTAGATGAAGCCAGTAACAACTGTGCTAATTTATAAAGTTCTTGTAAAAAAAAAAAAAGTATAGTTAAAACTCACATTCTGGTTGCACTAAATTAATTGGAAAGAGATTGTATATCAGATTAGTTAATCAGAATTTTGATACAGACAGCAAATGGTACAACAGTTTATGTAGAGAAGAGAGGAGAAAGAGAACAAAGGTTGATGTGGACACAGATGAGGAAGAAGGTGAGAAAGGAGCTAGAAGGAAGGAGGGGTAGATGAATTACATGATATAATAAGAAAAGACAGGGGAAAAAGGAAAAAAGGAGAGAAAAGGTCACTTACTTCCTGGACTGGGAGATATATGTTCACTTTTACTATTTTAATAGCCAGATATCCTAGGACACACTAACCCTAGCTTTGAATGAGGGAATAGTAAGTGTTAGAAACTTTCCCATCATTTGCAAAAGCTGTGTGGGCCATAGTCTTTGAAGCTTTTATCTCCACCAAGCTAGAACCAAGATGTGGGCCCAGGGTATTGATATAATACATATGTTATTCCCATTCGCTCTTTAGTTAAATTTTCCTACTTCCCCATAAAGGGATTTTACAAAACACTCCTAGTGGAGATAGCTGATTCTAATCCCAATCTCTATCCATTATAAAATGACAACACTGAGTGATTCCTGCCTCTTTAGTCACAGGTTTATCTAAGGCCCAGTTGAGCTCAAAACACACACGCTTACCTTACTTCCTTTTTGTCTTTGGTTCTTCCTGTGCATTTAAAAATCTTGCTTCCTTGCATATGGTCGAATGGGTCAGATGATCATGTTCATACAGGTCTTTTAAGCGTTTCTGGAACAAACAACTCAACACCAATATGGGCAGTAACTGTTTTTACTGTTTTGAGAGATTTGTTCTGGGCTGGACAAAAGTTTACATTAGAAGCAGTTGGTCTCATCTAAGGCATATTCTGAGATTACAGAGCAGCAGTAAGGACGAAAAGAAAAAAAGCTAAACATGGAGTTCCTGTTGTGGCTCAGTGGTTAACGAATCTGACTAGGAACCAGGAGGTTGTGGGTTCGATCCCTGGCCTTACTCAGGGGGTTAAGGATCCGGTGTTACCGTGAGCTGTGGTGTAGGTTGCAGACACGGATCATATCCCACGTTGCTGTGGCTATAGCTCTGATTAGACCCCTAGCCTGGGGACCTCCATACGCCACAGGTGCGTCCCTAGAAAAGACAAAGAAAAGGAAAAAGCTAACATTTCTTTTTTCTCAGACTGGCTGGCATCTGTTTATTTTCTGGGATGTCCCTCTACTCTTACCCATTTTTAAATGGGATTCTGGACACTTTATCCTCTTTGTGAATTCCTTCCCTTCTGTATGTTAGGCTAGTTTATGGAAGACTCTCCCTCAAGTTTTGTGCCACAGAAAACAAGCAAAATTCAATTTTACCAGTTGTTATTCTTGTTGGTGTCTCTAGTGAGAAGTTAAAAAAAAAAAAATCACATGGGGAACTGTTAGTAGGGCTATTAATGAAACGGGTTTTGTTGAAAGTTTAATGGGTTCATCTTAGTACCTCCAAAATAGCAAGAGGTATAGTTGCTAAAATGCTAAAAATAAACTTCCTTCACCAGGTGGCTCACACCCCAGGGACAGCCCTTTGGCTTGAGCATGCTGATAATAAGTCTTACAAGCATATCAATATTTTAATTATTAATTTCTCTGACCCTACTGCAACAGAAAAATTAAGAACATATGGCAGGCTTAAATTTTTTTTTTTTATTTTACTTTTGTCAGTACTATAAACCAAGAGAATTTGATATTTCTTGGTGATCTTGAAGGGATCTGATCCTTCATCAACTTAACACAAGAGTAATTTAAGATGACTTTTTTTTTTTAACCAGGCTACTTCATTTGTTTGTACTTTTTTCCCCATAAATTAGGTTAGTGTTTAGAATTAAGAGATGGTCAATGAAGTAAAATTTTGCTTGAATTTGTAGCTTTTTTCATTTTGTGTGGCATGAAGAGGTAAGATTATTGGGAATGTGATAAGTATCCATAAAATTCTATGAATACTTCTTGAAGAAAAATTCTAATAGTTATCTCAAATGTGACAGTGGACTTTAGCTTGGCATGGGGGATAAATGATAAAGGTAAATAAAATGAGACTGCAAACATAAGTGTCCATTTACATTTCCAGTTCTGAAGATATTTGTAACAGAACCACCATCTCGTTAAAACAAACTATATTTCTAAAATCTGAGGAGATTATGACTCACACAGCAGCAGTATAACATGAAGCAGAATAGACGACCCATTTTTGCCAATATGATTGAACAATCTGTATTAATCTCTATTGACTTAATCCTTAATTTAATCTTGGTCTGACTCCTTAGAAATGCTGGTTTCGAATGTGGTGATTGACCATTATTTGGACTGCTTGCATAATTCACTGTGTACTTTGGAGCAAGTTACAGCTTTTCTTCCCTCAGGTCTTAGTATTTTTGTTCTATAAGCAGGGGATAGGCTCTGACATACATACCTTTAAGATTTGTTTTAACAGTGAAATAAAATATATATGAAAACTGCCTGAAGAGAAAAGAGATGTCATCCTTAACAAATCAGAAAATACTTGGGTCTCTGCTCTGACGGACTAGGAAGTAAAGACGGAGGTTTCTGATCTCATGTGTATTCAGATCTCTGGATCGGGACGTGTGATAGACACAGATACACCATAGCAATGAAAACTTGAGCCTGATACAATTCAACAGTTCAGTGTTCTGTATTTGAAAGACGTGTTTGAGTACAGAATTTTCACCAGAAAGTTTTATAGCAAACTTTTTATGTCAGAAGTTTATTTTATTGGTAAAATATTAAATAATATACAGAATTAAAAACTGCACTTACACTTCTGAGAAGAAATAAATCTTGGACAAATTATATGCTTGTTCCTGAGATACCCTAAATTTATTCCAGTAGCTGTGCACTCAGACAGTACAAACCTTTATAATATAATCCTTTTCACAAAGTATTACAAAGTTTCTGCAGCTTCTTTAGTTGTACACACATACAGACACACACTCACACATGCATATACAACACTCATACACATATACACAATACCCACATACATGCACAGAACATGTATGTGTGTGCATTAAAAACAAAGAAAATACAAGTCCCACATTTTAGTCTGCAGTGATAAAACTGTTAGCAGAGGTCTCCAAATTGGTATTTAGCAGAGTGACTTGTCACACAGCTGCAAAGACTGTTTCAGTACTTCCATAGTAAACCTCATTTTCTGAGGTATGGTATTTGAGCCTTAAAAAAACTACATTACACTGAGCAAACCTGACATACAAGGTCTGGAATTTTAATTTTACATATATATTTATATATATATTTCTTTTTTAAACAATAGTTTTTACTCCCCCAAATTATTAGTTTGAAAAAAATGAGGTTTACTGGTTTAACCTATTTTTTTTTTTGCTTCTAAAACTCAAAATATCCTAGAAACTGTCAAGCAATTAGTTTTTAAAGTAGTCTAATTACCTTTGGTATTGTTAAAGAAAAAAAAAATCTAAAATGACCAAGACATATACTATACAAATGCAGTAACTGCCTTTAAAAGAAATGCCAAAGAAATGTTATCTTTTAACAAAATATGTATTTACATTACAGCAGTTTTACTACAGGGACACAGGTATAAAAAAGGAAAAACAGCATACTACATATAAATATGTATGATACGAAAAATACTTCTTACTTAAGCTCATATGAAAACAGGAGTGCTCCAAATATTTCTTAAAAAATTTCTCCAATAGGTGATAGGTGTTTAAAACTAAGCTAAGTGCTTTGCTTTTAAAGTTTCCAAAAGGAGAAACATGAGATAAGAAAAAAAAAAAGGCTCTTAATTTAAAACACTGGGCAAGAGTCTAAGAAAAAAATTCAGTTCTTTAAGAATTTAAACTTTAGGACACATTTCTGAGGCAAAAGCTTACCAATTTCAATGAAAATTTAGCCTAAATAAAGATACCATGAGATTAGACCAGTGGCTTCCACATTCTCTAATATTTTGACTGTGGAGTGTTTTTCTCCTTGCTCGCTGTGTCCTAACATACCATGATTTTCAAGGGTTTCTTTTTGTCTTTAACTAAAGAAGAATTTTATAAAACCCCATAGGTTTTAAGACTTCAAGGAAAGTATTGCACTTGTACAGGAAGAAAAGAGAGATATCTTTTAAACTAAATAGCAGAAGCAATCGTTCTGGGATTGCAAATAACACATGGTCTAAAAGGTTGTATTAAGAGCAAATGTGGAGCCTGGAGAGCCCCCTCCAAACCTGGAATATTATTAGAGTACTGTTAAAGCATTTTCTCCCAACTGGGAGACAGTTAAGACTTTTGCTTTAGATTTTTAACATCTTTCTAAGTTCTTGTAAAAAATTGTTTAATCTCTCATAATACATATTTTAGGAGGAAAACCAAATCAGAACACAAAATCCAGCAAAAAAGGAAGGCAGACATACCACATTATTCTGATTATATAATCTCTGAAGTCATATTTTAGATACCCAATATTTGAAAGTGAAAGTAACACAAGGGTTATATACCTTACTAGTTTTAACCAACTACTTTTTTAAAATATAAAACTACACTTGAGTATAAAAATATGTCAGCAGATTATACAGCCAACCAAAATCACACACAAAAAATTAAGACGTAAGAGACCTATGAATTGGAAGTAAGAGTTGACCTAAGCTTCAAACTAGTAGGGGGAAAGAAAGACAGAAACATCCAGAGACAGTGATGGAAGGGACATGGACAGAAAGAAGAAAAGAGGTGGAGGAGAGTAGACAAAATTTAAGAGATCTCAAAGAACTTCGTTACACAGAAGGGTAAGTGATTTATGTTCAAAATCTGAGAGTGCTCGACAGTCAAAATATTTTATCACAGTTTCAGAAATTGAACTACTTTTAAAAAGCACACACAAAAGAATAAAACAACAAAAAACAAAACCCAGAGTCCTTCCCTTGTTACAGTGTATTCATTAAAAAAAAAAAATCCATTTCCAGTAAGTTAAGGAGAATCCTGATAAGTGCATAGTTGGGGATTCAGTGACCTCCACCCGTTCAAGAAGCTTTTCTTACTGTGTGTCACTTGAGGTAATTTGAAGGGCCCAATTAACTGCAAACTGGCTTCTCTGTACCTATACAAAGTTTTATGCTGTACTTTATGTGGCTTAGCAGAGGGCCTCTAAATTTTATATTTTATTCACAATACAAAGGACAGCTTAGAAAACTAGTCATTCACGTACCACTCTGTATGGGATAAAGATAATTCACAACAAATTTACACGGAAAATATACAAATGCAATGTTACGGGAGAAAAACCCCATAAACAGAATTAGGAACTTATTTCTAAGAGTGCATGTGAAAAACATCCACAAACTTACAGTACAGCAAGAGAAAACTAAAAGGCTAGAAATATAATGTTACATAAAAACCTTATGGAAATTCCAAAAATTTAGGTTTCTGCAATAAGTGTAAAAATATTCAAGGTGTCATTATTTGGCCTAGCAATACACTATGATAAAAAGAAACACTAGCATATCACAGCTTCTTGGTCATCTGACATTTGCTTTGTATAATAAGCAGCTCATTTTTTAAAAAAGCTGTCATATCCTAACACATCCATTGCAAGTAATACACAACCATGGTAGGAAACCATTTGAGATTAGGCTTTGGAGAACAGCAATGTGATATGACTGTTCAGTTTTGTTTTGTTCAAGGAGGATTAATTACCTGCATCTTTACATCATTCCATAAAACATTAACAGACTGGAAAACACAGGTTCTAAGACCAGCAGAAACACTAGCCTATAGATGAAATTCCAAAACAATACTGTTTTTTATTGACCAAAAATTTCACTACTAAAGCCTTGTATACTAGAACTTATTCTTCTTTAAAAACAAAACAAAAACACATACCATAATGCAATTCACAGCTACAATTTCCCTCTACCTCATATTTCACTCACATAATTCTGTAATGGTATTCAGAAATACTATCAAACTAAAAGGACATTTAAATCTTGTTTCAGAGTTTCCTTTTACTTTAAGCAGATGCACTGAAAGTTTCTGTATTAGAAATTCCTCTAACAGTTTTGACCTAAGAACATGAAGAATTATATTGTAATCAATTTTAAGTGATTTTTAAAAATACATAATAAAAGTGTTGTAGAGCTACAACAGCTAACCAACACTCTCTCAATGCATTTTAAAAAGGCACCAATATAAATAAATTTTATAAGTATTTAATACATTAAATTCAGAATCTTAAGACCAGTTACTGTATATTTTAATTATCTTGCAGAAACTGGAGGTTTAAAAACATTTCTAAGGTAACTTCCATATATACAAACTTCAATTTCACCCCCTATTTTTTTCTTTTGCATTTGGGGAATTTTCTGATTGAGAATAATTTTCATATAGTACTTAGTAAAATAATATAGAAAATATAACTAAAGATGACCACGAATGTAACTTATGCCTTTTTGTAAAATGAACAATTCAAAGTAAAAAATAATGTAGCCAGTACCTCCTATAATCTAAGTTCGGTCTTGAAATCAGGGGCATACGGTTTTTATTGTATTTTTGCAGCCTTTTCTGTTCTTTTTCCGCTATAAGAAATCACTTTAAAGATAACATTTGGGAAATAAGTAAAACATAATTTTCATCGAAATGCCTTCACTGATGTAAATTTTGTCAAGCAGTTATAAAATATAAAAGCTTCATGGTTTTGTTAATGTACAACTAAGACACAAAACCGTAAATAAAAACAATACCAAGATAACCAAAACATTCTTGTGTTTCTCCATTTGCCAACAAGTAACAGCTGAAAAATTTTCTTTTCTGTACTTTCCTATTCAAAAGTAATTTGTTTCTTTCACTTTGGAGGTTTTATAAAATCAGCTTAAGAGTTTTGTTGCTGTTGTTCTGGAATTAGATTGTAGACTCAAAGTTTAATTGTTGCAACTAGTCCTAGAGACACATTAGTAACGTTAATATTTCTTAATACAATATGTTAAAGTAAACCTACTAAATTGCTCAGGTATTAACTATAATTTTAACTCTATAATCTTGCAACACATTTGATCACTCTAATTGCTCTTCATGAATTTGTGAAAGAATGTGTATGTGTATGTACTATGATGCATGCATACAACTACTTGTATGTATGGAGGAGAGACCTTCCCTACTTTGCAGCCAGATCTGAATCCTAGTTTCTCATTCCCCCATTCTGTCTCCAGAAAATTCTCAGTGGACTGTTTTAACAACTCAATCTCTTCCAACATGCTTATTGGTCACTTTCATGCTTTTAAAAAGCCAGATGAAAATGGCTTTTTAAAAGTGCTTGACCACAGTTAGAGAGAGGTAATACGCTTCTCTAACTGGAGCTGGAGATACAATTCTGGGCATTATTAGGGCAAAGTAATGTGATGCATTTTTGAATTTTTGCCAAACTGGAAAATACAGAGGCTAACCCATTTTCATGTCCCTCAAATACTCCATAATGTGAAATCTCACCTAAATAAACCAGGCATCTAACTGTTATGTAAAACTTGATTTATTTGGTGTCTGACCCTCATATTTATTTTTAGATGCTACCACTTCACATATTTCCTTTGGTGAAGAAAAGGCATGCAAATATAGCTATCCAGAGTTTCCCAGAAAGCACTGTGTACACAAAAATTCTATCTTATACATCTGAATTAACCTTGTCCTCTTTTGCCCCTTACCACACCCTGAGCCCTCTTTCCCTCTATCTGTTCCTTGCATCATGAGGCCAAGGAAGTACAAGTATACACTTGTAGTAAATACACTCTCAAAAGTATCGTCCTTTCAATAAAAAGATTTTCAAAAAGATAAAATCAGAAAAGGAGAATGCATTAGTACTGTTTTCATGGGGATACTATACAACTCTTTAGGTCCACCTAAATTCAGTTTCATTCCAGGCAAAGTAGGTACATAATTGTTGATATACTGAAAAAAAAGGTAGTAAGCAGAAAAAAAATTTCATAGATGATTCCAGCAGAAATTCACACACAGCATATTGACTGCCATCCAAATGTTTCCTTAAATTGTAGTAAAACACAAAATCACTATTTGCCTTCCTCCAAAAGGAAAAAAAAATGAAATTCTCATTATTTATGAGTGGTTAGGGTAGGTAGGATAAGGGGGATCCTGAAGACAAGGTTTACCTTTGGTACAATGAATGTTCACAATGTAAAAATGTACCATAGTGTGCAAGAGAAAAAAATGGCAGTTGACAATCTACTGAAAACATTTCACATCTCTGTTTTGGTGTTTTCCTTAGATTTAAAGGAAGAGTTTGGACATTTCTCCAAAATTAATTACCAGAGAGGGCTAGTAAAATAGACTTGAGTTGTAGCCATTTTTGCCTAGCTCTAGCTGGGTTAGTGCTGAGAAGTCATATACATAAGCAGATGGTAAACTA
Source organism: Catagonus wagneri (assembly GCA_004024745.2). Lineage (NCBI taxonomy): Eukaryota > Metazoa > Chordata > Mammalia > Artiodactyla > Tayassuidae > Catagonus > Catagonus wagneri. The sequence goes on along the minus strand of PVHT021183688.1, from coordinate 13,264,540 downwards.
GAAAGTGAGGGAAGAACCGTATTGGGGCCAGATTTGCTCATCTATCCAGAGTTCTACAGTCTTGCTAATTCTCACACTATTCTGTATAAATAAAAACACAGGTTCAGCATCCCAGTTAATGATTTTTTAAGAGCAGTTATCAGATAATGCTTAACAAATTCAGTATTCATCAATGGTTATCAGATAATCCAATCAGGGTCAAGTCTGTCCTCCCTAAATACAAGCATTGAGCTCTCCATCCCAGTGTGTCCCCCCAAATGATTTGAATCAGTTTCATTCAGTTCCTCCCGTCTAATGCTGTTGGACTGCAAAAAAAAAAAAAACAAAAAAAACCCAAAACAAAAACTAAACAAAACAAAACAAAAAAAGAGAGCACCCAAACAAATGAAATTAAAATCTGTATAAGAAATATGGCAACATACGTATGGACCAAAAGAAGAAAAGTTTTGTAATAAGGGACTGAAATTCATTTTTGACAAGAACTTATAAATATTTGCATGTTTTTGAGAAAGAAAAATGTGGACATGTAGTTACATTGGCTTGGAGGTTGTGTCATATTCTAGACTCCAAACTGGGCAAAAATAAGCTGTATTTTTCTTTGTCTTACCTACAGTTAATGTACCAGCTACAAAGAAGTTCCCTTTTCCTTTTACCAAATAAATACTATTATTTGGTAAATATTATTATTGAAGAAATACTAGAATAAATAGTCCTAGTTCCATAATTTTATGGGGTTCAAGCTACTACATTCAGGTCAAATTAGCAATTGCTCAAAAGAGATTTTGAAAGAAACAGCCTATAGCAAGATTTTTAAGACCCTCCACTAGAAGAGTAAAAGATGAATGGAATATGGATAAAACACTGGGTGGTCACAGCTTGAAAAAATCAGTGAAAGGAGAAATACCAGAAAAGGGATTTCTGAGTGGGTTTTTTTTTTCCCCCTACTGTTAGCCTAATTATATTTTTCTGCTGACTGGTTAACACTGATTAAATGCCGATAAAGTGACAATCGTAAGCATACTTTTAGAAACAAATACGAATACATTGCTGCAATTACATTACAACTTTAAAAGAAAGCTTCCTAAACAAATTTAAGAAAAGTAGAGGTCCCTTCTGGAAACTACTGACTGCCTCTTAGCCACTCTTAGACCATATGTTATTCTGAAAACTAGATAAAAATACTATTTGTTAAAGGTGTTAAAAGTAAGGCTGCCAGGGTGTCTATAAAATGCCAGTCATCAAAACTATGGAAAAACAGTGCTTAAGTTTAGAAAAATAAGATCATAGGACCTCAGATGTATTGTAGCTGTCCTTAACTACCTGTAGTTTAAAAGTTTTGCTTTATGGTACAGTATACAACATACTGTATTATAAAATCCATAGGGGAAGTAAACATAGAACCCACAACAGTAACTCATCCGAGAGTTATCACTGAAAATAATGTGTTTGTATTCCATGATCTCTAGAGGAAAAATAAAACAGTTTACATTTTGAAACAAATTCATCTTTGAACAGTAAAATTACTTATCCCATTTTAAACTGTGAAAGTCCTACCCAGAAAACACTAGTCTTTCCTCTCTTCAATCATAATCCTGAACATCACTAGCAAATTTAGAATCCTTAGGTGAATCTACATGAATCAAGTGATTATTATTATTATTTTTTTTTTGCAAAGAATGATATACCTTATATCTGTGCATGGCAGAAATGAACTGCTCTTAAATTCCCACAAAATAAACAGCCAAGTTGTCAAGAACCAATATCCCCCGTGCCTTCTCTCTTCTGTTTCTTCCTTATTGTAATCGGGCAGAGCAAATGACACTATGTCTCACAAAATAAAGAATTAATGACAGCAATAATTTTTTTTTTAAATATGTCAACATCTGAGGAAGGTGGGATTGTAAGTGCAGTATTTCTTCATGTGCAGTTTGTTACTTCATAGGGGTCCCCTTTGGAATGAAAAGGCCTAGTGGAATGTGTGCTCCCCTCGAACAATGTGTGATGAAAACTCGTAACGGTCCTGGCTTCTGTAGCCACAGATGTTACATTCCAGTGGGTCCCGGTAGCCATGGCAACCCATGTGAATGGTGTACATGACATGGTCTAGGAAAAGGACTCGGCAGTGCTCACACTTGAAGGCCCTAATCTGTTCTCCTTCTCCATTGAAGACCTTGTAGATGTCCTTCAGTGAGCCCTTAGGAGCCTTGGTAGCATCCAAAGCTTTGACATCCTCCTTCATGTAAGCTGGGCTTTGTTTCCTCTTGGGATTTAAGGCAGGGTTTCCTTGGTAGGACTGGTGGTCATCATGGCTGCTTTCTGAGTCAGTAGAATCTAGGCAGCTATTGCTGGGAGAGGCCTCTCTTTCCTGGGGTCGACTCTTTGGTCTGATGAGAGAGATAGGCCCATCCATGTTGTTTTCATGACTATCGGAGGTTTCCCTGCTAATGGGTCTTTCTATCCTATTTGGATGATAGACCTGAGAATAAGCTGAGCTTATAACTGGGGCCACCTCAGCGATTGTGCTTGGCGGGTGCTGCATTAGAGGGTGAAGGGCCTCAGCTCCAAGGTAGGTGATTGCATTGTTGATGGCTTGGTCCATCATATGAGACTGCATCAGCTCAGCCTCCTTCTCATAGGTTAAGTTCATATCAAAGTGAATGTCTGGGTAGCTGAATCGCATGAGCTTTTCCCCTGAAAAGAAGGTGGGAGGGAGAAAAGTAAAAATGAAAATAAAACAAAAAAAAGAGTGGTTGGATTTAAAATGTAAAAGTATCAAGTTAACTAATCACTTCTATTTTCCATAATATGGTGTATCTTATTCTTTGGATCAAATGTTTAGGCTTTTTAACTCTGCTGAGACTCACAAATCCTCTTCACCTGCAAGGACGATTAGTAATAAAAATTTCACAAGCCATTTGCACTTGTTTTAATGCCATCATGAAAACAGCCTGAAAGGTATGACTGAGTGTGTGTTATCTTATTTTCATTCGCTATTAAAATTTCCACTTGTCTAGAGCTCAGCAACTATAGGAGAAAGAAGAAATACCAAGTGAAATAAGTCAGAGACATACTTGCTTTCATGTACTTTCAACATCAGTGGCCAAGCCTCAAAGATCATAAAAACAAGAGTGACTGGGTTATAACATCTGTTATCTCACTCTTGTGTAGGGTTAATTTGGTTGATTTAGCTACTATACTAGAGAAATATTATAGATGCAATATATGTCATTTTGGAAAACTAAAAAAATATTCTTAAAACATTGTTAAAAGTTGCATTGTCTGATAAACTGAATGAAATTTAGGGCTATATAAAAATAGAGTATTTCCAAAAGTACCTATAAACTTAGAAAATATATTTCATTGTTTTGCTTCTTAAAATGGTTAATTATTCATTTTCTCATCACCCCTTATTCAGACATGAGGGCAATGATGCTGGTCTGTATACTCATTGTTAGTTCTCCATACCTTTTCTTGATTAAAGGATATTTGTAGTTTTCTCTTTAATATTTAATCAATTAATTTAATTTACTTCAATATTTCACTTCAACAAAATATCTAAGATTAATGATAAAAGAGTTTGGTGCATAAAACAGAAGTCATTTTAATTTTTCTCCTTCAAATATTGCCAACTTTGGACAAAACGTTTTCTTTTTAAAATTCTGCCACTAAAACAATGTGTTCTACTAATTATTTAGTTATTTTGATATGTTAAGTCATACAGATGAATACTTTTTTAAAATATATATGGACTTCTGCCTAACATGTAATGCCGATCCTCAGAACTATATTCTGGAAAAACATTTTCACATGGCTAGTATTATTTCAGGTTTGAAGAAAGGTCCCTAAAATAAGATGAGGGTAATGATCAGGGTAGTGAGAAAGGAAGAAAGAAATATGAGTAATTATCTGGTAGCATCCAGTTAAGATACTACAATGTCAAGAGTTTAAAAGTTAAGCTAGACAAACTATAGTCTCAAAGCATTGACAGTTTAAAGGGAGTGACAATAATTTAGGGATCATTTATAATACAGCGTGATATGTAGTATAGGGTAAAATTGGAGGAGTATATAGCTAGTGAAAGAAAACTTCTTGAAGAAAGTGACATCAGTGATCAGAACGTGAGGACAAATATTAGCCAAGTAAAGGAATGGTGGGGGTGGAGCAGCTGGTATGAAAGCTCAGAAGCAAGAGGCAATGACTTGTTGTAGGGATTACTTAGGCTTCAAATATGGCTGGGAGTGGAAACAGATGAGAAAGATGGCGTCAATAACATATGAGTCGTTCAACACCCAAGGAATTTGAATTTTATCCTGAGAGCAGTAAGAATTGAAAGGGTTACACACAGAAGTGACTTAACTAGATATTTGCTTAGCAAAATAATTTAGGAAGTTGTTGCTGTAGAGATCATGGTGGCTTCTATTGGTACAGTGGAAATGGAAAGGTTCTGTATGAAGCCCAGGTGTCTGGCTGGGGAAACTTAACAGATGGCAATGGGATTTAAAAAAAAAAAAGATGATGAATTCAGATTGGGGAAGACTATGAGTAATAGTCATGTCTAGTAAGTACTGAGATAGTCTCAAACTCAGGAGAGCGATCTGGACTTGAGATACAGATAAGAGAGTCAGCAGTTGAGAGAAAGTAACTTCTGAAGCCATGGGAATAGATTATATCACCCAGGCACAGGTAAAAAAGAGAAAGTAAAAAAAAAAAAAAAAAAGCTTGGAAGAACACAAAATTTTTTATGCCTTCCCCTAGACAAGGGCAAGTAGGATTCCTGTGCTGAGCCCTGTACTTGGAGAACACTGGGCCTTGCTCCTCATGGAATAAGGAATGTGTAGGACCAAGGGAATGTGCCTATCTAGAGCTTATATCTTAGACCATGCTCTGGCTGCTCGGGAATCCAGAATTCTTTGCCCAAATGGCTTGGAGCTTACGCCCATGGTTGTATAGCCTTCTTCATAGGGTCTGTTCTCCTAAGTACCAACGGTGCTGCTGGTATGTACACTTTTATGCCTGAAGAATGGTCAATACACTACTAATTATGTGCTCTGTGTGAGGTGCAATGTGAAAAAGAACTTGGATGTACAGGGTAAAGCATTTGTGCATGTGTGCATGAAGCCTCTTTTTGCTACTGGAAAGAATCAGAGGTGGGTCTGAAAGAGGGCCCGGACTGCAGGCCAGCGGGTGGTGGTTCTGCTCATGCTGCCGAAGGTCTGCTGTGGAACTCCAAGGAATCTCAGAATTCTATATTTATTTGAATTCTATATATTTATTGAATTTATATTTATTGAATTCTATATTTATTTGATTAGGAGGTTAGAACACAATAGTTTGAAAGCCTGATATTATAATATTAAAATATTTAGGCTTGTGAACTGAGGCCTCTGTTAGCACTGTTGCCCCATTTGCACAACTGTTAGGGATAAATCCATAAAGAAGATTGAGAAGGAGCAGTCAAAGAAGCTGGAAGAGATGTAAGAGAGATCAATGTCATAGAAACCAAGGAAAGAGAGTGTTTCCAAAGGAATTAACTATTCAGTAGCAGCAAATGCTCTCAAGAGTTGTGTAAGATGCTCTAAAAGGTTCCTTTGGACTTAGCACTATGAAGCTAGTGGTGACCACAATGAAAATAATTTCAGTAGACCATGAGGAAGACATCCAGGTTATATGGACTGCGGAAAAAGTAGAAAGAAAGAAATTGGAGTCCTGGTGTGGTTTAGTGGTTAATGAATCTGACTAGCATCAATGAGAACACAGGTTCCATCCCTGAACTCGCTCAGTGGGTTAAGGATCCCGTGTTGCCATGAGCTGTGGTGTAGGCCACAGACGCAGCTCAGACCCTTGGTTGCAGTGGCTGTGGTGTAGGCAGGCAGCTACAGTTTTGATTCAGTCCCTAGCCTGGGACTCTCCATATGCCGCAAGTGCAGCCCTAAAAAAAAAAGAAGAAAAAAATTATAGAAAGCAAGCATATAGAAAGAAAGGGAAGTCTTTCAACAAATACATCTTTGAAGAAGGAGCAAGTAGGTAAAGCTAATGAAGACTTGGAATTGAGGGAAGAGTTTTTTAATAATAAGAATTTATCAGATTGAATGCTAATAGTAAAGTGCCAATAGAAGGGAGAAGTTGAAAATATATGTAAGAAAGGGGGAAAATAATAGTGTAAGCTATTTGAGAGGCCAGGACAGAAGAATTCCAGGGCATAAGAAAAATTAATATAAATCAGAAAGAAGGATGCTTCTTTCATCAATGAGAGAAGAAAGTATTCATGTGGATACCCATAATCCTACAGGATTAGTGATAGCATATTGAAATTATTTCAACTTATTCCCTATGATTCTAGATGGAATATCACAAAGGAATGAACTACCATGTTTGCAGAGAGTAGAGAAACACTGAAATGGCCATAGTTATGGGAACACAGAAGACCATTAAGGGATGGATTAAAGGAGGGCTGCTACAAAGTTTGGATGGGACAGTTGATATTTAAGATCAGCTATTCATTTATTTATAGTGATGCCAATTTACAAGGCTGTGAGATTTTCTTTAAAAGTACTACCAGCACTATAGATATGACTTCACCCGAGAGCAGAGTTTCACTAGGAGAAAGGGATAGAAGGATAACAAGGCAAGAGAGTCATGGAATCTAATCTGGATAAGAAAAGAGAGGAGGAAACAGACACACGGAAAGTTCAGGGATCACTGGCCTGGAGGGCTTGATAAAATCAAAGAATTATATTTAACTGAGGGACATGATAAAAAGAAATTACACTAAGTGTGGGAGGATGAGGTTTCTCATTTTAGAATATATCATAAAAAGAGTTATTGTTTGTTATACAGTTGACCCTTGAACAACATGGGTTTGAACTGCAGGGGTTCACTTACAGGTCGATTTTTTTCAATAGTAAATACTATAGTACTACATATACTGTGGTTGGTTGAATCCACAGATGCAGAGTGGTAGATATGGAGGAACTGTGTATATGAAGGGCCATCTGTAAGTTAATGTGGATTTTCTTCTGCACAAGGGTCATTGCCCCATTCCCCATGTTGTTCAAGGGCCAGCTATTTATTACGACTAGGATAGAATGCAAATAAAGAAAAAAAGCACCATCATATTCTAATGAAGAGCTAATGCCATTATTTTAGAATCAAAATGTAGTTCTAAAAATCTATTCCCCTTTTCTAAGGAATGTAATCAAATCAAATTGAGAGTAATATCTCTAAGTCATAGGAGACACGAAAATATTACAAACAGTAGAACTAAATAATTCAGAAACATTTTTCCAACTATATTAGTGTCTAGTTGAGATACAGACATTTAGTGAGCACCCACCAAATAATTCAATTTTAAAAACAGATGAAATGGCATTATTAAAAAATTATTCACAAAAAGGAAAAAAAGAGACAGAAATAAAAGTAACTGAGGGTCTAAGGAAGACTTCTGAGTATACTCTCAGGAGCTAGTTTTAAACTGACCTAGTATAAACTATAATCATTTGGGCTATCCTGCAGCCATCTTTCAATGAACTCTGTCAGTTAATCTCTCTAGCTTGTCTTAAAGTGATATTTCAGTGATTTGTTAGTTCTTTAATTTTATTTTTTATTTTTAAACATTTTTATCATTTTTAAAGTAGAGTTGATTTACAGTGCTGTGCCAATTTCCATTGTACAGCAAAATGACTTAGTCATACATTTATATATACTTTTTTTTTTTTTAACATTGTTAGTTCTTTAGATTGAAAAGAAATCTTCTCTAAATTACTGGAGACGAAGAATTTTATCATCCTTTCCTCCTCAAAATAACTGAAGAAATTATTTTCTCCCAGTCACTACTCAACCCTCATGATGTTCTACAATGTGTTTTGACATTAGAATGTGAGAATCGGTCTGAGTATTTTATTTCTTCTAGTTTCTACCCTATATAAATTCTGTAAGAATATATATGTAACATATGCAATTGATGACAATTCTTTATATTGAATCTGTTATTCTTTTTAAAAAAAACTAGATTTTCCTGTATACTCAGAGATACTTTACAACTCAGTATACAGAATCATGGCCACTCTGAGTGTATCAAAGAATATCTGAGGGCTTGGAAGTGAAAAAGGAAAGTCTAACATACCACATTTAACTTTTCAGTTCAAAATCATAGGCTAGATGAAAACAAAGATCAAAATACGAAAAAGAGATCCAGACATGACACATCTGGAATGTAGGCTGCTGCATTATTTTTATAATTCAAAATTTTAAGAAAAGATTTCTCTTCATTCTAGCTTAAATGCCAAAAGCATTAACATTGTGTTAAAGAAAACAGTTTAAAAACCTGGTGCTAATACAAGTTTAAAAAGCTTACAAAACTGACTAATCCACCATTTCCCTTAAGTGGTATTATTTGTTATTTCATTTTATATATTATTTCATTTTGAGATAGCAACTCACCACTGCCAATCTCTCCTTCATTCCTCTTGCTTAGGCTCACGTGCCTAAGAGGGTGTGTGTGTGTGTGTGTGTGTGTGTGTAAATGTAGTACACACAGAGTAGTATTCAGTAGAAAATAACAATGGAGAAAAAAGATGGGCATTTATTTCATGAACTGAAATATACCATATACATTTTTAGCACACGAGAACATGCCTTTGCTCATTAAAATCAGCTTTGACAGAAAGAAAAGGCTTTGTAATGCTTACCCACAAACTTTTGTGGAGTGGAGCTTTTACGTTTTCCCATATTCCCTGTGAGCTTCTCTATGACAGCAGGTCTCTCAAAAGGCACCAGAGAAATATTGTTGTCCATGATAGGCTCTTGTTCCTTACAATCTTCCATAGGAGGTACTACATAAAATCATATGAAAAATGGAATCTGAAAATTTCTTCAACATTTAAAAAGATACAGAGCTGGATTTGCCATCACAATATGTGTTATACCACATAAGCAAGCATGCTTGAATAAATGCAGGCAGAAAGAATAACCTCTTGTGTTAAAAAATACACTCTCTAATTTCACTCACACACATATGCAGAGGATTTGCTTTCATCCAAGTCTCTTTCAGATCAATGACATAAACTGTTGCCAGTGTTGGTGGCCAACATGTTCTTGTTTCTCATCTTATTCCTCTGTAAATGTTTTTAACATTGATTAAAATCAATACTTCGTTAAGACTGCACTATTCTCAAGGCTTTAAGAGTTTATTTTTCTAAAACAATTTAAGTCAACCTGTTTTGGAGGAAAGCTTAAACAGACACACAGAGAGCAGCACAATATTTAATCAGGTTTTTTTTTTTTTCACCTAAGTATTTTCCTGCAGCAGATTTTCTATTTGATGAGCTGAGTGAGCTGTTGGCCCTACTGGCAGTAACTACATACCTGCACAAAACAGCTTTCATGACGGAGATCCAATTCTGAACATGTCCATACGTAGTTAACAGTGACAGCTTTATGATTGTGATTTATTTTAAAAAGAGCTCTTCAGCAGGATAAAAGAATCTATTTCCAAATTGGAATATTTGCTCACAAAACAACTGCTCTAATTCATCTGACAGAAACTCTGCAGTGCTGCTCTCTCTTCATCATATTTGTCTAAGCTGCTCTGGACTAATATACTGGCTCACAGATATTGACATTTATGGTGTAGATATAAAACTTATAAAAGTTGTTTCTGAATAAAAATATGTCAAAGGACGTTTAACTACGATAGAGTAACATCAGAAAGAGAGATAAGTTGTTTAAAACCAATTTTTACAAGAAAGATCCTAACATTATTTCTTAGTTACTGTTGCTTTCTCCAGTTGTACTTGTGCCAGCACTGTTTGGAAACCTAAAAGTTTCCTATCTTAGGATATCTTTACTTATTCATCATGCACTGTAAAATGATTTAATCTGTTACTTTCATTTGTAAAGGAATAGCCTCACTGTGTGAAACACAATGTATTATCCTTTCTTTATAAGGTCAGACACTAAAAGTGAGAAAGCAAGAGATGAAAGTTAAGAAAATCCAGTGTACAATTCAGGTGACCTATTTAATAACCAATGCAAATTGCTGATTTTGAAGAAATGATAAAAGGCATCAGAAAAATGTATTCTTAAAACAGCCATGGTTAAAGAAATCGACATTCAGTCTAACTTTCGGGTTAACCCAGTATAGTCAGGTGAATGGACCAGAAAAATTCAATCATCAATCTCTTTTAATGGTAAGAGATTCTTTAATTATCAGATGTTAATTAGGAAAAAAATTCCAAGATGAGACTTAGAAACAAAGAAACACTAAAGTCATTTTCTGTACTGATGTAGTAAATGATGTTATCAAGTATAAAAAGTATGTCCCCAGATAACACATAAAACATTACGTCCTCTCTTAGCAAAAACAAAAATAAGAAAAAAATACTTAAAATAAAAGCAAAGGAAGAATGACCATAGAATTCAAATTAAAGGGGGCCAGGAGGATGGAACAGGAATGGTGATATGGTGGGAGTTATGTAATTAGATACACATAATTGTCAAAATCTTAACTTTTGTTTTAGGTGTTGAATTCACAAGCACTATATTATTAAAAAATAACTATATAACTGAAAAACAGGCCATGAATGGCCCAAAGATGAAAATATGTCATGAACCAAGAGCTGAAATGAAAGCAGGAAAGAAAAAAAAAAGTTTGTTGTAAATTTTGCTAAAAAACAGCAAAACTGGTTAACAGGGTTTGCCCCAAAATTGAATATACTAATTAGTTTTGAAATGAGTAGTCTAAAACTTGGCAGTTTTGCTCCATGTCTCACCTTAAATTTTCATATTTGCACACATTTGACACTCAAAACGAAACCTGGGTGTGGGAACTGTCCCATACCACATCCACCTCAATTCAGATGATTTGTCCCAAGTTCAATGAAGCTCATGTGAACTGAAAACAATGACTTTGGCAGAGCTGTGGTCTAACTTCTACTTCACAAAAGTCCTTCACATGAAATATTAGTTTTGTTCCTACCATACTGGCAATAATAATAACAACTGACTAACACTATGTGCTAAGTACTGTTTTCAGGCTTTCCATTTGATAATTTATTTAATACTTTCAACCCCCCACTGGGATAAGTACAATCACCATCCTCATTTGACAGAGGGGGAAATAAAGACCCAAAGATGTAAAGGAATTTTCTCAGTGTTTATATCTAGTTAGTGGGTAATATATGAGTAGAACCCAGATGGTCTGGCTCCAGAGCCTGGGCCCTTAGCCACTATGCTGTACTATTCATTGTAGACATAATTTGAATGTTGAAGTTGTATAAACAAATTTGAAATATTTTTAAGGTCTGCCATTGAGAAAGATCTGATCCATTTTATACATTATGGAATTAATCTGAATTATTTGCTTTCATGGATCTGGCTACAAATCGTCAGAGTGTTTCTGGATGTATATTGCTTGAAACACAAAGCAAGTTTTCTGGTTAACTCAATAATACATTAATTGCATAGTGAGATATTCAGTCTGGCTAAGAAAATACCAATAGGCTACTTCACTTGTTAAAACAAACTTTATAACCAAATATCTTCCTTGACCTGATTTTAGAAAATTATAATCGGGACAAAATATAATTGTTCTTGCATTATTTCATTATTTCATCACAGTGATAAATCATAAAGATAGAACAATATAAGTGTTCCCAGCTTAGCTGTTTTGCCAAACAATCCACTCAAACTGTAAATCCCAAGACATAGTCTGAGGGCCCTAGATTACAACTCATGTCCACCCCGCTAACACCCTCCCCCTAACGTCCGGAAGAGGGCAGGTAATCTACACTGGCAGTCCTGCCCCCATGGCTTCATGCAATGAGAGACAGTTTTTCAAAGGAAAATGGAAGTCTTATTCATTACAGGAGGAGGAAGGTATGCACAGTAAGCAAAAAAAAAAAAAAAAAAAAGGATTCTATTTTGTCATAAATTTTCTCCATGTTGTAGAATCTAAAAGAAACTTCATTTATCTTAATTACATTCTTGACAACATTGGACAGCGCCGACCCTTGGTTTGGCTTCCATGAAATCTCTCTTTTCATTTTCCCATCCTCTGGTCTTACTCAGCTTCATTGCACTTTTTGTTTGTTTGTTTCCTTCCTGGTATGTTCTTGGCCTTCTAGATGTCTCACTCTACACATACCCAAATAACCTGGTACTTTAGACTACCACCTACATGATGATGGCTCCCACATCTTTATTTCTTACCCAGACTTCTTTCAAGAGCTTGAGAGCTATATTTTAAATTTCCTTCCAGATAGTTTCATTTGGCTGTCTCTCACAGGTACCTAAAATATAATCAATTCAAAAACTGAAATTTCCCTTCCCAAACTTTCTCTTATTTTTCTAATTTCCATCTCAGTGAACGGCACTACAATCTATCTGGTCATCCATGCTAGACACTCAGGGCAAATCCCAGATTTTCTTCCTTTCACCAGTCTCCTGCCCCTAATCCTCCCCATCCCCCACCCCCCCTTCTCTCTCTCTCTCTCTCTCTCTCTCTCTCTCTCTCTCTCTCTATATATATATATATATATATATATATATATGAATGAAGGTACCAGGAGTCTTAGATTTTACATCTATAGTTGCTCTCAATTACCTGACTTTTCAGCATATTGCTGGCTAGTAAGTCCAACTTAACCAATCAGGAGACTGTTGTCGTAATCTACTTGGCCCCTTCTTTACTTTTCCGATCTATCTCCCACATTTCTAGGAATAAAATGTAAATGTGATAATATTTTTTAAGGTACAAAACTCTTTGCTTAGCACAACAGACCCTTGATGCTCTGTTCACTGCCTCTAGCTTTAGGCTGTATCACTTCCAGGTTTTCTTGCCTTTACCTGCCTTTACTTGCCTTTTACTTGCCTTTACTCGAGTCTAATTATACATAACTACTTGTAGGTCCTTAACCCACTATGCTCTTTTAGACTTCTATCCTCACATGCTATTCTCTCCCCATGAAACACCCCTTTCCACTTATTTAGCTGGTTAACTGGTCTTTGAAAACTCCACTCAAACTTATCTTTTCCTAGCAATTCCTCTTGGACACCCACTGTGATTTAGACCTCTGTCCTCTGTGGCCCTATCATACTTATCACTCAGTACCATAACTGCTGGTTTACTGGTTTATTTCTTCCAATAGTGGGCAAGTGACCTTAAGATACAGTCTGCATTTTATCTGGCTTTGTGTCTTTAGTACCTTTTATGTTGTGAGGCAAACATAATATTCAATGTCTTAATGAAGGAAATGTTGTCACTCGTTGGAAATAGGTTGAGGAAGCTTACTAGGAAGTTTACAGGTTTCCAATTATGTCCCTATCCCTGTAATAAGGAAATTCCTTTACCAAATAATTCAAAACATAAAACCTAAGGCCATATATTCTTGTTTTAAAGTCAACTATCTTTCTAGTTCATACTTTCATTTTTGTCTTCAGGCAAGGAGGAAAGCTAATTATATACTTTGCCTTTTGAAGCTTTTTCTTCAAGCTGAAAAGATGTGAACAATGAGCATAAAATAACTTTTGAATAAGATAATCTGCCATAAAACCCAATTCCTTGTTATATATATTTCCAAAACTACAAGTCATTAATTTCCTCTCTTTCCATCAAATTTGAGAACTTTTGATTCTAACTCCTAAGTATGTCTTCACTGTTTCATCCTTTTCTTTTCCTGCTGTTCCTCTTCATCTTTTCCTTGTCATTCTCCCTTTCCATCTCTCCTCACACTCCAGTCAGACATCTAGCCTCTATTCTACATGGGTGACATTTTTCTCTTTTTAAAAGATACAGATTTGATTACTCCAGTTTCAAACACAGGATTAGCATAAAGAGCTCTATCTTTGCACCACAACCTACTATTTCAGCATTTCTTACCACCCCTTTAAGTCCAAAGGTATTCAGCCTTCAAGAACTTGTTAACGTTCTTGATACCGCCAAGTCTTAGCCTACAGCAACTTCTCTGCCTGGAATGTATACTCTCTGTGAATATGTCCGATCTATGCAATTTTTCTCATTCTCATGTATAGATCAAACATTTCATGTAAGAAGCTTTCCTTGACTTCCCTAACCAGAGTTAGGTCACTTCTGCATCTGTGCTTCTGGAATAGAGTAT
>PVHT021183688.1:13229809-13249426 GCA_004024745.2 Catagonus wagneri | reverse complement strand
TGTTAACGTTCTTGATACCGCCAAGTCTTAGCCTACAGCAACTTCTCTGCCTGGAATGTATACTCTCTGTGAATATGTCCGATCTATGCAATTTTTCTCATTCTCATGTATAGATCAAACATTTCATGTAAGAAGCTTTCCTTGACTTCCCTAACCAGAGTTAGGTCACTTCTGCATCTGTGCTTCTGGAATAGAGTATATGTACCTTTATTAGAGCATCTGCTTCATTTTATTTATCATTTATGTATTTCCTACCAGATTAAAATATAATAACAAAATTTTGTTCATTTATCTTTATATTCCCAGGAATTCCTAATTCCTTGGCACAGAGCAAGCCCTTGATAAATGTTTCCTTAAAGAAGCAAAAGAAAACCTATTTTACTTCAGAACCTCCTCACGAGAAGAAGCCAACATGGGGAGGAACATGTTTTGTGAAAGACAGTCTAGGAAATATAACAATGTTAGACATGAAGAAAAGAATAGTAATTACTTTCAAAGAGCTAACGGGCAACCGCAATGATGACAATCTCAATACCTACTGCTAAAAGAAAAGACAAAAAAATAAGATGTAACCAGATAGTAAAGGAGGGATGGGTATAAACATGAATTTCACTATGGTTCTGTCAAAAACAAGACACATACCAAGCAATATATATGAGTCAAGGAAAATGATGAGTCCAGTAGCATTTTATCAGTGATGTTTCTCTTATGACATTTATATATCCTACCCCATGTGGTCAATTCCCCACTAAGCATTTTAACAAAAGGAAACAGAGATTAAGGATAATCTCAAATTATTATTTCAACACACCTAGAAAAAGTATGGCATGAAGTAGCATTAATAGAAACTTACGTGATTAAAACTCCATCCAATATTGAAGAACAGATATTTGGGTCTACAAAATGATATCAAAGCTACTCCCCCCTCCCAGGTACACACACGCTCCATCTTGGCTTTGCCCCCTGCTCCACCTAGTACTTGAGTATCTTTCCCACTTTCCTCACTCCAGTTTCAGAGCCATTTTTAAAGGCTTTTGCTTATTCAGGGTTACACAATCTGAGAAATAGTGGTTGATGCAGAGGCTGCAGTTGTTTAGAAGTCTTTTTCCCCCCCAAATTTACCTGTTTAAATTTTTTTTCGTTACCACTTATTCTACAGCTGGTTCATCTCTCAACAGACTTTGACTATAATTATTAATGCATACCTTACTTCCCTATAATAATATGAAGTCTTTTACAAGAGATTCTATTTCTTATCTGCATGTGTTTGCAACATAGTTTCATAAATAACTGTGAATGGAAAAATTACTTACTAAAATTAGTAATACAATCAAATGTCAAAATTGCAATGAGAGAACATTATATGGAAAAACTAGTACTAGTGCTATAAGGTGTCTTTGGAAAACTTCAGCATGCCCCAAGGCTCCATCAGCTACCCTGCCTCAAGCTACCTCTAAAATTATAAATTAAACCTCAAATGCCTAAGTTAATCTTAGTAAGTTAACAACTTTATAGAAGATGCAATATTTATTATTTCTTACTATTTAATGCCCTGAAATAGTAAAAATAACTATTTACTTGGTTTTTATTGCACATCCAAACACATTTAATTTTCACATCAAGTCTATAAGTGACACACTCAGTCATGAAATAGCCAGACTAGGGATGCTGAAGTCCTAGATCCACCACTTTAGCCTTGATGCCCTGGGTCCTGTGCTACTGTCATAAGTCCCAGAAATGAAAGTCTGAAATACTAAATTTACAAAGACTTAAAACCCAGGTTTTAAAAAATGTTAATAATAATATAAAATACGGACTCAGAACAATGACAGAATTAAATCTGATTCTTTAGATTATATAAACTATTCTCAATACAAAGACATGTTTCAGTTATTCAGGATAATAAAATAAATAATCTAAATTAAAAAAATTCCCAATCAACAAGTAATCACTGGCTGTTCAATAAATACAGTCCCATAGCACATACTATATAAAACAAAATCCCAACAAATAATCCTTGAGCTGTCTATAAATACAAAACAGATATTTATATTTTAGAAGTGACTATAGTTTTCCCCAGCTGTACTGCTTAACACTGGCCAAGTCATTTTTAAATGAAAGATATAAATATGTCAATATTTTAACATTTTTGTATGAACCTGTATGAATAAAAAAATCAATCAGTATAAAAATATAATTAGTAGGACTAAATAGATACTCTAAATCTAAAGAATTGAAATTCATAGCTCTCTTTTGTAAGGCTGATTTACTAACATTATTTTTCAGTTATAGAGAATTTTTAATCGATAAACCTTAGGGACTGCTTTCCTACCTGTTGCTGTGTATTGTGGAGGTCAGGATGTTTTGTCCGGGTTTTGATTTTTGTGGAGGGAAGTGGTGCCTAGTTTTGGTCTAGATTTTTCCCCATACTTGCAGAAAACAAAATCAGTAACTTCCAAGATAAACCATAAGACAGATATAATTTTCAATTATATCACTGATCACTTACCTAAGAGAAATGAAAATACACAACTAACCAAGTACTTCTTTTAGAGAACCTATAGACTTCTGTGAAATCACCTTAACCTATTTGGTGCAGCCAATGAAAAAGAAGGGTAAACAACACCTTACTTTTTGTGTATTCAAGGCCAGCTGCCATTATGATGTTCATTCAAACACAGGCTATCAGAAAATAATTTGGGTGTATCATAAAAACCTAATATAGTTTGTTTGCAAGGTGTCCCAAAGCTCAACTCGCTTGAAGTGCTTAAGAAGATAATCCCATACAAAGTGCGATCAAAAATTGCTTTAAAACAGAGACAGATTTTTAACCTTCACGCCGAAGGGTAGAGAGCACTAGTTAACCCATAAACAAATGTGAAGGCAGTAGAGAGAAGAATGAAAGCTGTGAATGTCATTGCTACCCACCATGGTGACTCATGACCTGCCCGGCAGCCTCCATGCTGACATTCTGGAGATAGTTGTGGCAGCGTTCCTTGTGCTCCTCCAGTGAACTGCGCTGCTTGTAGCTTCGTCCACAGTAGTTGCACTTGTGAGGTTTACCCACTGTGAAGAGAACGCAAGATCAGTGTGCTGTCAAGTCTCATCCAAAGCAAAATTAACAGCTAACTTTTGATAGTCTGGAGGAAGCCCTTATATGCTTTTCAGACTTAAATCTCTTCCTCCTCTTCACTCTGATTTTGGCGATTAAAGATAATAAATTTCTACCAAGATTAAAAGACAGCAAGAAAAGGCAGATCATACCTTTGGTGATGGGGGAAATACTGAATCAAAATCGTGCTCTGACTGTATCCTAGGTCATGAGAAGCTGATGATCAATCTTAAAATTATCTGACTCTTAACACTAACATAATTTTCTCAGCTTTGATTTGTTCAAAAGACAAATCAGGAGTGTCCTATATACATCGTAAAAATTTTTATTTTTGGAGGGGTGGTGATAAGGAGAGAATTTCACTGAAGGAAACTAAAATGCAACATCTTGAAATGTGAATGTTTAATGAAAAGATTATTCATGGGTACCAAGAAGACTAAAAAGAATTCAAGTCATGAGAAAAAGTACAGATAAAAGCAGAGAGTTTCTCTTTTCTTTCCACCATGGTAATAACTATTCACACATGCAAAACGTTGCAGCAAAGTCTATTCTTTTACATCAGCACTGTTCTTATATTACCAAGAATTAACCTACTGCATGCTTTGAGTCAGAATTATTAACAATAACTGCCAAAGCCCTAACATATTTAGTTCTATAGCAACAGTAATACTTAATTACATATTTCACATTTAGGGAATGAATTATTTTCTAACATGGCAGACAGCCATATCTCAGTATACCTGGTAAGATACTTCAATGCTCGCATTAAAAAAAAAAAAAAACAAACTTTATAAATTAAGAAGGAAAAAAACACATTTAGGGAAAGAGGTGTATTTCATGTGTAACTACTGACAAGGATATCACAGAGCACTTTGATTCTTGGTTTTGAATGGATACAGAAAACCATAAAACACCAGGTGGTCTGTTGCCATCAGGAAAGCACAGTTTGAATCAGGTCAGCTGCTGTCATTTGACTTCCTTAGGAATCATTTCCTTTTATGCAGAGGACAAATAGACAACTCTTTTTCATAGTCAAAGATAGCATCCCTAAATGCAGTCCCCTTATAAACCTATGATATGATGCTGATCATAAACAGAGGTGAAAAGCTTTAACAAGGCAAGGTATTCACAGCTGTGTAAAAATTTCACTATATTGAATTAAAACAAAGAAACAAAATTTTATATTTGAGGTGTATATAAACTCAAATCAGTTATTTCATAATCATAATTTTTTATAAACTGTCTTAAAAAAAAGTTTTCCTAACATCATACACAAAAATAAACTCAAAATGGATTAAAGACCTAAATATGAGACCAGATACTATAAAACTCTGAGAGGAAAACACAGGCCGAACACTCTCCGACATAAACCACAGAAATATCTTCTTAGGTCCATCTCCTAGAGTAATGACAATAAAGACAAAAATAAATATATGGGACCTAATTAAACTTAAAAGTTTTTGCATAGCAAACGAAACCCTAAACAAAAAAAATGAAAAGACAACCCACGGAATCAGAGAAAATCTTTGCAAATGAAACAACAGACAAGGGATTAATCTCCAAGGTATATAAACACCTCCTGTAGCTCAAGACCAAGAAAGCAAATAAACCCATCAAAAAATGAGCAGAAGATCTAAACAGACAGTTCTCCAAAGAAGACATACAAATGGCCAAAAAAGACATAAAAACATGTTCAACATCACTGATTATTAGAGAAATGCAAATTAAAACTACTATAAGGCACCGCCACCATATACCAGCCAGAATGGCCGTCATCAAAAACTCTACAAATAGGAGTTCCCATCATAGCTAAGCGTAAATAAATCCAACTAGGAACCATGAAGTTGCGGTTTTGATCCCTGGCCTCACTCAGTGGGTTAAGGATTTAGCATTGCCACGAGCTGTGGTGTAGGTTGCAGACGCAGCTCGGATCCCACATTGCTGTGGCTGTGGCATAGGCCAGCAGCTGTAGCTCCAGTTAGGCCCCTAGCCTAGGAATCTCCACATGCTGTGGGTGTGGCCCTAAAAGGACAAAAGACAAAAAAAAAAAAAAAAAAAAAAAAAAAAAAAAAAAAAAGTCTACAAATAAATACTGGAGAGGCTGTGGAGAAAAGGGAACCCTCGTATACTATTGGTGGGAATGAAAACTGGTGCAACCACTATGGAAAATGGTATGGAGATTACTCAGAAAACTAAAAATAGAATTATCATTTGTCTCTTTTTTTTGTTTTTTTGCCTTATCTGCGGCATATGGAGGTTCCCAGGCTAAGGGTCTAACAGGAGCTGTAGCCACAGGTCTTCACCACAGCCACAGGAACGCGGGATCCAAGCCGCGTCTGCAACCTATACCACAGCTCACAGCAACGCCGGATCCTTAACCCACTGAGCGGGGCCAGGGATCAAACCCGCAACCTCATGGTTCCTAGTCAGATTCGTTAACGACTGCGCCACCACGGGAACTCCTAGAATTATCATTTGATCTAGCAATCCCACTCCTGGGCATCTATTCAGAGGAAACCATGACTTGAAAAGATACATGTACCCCAATGTTCATTGCAGCACTGTATACAATAGCCAAAACCATGGAAGCAACCTAAATGTCCATCAACAGAGGAGTGGATAAAGATGTGGTACATATATATAATGGAATATTACTCAGCCATAAAAAGGAATGAAATAATGGCATTTGCAGCACCATGGATGGACCTAGAATTTATCATGCTAAGTGAATTTAGACAGTGAGACAAATGTCATATTCTATCACTTATACGTGGAATCTAAAAAACGGATACAGTGAACTTTGCAGAACAGAAACTGACTCACAGATTTTTGAAAAAACGTATGGCTACCAAAGAAGAAAGGCTGTAGGGGGAGGGATGGGCTGAGGGTTTGGGATAGAAATACTGTAAAAATGGGTTGTGATGATCACTGCATAACTATAAATGTAATAAAATTCATTGAGTTTTCTTTTAAAAAAAAGACATACCATCATAGGAGCTAAGGGTTATCACTCACAATCTTTATAAAAATGTGTTTACATTTGCCAAGGAAGTAATTATTGAAAGTTAATGTTTCAATTCAAGTTTCTAATGTGGAATTACATCAACACAATTACTATAAGACTATCTTCCATATACCTACTTGAAAATTTTGTTAGAAATAGAAGAAAAGCCTGTAAATGGAAAGTTTTCTGTGACATTGAATTAATGCTGTTTTAGAAACTGTTTTGCTGTTGCTTTTTATTTTGTTTTGTTTTTCTATTGAGAGATGAAAAGTTTCTTGTGCATTCTGGCAATTAAAATTTCCCTATGAATACAGTAAGAAGACTTGCCCCAATGCAAAAAAAAAAAAAAAAAAGTTAATGCTGGATTAGTCATTTCTAAAAATACTAGGAAAAAGTAAATTCTGTTTTTTAGAACCAAAAATTTCTGGAAAGTAAAAACCCAGGTAACTCTGTATATTGTTAAAACTCTTATAGTGCTGTAGTGCTGTGTGACAGCATTAAAAATACAAGAGAATAGTTTTAGTCAAAAACAATACTAAATAATACAGATTTACATGTAATTGCATCCAAAGACATGGGGCTACATATTACAAAAACCTTGCTGAATCTATTCTAAATAAGTATAATATTAGGCAATTAATACTTATTAAGCATATACACTGTAGTTAATAGCCCACTATACACTAGTTCCCTCAGTTTGGTCCTTCTCTTTATAAGTCCTGTTGCATTGGGTCCTGTAATACCTGTGTTACACTGTGAACATATCCTCCTATACTTTTGTATCCTTATTTTTCTAAGCATCTTGACACCTTCTCAACTTAATTAAAACATAATTCCCTTCTGTTCCCCTTGACTCACAACCCTCTATAAACTCCCAGCTTACCAGATAAGGAATAAAAGACAGTATACTTTTTAGTCCTCTCATTTTAGAAGTCTACCCAGTCTGCTTTTCTTCAGCTTCTCACATTTTGTCATCTATTTGCTTAAAAACATCACTCTTTCCTCTTCATCCTATCCTTGTTCTTGGTGAATACAACAGATATTTGAGTAAATTGCTCAAAAAGTTCCCTAAATTTTCACCTGCATTCCATTTCATCAATCCACCAATTTGGCAATGTGCTGGACTTTGACATCTCATGTATCTATTCCATATTCAAGAAATCTGCTCTGGAAATGTTCCACCTTATCCTTCTACATCTCTCATTTAATACTTGTTTATTAAAAGCCTACTGTGTACCAACACTGGGATGAGGCTGAAACATAAATTCCTATGGTGCCTATTCTCATGCATCTGACAGGTGAGGAAGACAGACCTTTAACAAATGCACAAGCCATATATTACAAATTGTGGTAGTTTCTACAGAGCTAAAGAATGGTAAGCTAGTACAACATGGGGACCCCGATTTAGTTTGAGAAGGTTGGAAAGGAAAATCTGCCCGAGGCATGACTATTTAGGATGATTGCTGAAAAAAAAAAAGTAGAAGTCAGTCAGACAATGGGGAGTTGGGGGGTTGGGTGAAGGAGAACCAGTGTTGCCAGGAACCGCCGTCACCTCTTTCTACTTGCTCTTAAGTACTTCGCTCCTTCAAAGTCTAGATCATGCCCAAATTACTCTTTTGAAAATTATTTTAAAACATCATCAAGAGCCCCTGCCAAATCCAATGGCTGTACTAACCCCATGATACCATTTCCTGTCAGTTCTTTGATGTTTCTTTTTATAAATTCTTCTAGTTTTATTGAGATATAATGGACATACACCACTGAATAAGTTTAAAGCATGTAGCATAATGATTTGACTTACATATACATTATAAATGATTATCACAATAAGTTTAGCAAACATCCTTATTTCCTATAAAAATCAAGGTCATGAAAATATTGTTTATATTAATTTCCTATATATGATGAGTTTAATTGGATAAGATTTACAAACTATATGAGCTAATATGTATAACCTAATGTGTATATATATTCATAGAAGAGGACCAATATCTTACTACTTTTCTTTTTACATATATTATTTATAGTCTCACCATTTGAAATACTTGCATTCTGTTCCTACTGAAACATTTTTTAAAAGTCATCAGTAGTCTCTGAAATGCTAAATCCAGTAGACTTGCATCAATCCTAGATCTTCCTAATTTCTTGTCACTATCAAACTTTCAAGGGCCTTGAATCTCCTGTTGTAGTTTCTCAGTTCAGATTCTGCATCCTCTCTCACAAGCCCCTCAACATTTTCCTACCTAAAATATATATATTGCACCTCCAGGTTTTGTTCTCAGTACAATCACTTCCCACTTTTCCTTCTAGATTAAGCCCTCATTTATATGAAATGTCCAAAGCATGCCTGGAATAATGTTCCATGTTTGAAAGATCCTGTTTGTAACAAACATTTTAAAAATGATCATGGTGAACCCCAGGAGACAGATTCCTCCTCTGTGCCCCCACAGCACTCTGTCCACATTCTGTAGATGCACTGCTTATGATAATTGCATTGTAGTTATCCATTTGATGTATCTCCCTCATCCAAACAAGCTCTGCCATGAGGACAGAGGTCATGTTTCACTCAGTTTTAAGTTGATAATACTTATCACAGTTGTTAAACATAGGAGGTACTCAATTTGTATTTGCTGAATGACTGCACTTCAAACTCATACTTCTAAATTCCTTTTGACTATTGCCTCATGCATAGTCCTCTGAAATCTAAAGTTCAACATACCCAAAATTATCTTCCTCTACAAAACTACGTCTTTATTCTGACTCTCTGTGTTAACCTCTGTTTTAATAAACCAGACTCACAAGGCAGCCACTTTTGTTGCCTCCTACCTCTTTTCCCATATCCAAATAATTAATCCCTCAAGTTTATACCTCCTCCTCATTTCAGAACCAAAATCCTAGTTCAAGTCTTCATTATCACTATCCTGGGTTAGCATAATAGATTTCAAGTCGTGTTCCCTCCCCTTGATTAGTTATTTTGCTCCCCTCCTCAATAACCTTCAATGATTCTTCTCTTGGATGAAGTCCAAACCCCTGTACCTGGCGTTCAGCATCCTACACTGCCTGGTCCCAAAGGATACATCACTTCTTCTATCCTAGGATCGAGCCAAAATTACCTTGCACTTTAACACTCCTGAGTCTTGGTTCTTTTGAGGATGGCTTCACACAATTTCTACCTCTTGAAATCCCGCTCACCCTTCCATTCCAAGCCTTCCTAACCATGTTCCATCCCAAAATGATCTTTCCTCCTAAAGAACCATAACTGTATTGGCCCTCATATTTGGGATACTTATAACATTCTGTCTTGTATTATCTGTGGTTACATCTGACCCATAAACAACACAGGTTTGTACTGCACGGGTCCACTTAATGTGAATCCTTTGTAATAAATAGAGTACTACACAGCCTGCAGTTGGTTGAATCCACAAATGTGGAATCATGGATATGGAGGGCTGACTATAAAGTTATACATGGATTTTTCACTCCAAGGGAGTGGGAGTGGGCTAGTGCCCCTAACCCCTGTGTTATTCAAGAATCAACTGTATTTATATACTCATTTGATCTCCCATGTTAGACTGTGAGCTCCTTGAGAAACAAAAATAATGTCTCATATCTTTGTAAACTCCAAAGTGTTCAGTACAGCGATTTGTCCACAGCAAGAACTAATAGGTGGCATTTTAATGAATGACATAATTTCCTAACTCTTTAAATATTTTCCTCTCACTGGTTTTTCCTTTTTTTTCTTCTACTTTTAAATAAAGCAATTATTCATATTGGAAATTTTAAGATTCACCCCAAATTTTTCATAATTATATCATTTAAAGATATCTTTATTTATTATTATTATTATTATTATTATTATTATTATTATTATTATTATTTTTGCTTTTTTGTGCCTCACCTGCGGCATATGGAAGTTCCCAGGCTAGGGGTCAAATTGGAGCTACAGCGGCCGGCCTACACCACACCCAGAGTAACGTGGGATCCAAGCCGTGTCTGTGACCTACGCCACAGCTCACAGCAACGCCAGATCCCCAATCCACTGAGGGAGGCCAGGGCTCGAACCTGCATCTTCATAGGTATTGGTCAGATTCCTTTCCACTGCCCCACAACAGAAACTCCCAAGAGATAAGTATCTTTAACATTTTTATGTCATCATGTATTTTTTCTATGCATGCAAGGATATATTTTGTAACAAAATTGGGTCATTTTATACACTGTATTATACAATCTGCTTATTTTACAGAACAATATATCTTGAATGTTTCCCCATGTTATAAAATAATATTTTTGTTGCTTCTGTTAGGTAACAATTTTTCCCAGATTCTAGAATTATGATGTTGATTTAGTTTGCCTTAGCATTCTTAGTCCTTTTATTTACTTTAATTATTTTTATTTTTACTATGGTTATTATGCCCATATTTGAAAAAAAAATCAAATACCTCTAAAGGACACAATGAAAGTATTTTCCCTCCAGTCACCCCCATCTAATCATAATATATTTCTCTCTCCTCTCGGTTTGGAATTTCTATTACTTTGAGGTTAGATCTTCTGCACTGAAGCTTGAAATTTCTTTCCCCCTTCATATTAATTATCCTTTTACCCATGTTACCTTTAGTAAAATCCCTCACCTTTTTCTTTGAATCTTTCTGTGAAATATTTTTCAGCTAATATAAATTTCTGTGAGCTCTTTTTTTTTCTTAAAAATAGTATTCTTGTGTTTGTTTCATGGGTACAATAACATTTCTCTGAATTTTTTTTAAAAATTTTCTTTTTTATTGTCTTTGGCATTTTTTTAAAAAAAATATTGGTGTCTGTATTGGAGGTTTTCCTTAAATGTCTGGTGCCTAAATATTTATTTTGTCCTTTCATATTTAACACTAAAGCACTAAAAAGCTAATTGGAAGCTCAGGAAACAAAGATGAGATTGGTGAACTCCTGTAGAGTGACCAGGTAATGAAACAACCTTTTTATTGTCAGACCCCCAAATAGTAGTATCCGTCTTTTTCTCTAGGATCTTTCAATTACCTTAGAGAAGATGCCTCCAATTTCCAGCCCCACAGGGGATATGCAGCCGGATGTTAGTATTTTGGTAATAAGGCAAGATATGGCACCAGGAATTTAAATGTTCAATTGCAGTCTTTCACATAATCTCCTTGCTTTTCAGTCTTTTGTTTTCCCCTACCTTCTACTTTTCTGGAGTCTCTAAGCTAGAACCTTTCCAATTTAATATTTCCAAAGAATACATGCTGATTTTCCTGTACGCAGGAGGGGGAGGATTAATTGGTTGGCTGTACTGAGAGAGAGTGGCTCTGTGGTCTGTTCCATACTGATTTTGCAATTCTTTTATCTTTAGTCCACAGTTTCATCCCTGCCTTTAACAGTCCCGTCTCTTCCAAGTCCAGAGACTTTTCAGGATTCTCTAGTGCCAAATGGCTCTGCTACTCATCCTTTATTCCTTCTATAATCACTGAAAGTTCCAGAGTCTTCTGTTTTATAAGTCTGTTAAAACTCCTCCCTCTACCTTCTTTCCATCTTCCTCCTGGCTGCTATTCTATCCTTTCCCTTTGTCTTTGGTCTTATGGGTTTATATTTCCATAAAAATCTACTTTGATTTATTGGGGTTTTAAGGAGTAAAGACAAGTGTAGCTTTTCATTTCTTCGTGTTTAGACAGAATAGGTAATATCACTTTGAATGTTGGTAGGCTATGGCTCTGTAAGGGTGTGTCACGCTCTATTTTGATAAATAGGAGCATGAGATATTAATAAAGCTTAGCCACCCAAAAAGTGATGACATATTTGTAAGACAGGGATATCTGTGGAAATGTAAAACTAGATATCCCCTCTATTCTAAGCTACCATTTATTTAGTTGTCTGTTAAAACACAACATTCCCTACCTGTATACAAATATGTTTTAGCTTAGCCATTTGCAATGGTTCTCAAAATGTGAACTGCATACTCCCTTAATGTTAGAATTCCTTGGAGTGTCTGTTAAAATACAGATTCTTGGGCCCATGTTGGACCTAGAATTTCCAGGAGGAGTATTCTGAGGTCTTCATGTTGAACAAGCTTCCCTGGTGGTTGCTTCTGAACTGAAGCTGAAAAACAATGGTCTATAGAAACTCATAAATCATCACATTCTCTAGGTCAGAAATTGAGTTAAAATTTCTTTTTGAAGTGAAGATTAGTTTTTCTAACCCTATCATTAATGATCTCAATTGTATTAATAAAGGAATTAAAATTATCTTTGCTTTTATAAGAAATTTGGGGAGCATCTCAATAGATACAGAAAAAGCATTTGACAAAATCCAACATCCATTCATGATTAAAAAAAACTCTTACCAAAGTGGGTATAAAGGGAACATACCTTAACATGATAAAAGCCATTTATGGCAAACCCAGAGCAAATATAATACTCAATGGATAAAAGCTGAAAGCCTTCCCACTAAAATCTGGAATAAGACAAGCATGCCCATTCTTACCACTGTTACTCAGCGTAGTATTGGAAGTCCTAGCCACAGCAATCAGACAAACAAAAGAAATCAAATGTATCCAAATTGGAAGAGAAGAGGTAAAACTGTCACTGTATGCAGATGACATGATACTATATATAGAAAACCCTAAGGACTCAACCCCAAAACTACTCAAACTGATCAACAAATTCAGCAAAGTAGCAGGATATAAGATTAACATTCAGAAATCAGTCACATTTCTGTATTTTAATCATGAAATATTAGAAAATACAAAAATACAATACCTTTAAAAATTGCACCCCCAAAAATCAAATACCTGGGAAAAAACCTGACAAAGGAGGCAAAAGACTTATATGCTGAGAACTATAAAACATTAATCAAGGAAATTAAAGTGGATGCATAGAAATGGAAAGATACTCCATGCTCCTGGGTTGGAAAAATTAATATTGTAAAAATGGCCATACTACCAAAAGCAATCTACAGATTCAATGCAATACCTATCAAATTACCAAGGACGTTTTTCACATAACTAGAAAAAACAAACCAAAAATTTATATGGAACCACAAAAGACCCAGAATTGCCGAAGCAATCCTGAGGAACAAAAACCAAGCAGGAGGCATAACTCTCCCAGACTTCAGGCAATATTACAGAGCCACAGTAATCAAGACAGTGTGGTACTGGTACCGAAACAGACATACAGACCAATGGAACAGAATAGAAAGTCCAGAAATAAACCCGGACACCTATGGTCAATTAATCTTCAACAAAGGAGGCAAGAATATAAAATGGGAAAAAACAGTCTTTTCAGAAAGTGGTGCTGGGAAAACTGGACAGTCACATGTAAATCAATGAAACTGGAACACACCCTCACACCATGCACAAAAATAAACTCAAAATGGCTTAAAGACTTAAATGTAAGACAAGACATCATCAAACGCTTAGAAGAGAACATAGGCAAAACATTCTCCAATATCAACCTTAACAAATGTTTTCTCAGGTCAGTCTCCCAAAGCATCAGAAATAAAAGCAAAAATAAACCAATGGGACCTAATCAAACTGACAAGCTTTTGCAAGACAAAAGAAACCATCAAAAAAAAAAAAAAGACAACTTCCACAATGGGAGAAAATAGTTTCTCTCTCTCTTTTTTTTTGTCTTTTTGCCTTATTTGGGCCGCACTCACGGCATATGGAGGTTCCCAGGCTAGGGGTCTAACAGGAGCTGTAGCTGTCGGCCTTCGCCACAGCCACAGCAACGCGGGATCCGAACCGCGTCTGCAACCTACACCACAGCTCACAGCAACGCTGGATCCTTAACCCACTGAGCAAGGCCAGGGATCGAACCCGCAACCTCATGGTTCCTAGTCGGATTTGTTAACCACTGAGCCACGACGGGAACTCCGAGAAAATAGTTTCAAACGATGAAACTAACAAGGGCTTAATCTCTAAAATGTACAAACAACTTATACAACCCAACAGCAAAAAAGCCAACAACCCAATTGAAAAATGGGCTAAAGACCTGCACAGACATTTCTCCAAAGATATACAGATGGCTGCCAACAAGCACATGAAAAAATGCTCAACATCACTGATTATTAGAGAAATGCAAATCAAAACTACTATGAGCTACCACCTCACACCAGTCAGAATGGCCATCATTAATAAGTCCACAAATAGCAAATGCTGGAGAGGGTGTGGAGAAAAGGGAACCCTCCTACACTGTTGGTGGGAATGTAAATTGGTATAACCATTATGGAAAACAGTATAGAGGTACCTTAAGAAACTATACATAGAACTATCATATGACCCGGCAATCCCACTCCAGGGCATACACCCAGACAAAACTTTCCTTGAAAAAGACACATATACCTGCATGTTCATTACAGCACTATTCACAATAGCCAAGACATGGAAACAACCTAAATGTCTATCGACAGACAATTGGATTAAGATGTGGTATATATACACAATGGAATACTACTCAGGTATAAAAAAGAACAAAATAATGTCATGTGCAGCAACATGGATGGAACTAGAGACTCTCACACTAAGTGAAGTAAGTCAGAAAGAGAAAGACAAATACCACATGATGTCACTTATATCTGGAATCTAATATGTGGCACAAATGAACCTTTCCACAGAAAAGAAAATCATGGACATAGAGAACAGATTTGTGGTTGTCAAAAGGGAGGGGGAGGGAGTGGGATGGTTTGGGAATCTGGGGTTAATAGATGCAAACTATAGCCTTTGGAATGGATAAGCAATGGAATCCTGCTGTATAGCACTGGGAATTAGGACTGGTCACTTGTGATGCAGCATGATAATGTGAGAAAAAAGAATGTATACATATATGTGTGACCGGGTCACCTTGCTGTGCAGCAGAAAATTGACAGAACACTGTAAATCAGCTATAATTGAAAAAATAAAAATCATTATAATAAAATAAAAATAAATTTGGGGATTAAAATCTGAAAACCCTTTGAATGAAGTATCATTTTATTTATTACTGGTAACAATATGAAAAAAGGGTTATTTATTTTGGTATGGCAGTTTACTACTGTATGTTAAGTACAGATTTTGAGGACAGTGATCCAATTTAAACCTTACATCAATTCTACTTCCAATTGACCTGTGGGTCTGAATTTTAAAATTTAAGTGGAAAAAGTTACACTGATCAATTTCTCTTACTGCTGGTGTGCTGCTGCTGTCTTTTTAGAGGGCTATCTATGTTATTTCACATTAGAAATAACTGCATGGAAAAGAATCAGCTCCCCGAGTAAAAGATAAATGGTTTGCCAGGGTGTTGATTGTGAGAATCTATCTTTCCCATTCCCACAACACCACATTAAGTGCCAACTGGAATATTGTCAGAACACAGCTAAAGTCATTAAGTCATTTTTTTTTCCCAACCATAATTTTGAGGGCTCTTGGAGAAAGGATAAATAAAAAAGAGAGGATGGAGAGGGAATACATGCAGAGTTTTATTTTTTGAATCAACTTTATCAAGGGATAGTTTACAGAAAAATAAAATCCATTCACTTTACACAAGGCAAGGGGTTTGTAAGTGTATATGGTTGTATAACCACCACCACAATTAATATATTCCTATATCCATCATCTTAAAAAAATCCCCTCTTGTTCCTTTGCACCAATTCCCTTCCCTACACTTAGCCCTTGGCAAACACTGATCTGCTTCTGTCACCACAATTTTCCCTTTTTTAGGGTCCCGTATAAAGTGAATCATACAGTACATAGTCTTGATTTTAGTTTCTTTAACTCAGCATAATGATTTTGAGATTCATCAATGCTGTTGTGTATATTGGCAGTTTACTACTTTTTATTGCTTTTTATTTCATCAAATATACTAGAGTTTCTATTCTGTTGAGAAAGTTCCTTTCTATTCTATTGCTGATAATTTTTATCAGAAATATAAATACTAAATTATATCAAATGCTTTTTTTGAATCTATGAAGATATTAAGGTTTTTTAGTTTTTAAGAAGGAGAATTACATTTTTTGATTTTTCTAGCATTAAATCAACTTTGAATTCCTGTGACAAACTCTATTTCATCACTATATATATACACACACATATGTATATATATATATATACATATATATATATATATATATATATATATATATATATTATGTATTTCTGGATTCTACCTGCTAAAATTCAGTTAAGGATTTTTATATTAATGTTCATGAGGAATACTGCTATATAGTTTTCTCAGATTATACTGTCTTTTGTTTTGGTATCAGGATAATGCTGAACTCATGAAATTTGTTTTGAAGTATTACTCCCCTTTCTAGTTTCTGGAAGAAATTTTCTCCTTAAATTATTCATTAAATATTTGACAGTATTTACAAGTGAAGTCACCAGGTATTTTCTTTGTGGGAATGTTTTTCACTATAATTTCAATTCCTAGAAGGAATGTTAAGCTATTCAGAACATCTACTTCTTCTTGAGTGAGCTTCAATAATTTCTATGTTTCAAAACACCTGTTTATTTCATCAGCTCTAATTTATTGACATAAACTTAAAATATTTCTGTATTATACCTCCAATGGCTACAGCAGTTTTAGTGATTCTCATTTTTATTTCTAATTTGGGAACCTGGATGTTCTATCTTTGTACTGGTTGATCTTGGCTACAAGTTCATCTATTTTATTGATCTTTTCATATAATCAACCTTTTATTTCATTGATTTTTCTTTCATATTTGTCAGCTTTCTCTTTATTATTTCCTTCCTTTACACACTTGAGATTTAATATACTGCTCTTTCTTACTTTAAGAAGCAAGCTTAACTGATTGAGACCTTTCTTATTTTCTACTATCAGCACATAATTATATACATTTTCCTCCAAGTACTATTTCTATTCTCATCACGTTCATGTTTTCTTTTATATTCATAAATACGCCCATGGAGCATATTTATAATAGCCAGTTTATCAACCTTGTCTGCTAATTTTGCCATCTGGTCATTTCTGGGTCTGTTTCTACTGACTGTTTTTTTCTACTCATTGTGGGTGATATTTTCCATCTTTGCTTATCTGTTGATTTTTTTTTAATGGGCGCTAGATATTGTGAATTTTACATCAGTGGGTTCTATACTTTGCTGCACTTCTTTAAAGGATGGTTTATTTGTTCTGGTATGCAGTTACATTACTTGGAATCAGTTTAATCGTTTTCGTATTTGTTTTTTTTTTTTTTTGCTTTAGGGCAGATACAGAGAATGTTTTAATCTCAAGGCTAATTTAGTCTCAGTACTAAAGCAATACTTTTCTCAAGACTTAACTCAGTGCCCTGCATATTACAAAGTCTTTCCACATTAGCTGGTGAGATTCCTGGCCCTGCATGAACTCCCGGAATTAGCTGGTCTTCTGCTTTCTGGTGTTTCTTTCCCCAGGTTTAGGTAGTTTCTTCATACACATAAATAGATCACTATTTAGCCAAAGAGTAAAGGAGGCCCTATGAAAAATTTGAGGGTTTTTTTTTTAGTGCAGTTTCTTTCTACCTGATACTCTTCCTTGCATATCTAAGCATATAGATCTTCCTGGACTCTGATCTCTGTCTCTTCACAGTAACACTGCCTGGCTCTATTTGGGTTTGCTGTCCTACACTGTGGACTAAAAACTGCTTCTAGGAAGTTAGGTTGTGTAATCATAGGCCTCTCAGTACCTTTGTTCTTTTCTGTCAGGGATCTATTCAATGTCTAAAAGTCATTTAATATATTTTGTCTGATATTCTAGTTGTTCAAGACATGAGGATAAATCTGGCCCCTAATACTTCATCATGATTGGAAATAAAAATTATTAATTGGATTAAATACCAAGAAATTAAATACAACTAACTTTGTAAGTTTTATTATCAAGACAGTTCAGTTAACTGAAATAAAGTTGCTCATGAGTATAATTCTTTGAAGATAAACTATACTACTAAGGATACTAAGACATTCGATAGTAGGGTCAGTGTTCCCAACTATCTCTAAAGTTAACATACAGTTTCTTCTTTGAGATACTATCCCTCACAAAAATCCTACAGTAACTAAAAATGGGAAAAATTATCAATATAATCTGTGAGAAATGTTGATACAGATTACTCACCTGAACAATGAATTATAAATTGAAGATGCGGTAAGGAAAACTTGGCAACTATTCAATTAGAAAAAAATTTGCTAGAATTTACTAGTATTTTCTCCATCTGTCATTATGAGGAATTAGAAATATCTGTGCCTATAGTCCTAAGACTCCCCTAAAAGGAAGAGCAAATCAAACAGCCATAAAGAATTGTGAAGCAGAAATGCTTACCAGAAATTCATAGGGTGTTATGAAGTTATATAGCACAATCAAGTCTCGTTCACTTATATTCTCTTGAAATATGTCACTTCAAGATTTATCCTAGTGAAACCTAGAGAAATTGGATTAAGATGGTGGAATAGAAGGACTGGAGCTCAACTTCTCTCCCAAAAAACAGCAAAACTACAACCAAATGCAGAGCAGCCTTCAACCAAATGGACTGTAAACTTCCAAAAAAGATATTCTACTCCAGAAGACAAAGAGGAGACCACATCAAGAGGTAGGAGGGGCGATTACACGATAGAAGCAACCCCATACCTCCCGGGTGGGAAGCCCCACAGACTGGAAAGTAACTGCATCACAGAGACTCAGCTACAGGACTGAGAGTTCTGAGCCTCACGTCAAAACCCCACGCCTGGGGATGAGGCACAGGGAGAAAGAGCCCCCGGAGCATCTCGCATTGAAGGCCAGTGGGGCTTGTGTGCAGGAGCTCCACAGGACTGGGGGAAACAGAGACCCCATTCTTGAAAGGCACACACAGACTTTCACATGCACTGGGTCCCAGGGCATAGCAGTCTCCATAGGAATCCGGGTGGAACCTGACTGCAATTCTTGGAGGATCTCCTGGGAAAATAGGGGTGACTGTGGCTTGTTGTGGGGGAAGGGCACTGGAGGTAAAGCTCTCGGGAACATTCATCAGCCTGTATTTCTCTGGAGGGGGCCATTTCTGGGAAAATCTGGTCCCTCCCATCAGCACTGAGAAGCCCCAGGCCAAACATTAATCCAGGTGGGATCTCAGCCCCACCCATCAGTAAACAGGCTGCCTAAAGACCCCTCAGGCACACAGCCAGCCTCTAATCTTTTTCAGAGACAAAGCCGCACCCATCAGAGGGATAGGAATCAATCCCACCTACCAGTGGGCAGGCCGCAGTCCCCCCCGATCCGGGAAGCCTACAGCAAGCCCCGCCCATAACAACTTTAGTCACAGGGGAGGCAAACGCCAGAACTAAGGGAGGCTACCACTCTATTATCTGCAAAAAGGTCACCACACCAAAAACCTATAAAAATGAAAAGACAGAAAACTCTAACCCAGATAAGGGAGAAAGAGAAAAGCCCAGAAAAACAGCTCAGTGATGAGGAGATTATCAGCCTCCCAGAAAGAGACTTTAGACTGTTGATGCTGAAGATGATGCAAGGCATTGGAAATAAACTGGAGGCAAAGATTGATCATT
>PVHT021183688.1:13198531-13228809 GCA_004024745.2 Catagonus wagneri | reverse complement strand
AAAAGGCCACAACCAGAAACAAAAACACCACAAATGACAAGGCTCACCAGTAAAGGCATATATACAATAAAGATACTAAATCATCCATGCACAACTATGTTACCAAAATCAGAAATCGTGAGAAGAGAGCACAAATACAGGTCACTGGAGACACACGTGCAATTAAGAAACCAACAACTTAAAACAATCTCATTTGTTTGTAGACTCCTATATCAAAACTTCAGGGTAAAAAAAAAAAAAAAAAAGCAACAAAAACCCAAACAGTTAATACAATGGCAATAAGAACATATATATCAATAATTACCTTAAATGTTAATGGACTGAATGCCCCAACCAAAAGACATAGACTAACCGAATGGATACAAAAACAAGAAAACAACCGATGGATCACTGAAGAAATCAAAGAGGAAATTAAAAAAATACCTAGAAGCAAATGACAACAAAGACATGACACTCCAAAACCTCTGGGATGCAGCAAAAGCAGTTCTAAGAGGAAAGTATATAGCAATACAAGCCTACCTCAGGAAACAAGAAAAAGCTCACATAGACAACCTAACTTTACATCTAAAGCAGCTAGAGAGGGAAGAAGCCAGGTCATGGAAACAACCTAAATGCCCATCGACAGAGGAGTGCATAGGGAAGATATGGTACATATGCACAATGGAATATTACTCAGCCATTAAAAGGAACGGGATAACAACATTTATAGCAACATGGATGAACCTAGAAATTATCATACGAAGTGGAACCAGACAATTAGACAGCAACATCCAATGCTACCACTTACATGTGGAAACTAAAGAGACACAATGAACTTCTTTGAAGGACAGACAATGACTAACAGATTTTGGAAAACCTTGGTTTTTCAAATAAGACAATCTGGGGGGTGGGGGGATACACTGTGGGTTTGGGACACAAAATCTATCGAATTGACTTACGATCTTTGTACACCTATAACTGAAATAAAATTCATTGTTAATATGAAAAAAAAAGATTTATCCTAGTGAAACCTATAAAATAAATTACAATAGCACTAATGCATGTGGAAGATGTTTTACTCTTTATATAGATGTATGTTTACACATACAGAAACATGCAAAGAAACACATCTATATACAGAAAATGTATTTACCCATTTGTCATGACACATAAAATCAAACAGAGCATTATGCACATAACATTCATTTTCCCTTAATAAAATCAAATACATCTACTTTTTTTTTTTTTTTGTCTTTTTGCCTTTTCATGTAGAGCCGCACCTGCGGCATATGGAGATTCCCAGGCTAGGGGTCTAACAGGAGCTGTAGCTGGCGGCCTTCGCCACAGCCACAGCAACGCGGGATCCGAGCTGCGTCTGCAGCCTTCGCCACAGCTCACGGCAACGCCGGATCCTTAACCCACTGAGCAAGGCCAGAGATCGAACCCACAACCTCATGGTTCTTAGTCAGATTCGTTAACCACTGAGCCATGAAGGGAACTCCTACTTTTTTATAAATAGATGCACAAAATGGAATTCTGATATCTGATTTTACCTGATAAATGTATAAATTCTAAATTAATCTGAAGAAAGTTTGGGAAGTTTGTGCTAAACAATTCAATATAATTCATACTTCTTTATCATTTGCATTAATGAAATTAAACAAAAATAACAAACATTTATTAGTATTTTTATGCTATCCTTTCAAATTATCTATCTGGTACCTTTACCTGTTTATCAATTACTATTATTGTTACTGTCTTTCTTATCGATTTGTTGAATCTCTGTATCTATTTATGCCAATAATCCTTTGACTAATTTCTTATGTGTACTTAATTTATGGCTTTTTGATGCTTAAACTTTTTAATTTTCAAGTGGTTAAAATGGTTGCTAACTTTCCTCTTTGTGATTTATCTTACAAAGGTTTCAAAATTCTGCCTGACAGAGAATTTTCGAGAAATATCCATACCTACTTTTTTCCTAAATCTTTAGAAGTCTTAATGACTGTAGATTTTTTGACAGAATGTTTAAGTGTAAAGTGAATTATTTTAGACAACAAATCCTTACTTGAAATTGAGCTATTTTTTAAAGAGAACCTAGATTATACTCAATCATTTCAGTATAATTTAGTGTGTGTCAAAAATTATTACAGTAAAATAACTTTTATCTCTCTAGGCAGAGTTTATCAATGGCAGTTGGGGAAGGAGAATGTTAAATGTTCAAATATGTGTGTGAACTAGTACATTTTTGTGGATTTCATAGTCACAATGTACACGAATATACCAAGGTTCTTTTTGATGTGTAGATTTAGTAACAAAACAAGCAAACAAAATCTGTTCAACCCAGTGTCTCCTCCAAATTATTTTAAATATAAGTATTTTGTAACTTAATTTCTCAAGTAACTATATTTCTTAGGGCATATATTGAGAAACTGTGATAACAAAGTAGGCACGCACTGCCAGCATTAACATACTTTACTGTTTGTTCTTTCATAGGATTGGCCAAGGGCTGAGCAAGAAGAGCACATAATTCTTTGCATTTAACATGTATTTAAGTTCAGTGGACACAACTGTGAACAAGACAGACATTAGCCTTGAGTTCACACAGTCAACATTACCTAACCATTCAAATATTTCCATTTGCTTTATAATGTAGTAAGAGTAAATTTTAAGTTAAATAAAAAACTTAGTATAAGGACACAGACACCAGAGGAAATAGTACATAACTGTGGATGAACCTTTTAAATGAAAACTATCACAGGCAATTGAAAGCAAAAGAATCTACATTTTATTTTTAGTTCATTGTGAAAAAAATAGGCATAGTAATCTCATGTAAAATTAGTCTCATAAGGATGTATTTGTTGACATTTACTTTTCTATCACTCTGTTTAAATAACAAGTTTCATAAGATTTCTTTAACTGAACACCTGAAAAAAGGAAGCTAAGTGGAACTGAACAAAATATACACTGCAAATATTTTGGCAGTGTAACAGTTATGCTTTCTAGGTTCTTCATCGTACAGAAGGTAATTATTTCTGTATTTGCATATAAATTAATTACTTAAAAAACAAAGATAGTTACTCGAATCTCAGGATTTTTGCAACTGCTAAAAATACATATGTCAATTGTTTATCCATATCACATATATTTACCAACTACCTGAAGTGTGATATGTACAAGCATAATGATAAACCACTAAACTAAGAGGTAGGCCCACTTCTCTCACAGAAAATGTAACAATAATTATTTAACTATCTGAATTATTGATGAATATAAGAAGAGGAGGCACTAAATTATAAAGATAAAAAAATTAATAATACAGCAAGGAGACTGTGAAGTAAAAACCCGACATAAGACAAAAACAGATATATTTGATACTGTTTCATTATTAGAAATGTGCAAAACACTTATCATGGAGAATAAAAAGTAAAAAGTCAAGAATGTCCTAGGTATATAAGTAACCGAATAATCCAATCACATAAATTTTCCTTTTTGATATGATTTATATTTTCTCTTTACTTTTCTCAACTGATCTTCCAATATTATAATAACTCAGGGAGGTAAGCAAGGCTTTCAGAAATTATAATAATCCAAGTGAGAAAGAAATTTGGATATCAAAAAGGTCCGATTAAATTGAAAGCAGATAACTTGCTCTAATTTATGGAGTATTCACATAGGGTAAAGAATGTTATATACTCCCACACACACACCCATGTATTCATATTAGGGTTTCAAACTTCGTTTTTAAATAAGAGCCCTAACACCTACCAGCTCTGTGTAAACCTTAGGTTAAGTTAAATGAGGAATTAGTACCTAATTCACAGCATTTTTGTGAGAAAAAATATGCATAAAGAAAACTTAAAATACCTGGCATACAAAAAATGCTCAATAAATGGTAACTTTTTTTTTCTGCTTGCAGCATTCATCACCGTCTAACACGTTACACAATTTACTTATCTATTACATTTACTGCTGATTATCTATCTCCCTTCTTTAAAATGTTAAGATCCACAGGGGCAAGATCTTTTTTCTTCACTACTGTATCTCAAGTGCCTAGAAAAATGCCCAGCACGTAAATAAAAGTATGTGTTGAGTGAATAAATGTTGTTTCATTATTAGATAATTATTAGAGCTTTTTAAGCTTCTTCAAATGGTACCAAGGATTTTTAACTGAGAAAGGCCATCACTCACGAGTGTTATGTTTATTATCCAGGAGTGAGTAAAAAGGGTACTCCTGAGCTACATCTAATTTCACAAGAAAAAAATCTAATGTATATTTAGTTGTACATAATAACGGACAAATTTGAAAAATATGCATTAGCCGACTATAGAAATTAGAATAGGTCAATGCTTTCGTCCTTTTCCCTTTTATGGGAACTTTTTTAGACCAAGTGTATTATAACATATGGCCTTCATTATTCAATTAGTCAACAAAAAATTTCTTATTATCTATTATGTACCAAGCACCATTCAGGGAGCTGGGACTACCTTAATAAATAAGACAGAGGAAGTCTACAGTCTCACAAACTTACATTCAAATGAGGAGAGACATGTAACATATGCACAAACAAACAAAAAAAGATAACAGATTCTGGCTCAAACTTTCTAAGATTTGATGATAGAGACAGAGAGACAGGAGTTAGGAGGATGCTGTAGGTACCTGATTTCCAAGGAGATGATCCCGAAGCAAATATCTGAAGGATAGTGAAGCAACCATGCCAGGAACAGGGGGAAAGAGAAAAAAAGTAGAGACTTCTAGGATCATCAGTGGAAAATCCCCAAGGATAAGGAAAAATAAAGGAACCTCAGGTGGCAAAGAATACAGGGTGAGGTGTAGAGTGGCAAGTGCTCAGATAGGAGAGGGAGGCAGAACTGGCCATGATAAACAATTTGATAACCATTTAGTTATCGTATAGCAACAGAAAGCCATGAAAATATATATTTTTTAATCTTTTTAGAGTCGCACCGATGGCATATGGAGGTTCCCAGGCTGGAGGTCGAATTGGAGCTGTAGCTGCCAGCCTACACCACAGCCACAGCAATGCCAGATCCTAGCCCTGTCTGTGACCTGCACCGCAGCTCATGGCAAGGCCAGATCCCCGACCCACGGAGCAAGGCCAGTGATAGAACCCACGTCTTCATGGATACTAGTTGGGTTTGTTAACCACTGAGCCATGATGGGAACTCCCCATTAAAAGATTTTTAAGCAGGGGAATAACAAGATTTAAACTGGGTTTTTAAATAACATTCTGGCTGCTATATGAAGACTGGAAAACAGAAGTATGGTGGCTGAAAGTATGGGTTCTGGAGTCAGGCAAAGCAGAGTTTATATCTCAGCTTTTCCCGAATATACTAGAAACTGTATAAAATGTGCATATGAACTTATAATGGCATGATTTTTCCTATGTCATGATGTTTGAAAAGCAGTCTCATATAGATGTTACATTAGTCTTAGATTTATTTATTTTATTTAAAATTTTTGTATGTCCCACAGCATTACAGAACATTTTTGTTTATTTGAGCATGATATGTCTCTTCAGTTTTATTATGTTGAGCATTTTTTGTGTGTTTAAAATCTAATCCAAATAATCGAATCCATTTTTGTTTATTTGAGCATGATATGTCTCTTCAGTTTTATTACACTGAGCACTTTTTGTGTGTTTAAAATCTAATACATTGTTGGTAAAATACAAATTAAAAAAATAAGGTAAAAAGTATAATAACCTTAAAAAGATAAAGGTTGACCTAAGGGATCATACACATGATATTCAAAACTACAGATCTGTGGGAATGTTAGCATCTCTCTCTGTTTAATTCTGATTCTACATATCTGTAAAATCAGGCCCTTAAAATGGCGCCTGTTACAAAATAAGAGCTTGTTAAATGTTAGCCATTAACTTTAATTTTTACAATGCACTGACATTTATCATCTGTCAGGAAACACATATAACCACAACTGACCTCCAGTAATCTAAAAAAAGATAACTTTCTAGTTAATGTAAGAATGCTCAAATGAAAGCATCTACACAGTCTTTCATTCATTCAATCAATCCAGTATAAAGGGATGCAGACACAAAATAGAATATAGTAAGGTCTTTTCTTTTGAGAAGCAGAATTTAGGATCTTTCATTCTTAGCTATACGCTTATTGTCATATTTTTATACAATTTAAAGAGATATGCTGATTGTATGATACCTTAAAAATTCTATATATATTTTCTATGTTCATAATGAATGATATCAGATTATGTTTACCTCATTTGCATGGTTTTCTACCATCTTGGAATTTTCCTACAAGATTTGGCAAGACAGTACAGGCTGTGGATGAACAGGTTTCTTTGACTCACATGCATGGATCAAGTAGGAAAAATAAAGGAGAGGGTGGAGGTTAGCTTACAAAAAAAAAAAAAATTCAACAAAACAGAAAACAGTGGGATGTGCCTTTCTGGACACTGAGTGAGTAATGCAGCTGGCATGCTGCCATTCCACTTCTGCTGTGGAGTTCCAGACATGCCAGGCCTGCAGCTAGCAACGTGGAAAGGAAAACGTGAAAGGGCCACAAGTTCAGACGGTCCACAGTAACGTCCAAGTCGAATGCAAAACTATGCTGGTAAACTTGGAAATGGAAACAGCATCCACAGAAATTTGAGAAAAATGAGGAACAGGTCCATGGTTACTGTTCATTTCTTTAGAACTCCTGATAATAGAAAGAGGTAAGGAGGAAAAATTCCAGCAGTAAACTAATCTGATTTGGTCTTTGGGCCAAAATGGAGAACTATATGAAATAAGTATGTTAGAGAAGAAAGGCTTCTTTTTCCATGATTCCTTCTAGAAATGAGTGTCTGAAATGTAAAGAAGCATGACTACTGCTCCTTGAAAAAGATGAGATCTTCTATGAAATTAAAATTTTAACTTTTTATAAGGAACATATAATGTAGTACATTTAATGATTATTGGGGGTTGCGGGGAGGAGATCTACCAGGCAGAAATCACATGGATTGTCACAGCAGCTGACCGGACTGGAAGTAGCTTTTCCCTCCTGGTCAATTGTCAATGAGCAGGGCCTTAAGTGTGTGTGTTTAAGAGTCATGAATTGAAGATCTTAATCCCATCCCCTCTTTTCAGTGTTTACTGTGAAGCATACAGAGAGGCACCATGGGCCTTAGGTGTCAGGACTTGATGGGTGAAATCAGCAGAGCACAGTTATGCAAATCATATGTGCAGCTGACACTGCTTGTGTAATTATCAGTGTAATCCTCCTCTATCAACTACCTCCAGGAAGGAAAGGAGGGGTGGAGGGTGGGGAAAGTTCACACTTGGGAGATCACCCAGAAAGTGGGCCAGGTGCCAGGTCTACAATCAGGTGAAAACAGTTCCCTCTCAAGGGAAGTCTGCAAGACAAATTACACTACACTCAATGCACCGTCACTACTCTGAATGAGCTGCACTAGATTTGATTTCTAAACCAGCATAATTTAATCCAATATGTATGGCTTAGTATTTTTTAAATGGATCTCTTTAGCAAATCTGATAGAAAACTCATGGTCATTTTTTTTTTTTTTAGGGCCACACCTTGGCACATGGAAGTTTGCAGGCTAGGGGCTGAATCAGAGCTGCAGCTGCTGGCCTACACCACAGCCACAGCACTTTGGGATCCAAGTCATGTGTGTGACCTTCACCACACCTCACGGAAACATGGGATCCTTAATCCACTGAGAGAGGCCAAGATTAAACCCACATCCTCATGGGTACTAGTGTTCATAACTCCCTAAGCCACAAAGGGAACTTCGATCTGTTTTTTAAAGTAATGCTGATATGGAAAAAAACTAATGATAATCTTTTTGACCATGTACCTGATTTTCAGACATTTTTACTCTTATTTCA
Organism: Catagonus wagneri; assembly: GCA_004024745.2. Classification (NCBI taxonomy): domain Eukaryota; kingdom Metazoa; phylum Chordata; class Mammalia; order Artiodactyla; family Tayassuidae; genus Catagonus; species Catagonus wagneri. Next base: position 13,220,950 of record PVHT021183688.1, on the reverse strand, counting down.
CAAAATAACCAGTACTATTAATATCCAAAGGTCTATAACCTGTAACAAATCCATGTTATACAAAGCATTTCATATGTAATAGAAACTTAAGGTACTTATTCTTCACCTCAGAAAATAAAGTGAAGTAATATTGAAACAAACACTAAAGGATTAATAGCAGGAAAAAAAAAAAACCTATGAGAAAAATAAAGAGTAGAAAGCAGAAAGAGAGACAAGAGAAGGGGATAAATGAAATGAGATGGAAACAGGGTGTATTAGAGAAGAAAATGAGTGATTACAAATGCCATGTGTGCTCTGCAGTACATTTTAGTTTATGGAATTGCTGATCAGTCAGCAATGTAAGGAACTGATGTGACAGTAGTAGTGTGTCCTTTTATAGTAAGAAATGACACTATATCTGAGGGCATATCCTTCTCATGGCAGATTAACAGACTGTCCCATTTGAGGGGACTTAAAAGTATAGCATTTGACACTAACTTGTGTTTCTAACAATAAGGTCAAAGATTAGCTCTATTTCAAACCAAGCCAGATACTACTTTTGAACTTTATTTCAAGAAATTTGAAGATGAGGGGAAAACGATCTTTTCTTACCAGGTTTTCTGAGAGCCTGCAGTTTATACCTTTTAAAAATGACTGTTGGTTGGTTTAATATTCTTTTAAATGTGAATATCCAAATATATTCAAAAGCAAGGTAAGTCATAATATTTTCTTTTATAGGTATATTCTCATGATAGTTAACAGCATAAATGAACAAAATGTAGAGTTAAAAATAAAATACAAAATTTTAAGTGAGTTTGCAGCAGTATACTATTTGATACTTTTAAAAAAATCAGTAATGGGAACTGATTCAAGTATTCCATGTTTTTGAGCTACTTTTATGGATAAGATACAATCCATGGAATTGCAGGGTCTTGAAAAATAAAAAGTCCTAATATAAAAGAACTAAAAATGTACAATGAGGTGGAAGTTTTTAACAGACAGATACTTTTATGACATCTGGTTTAGCTGCTTTTTATAGGACAAAATAGCTTTAAACTGACAATCAGACATAAAGGACAAAGTTCTTAAGCTGGAATTTGTTGAATGTCGAATAGGTTACAAGATAGTGTTGTAAAAATCAACATTACTGAGGTGTTTGGAAATAAATGAGACATTTGCTCAGAATAATACTGTAGGCTTGTTGACCCAAAGTCAAAAGACTTTATGGCACTGAATTGTTCCTCAAATAGCTATTACTCTAGGGTTATATGATACAGATATATCACATAAACTAGTTTGACAAAGTGTTTATTTTTAGGTGATATATCCAAATACATAATAAATACTGATTTAATTGAAAGCTAATAAGGTGTTCCTTTGAATTTTATAGCAGGCCTTAATGAAAACACAAAATAATTCTTATTTTCTTGAGGTAAACAAAAAAAAAATCAGAAATAATTCCTACACTTGTCTGCTTGCTCAAGGATATTTTATTTATTTATCTCTGAACAATACTTTTATGTTAAAACAAGCATCTTAAAAATATGCTAGTGTTAAGGATTATTTGGCTTCTTTAGAATACAAGAGACAATAAATTTCCTTGAGACATTAGGATTTTTCAGATTCCATTTTTAAGCAATAAATAATTTTTTTTGTAAGAATGTGAATCCAGTTTAATTCCATGGCCAAAACTGAACTTTAGGCATGGCAGTAAATACATCTGAGACTGTACAAGAGGCATTCTTACTTTCTCCTCTTTACAATTTATACAAAGGAATTTATAATGATATATGTTTCCATATATTAAAAATACATATACTTCTGTTTTAAATATTTAATTTGAGCACTGCAATAGAATATGTGAGAAATATACTTCAAGCACTAATTAGGAAAAATATGTAATTCTAGTTCCTTTTAGATTTAAAAAATAACAAGTATGCTAAGTATTGTTTTGATTAATAGGGGTCCAGGGCTTAACTGAAACACTATTTCCCTAGTGTATTTGGTATAATAAAGACAATTAAAAGGAGCAATACAAAACGTATGAAGAACACTAATCAAATTTCTAAGAATGAGAAGACTTTAATCACTTAAACTAAAATCTAAGACAAAACTAATAAAATCATTTCTGTAGCAGAAGCACTGATTCATCACTAAAAACTCACATAAATACTATGCCACATTACAAATTTATAGTAAAGGAAATTACATGATTTGTATGGTAAATCTAAGACTAATGGATAGATTTCAAAATCCTTTTACAGGTTTTTAAATTATTTTTACAATCTTATATGGGACATGTTTATAAAAATGTAATTTACTTTCTCATTGGACTAAAATTTTCACTGCAATCTCCAGCTGATAAATTGTTGACGATACAGTTGAGTTCTTTATTTCTTTCTCCTTTCTCTCTGGCCATTTATATTTCACATGTAAAAAGATCTATTATTTTTTCCTTCCTCAGACATTTTTTTTTTTGAATGTTGCAAAGAGGCAAAAGTAGAAAGAGGATTACAATTGGTAGATATCGTAAATTTAGCCACCACACTGCAATTAAATAAGCAATCCTAATGAGATATCCAGCATCAAGACCAATAGAATACCTCTAACCCATAATAAAATATTTTTTAAAAATATCAAACACTGGTAATTATTGCACAAATGAAACTTAGACTGTATTATTTCATTTTTTTTTTCCTGAATGGACAATATTTTAGAAAGAGTATGAAGTAATGCCATAACAAACGTAACAAAGGTTCTGATTTCTCCTGGTATTAAGTCAGGAATAAAATCTAGTAATTGTTGACAGGAATTAATCTGCCACTGAGAAAAGATTATAATATTAATCTATTTCCAGAAACAATCCAATTATACTGTTGAAAAGTTATTGTTAGGAAACAGACCTTTCCAGGAGTTCCCATTGTGGCTCAGTGGTAACAAACTCGACTAATACCCATGAAGACGTGGGTTCGATCCCTAGCCTAGCTCAGTGGATTAAAGGATCCGGTGTTGCTGTGAACTGTGGTTCAGGTCACAGAGGCATCTTGGATCAGGCATTGCTGTGGCTGTGGCATAGGCTGGCAGCCGCAGCTCCAATTCAACCCCTAGCCTGGGAACTTCCACAGCCACAGGTGCAGCCCTAAAAAAAGTAAACAAAACAAACAAAAAACAACAGACAAATGCTGATAAATACTATCAAAATATTTTTTGCTCGTTAAAGAGCCCTGCCTTATTGGTTATTTGTAAAATCAGGCATCCTTTCAAAATTAAAAAATATCATCAATGACTATAATCAAAATTTAAAATATGCAATCAAATCAAGCAGTCAGGGCTTTGTACACTTAAATCCAACCTTAATTCCAGTATGAAAAATGCCATTCAGGGAGTTCCCGTTGTGACACAGAGGAAACGAATCTGACTAGGAACCATAAGGTTGACGGCTCAATCCCTGGCCTAGCTCAGTGAGTTAAAGATCCAGTGTTTCCGTGAGCTGTGGTGTAGGTTGCAGACGTGGCTCAGATCCTGCATTGCTAGGCCAGCGGCTGTAGCTCTGATTAGACCTCTAGCCTCCATACGCTGTGGGTACGGCCCTAAAAAGCAAAAAAAAAAAAAAGAAAAGAAAAGAAAAATGCCATTCAGGTACCATTTGGCAGAGGTGAGGAAGGGGAACATTCAACATTGTTTCATAGTTCTTGTGTTCAGCAAGACAGAGCGAGCTTTTTAAAAATTTTTCTTTAAAATGGAATGCGTTTTAAGTGAACCAACTATCTGAACTAGAAGTGCAAAATCAGAAACTAAGGATTATGTTAGCAGTTAGTAGCAGAGAAGTGATGTTGGTGCTATGAACACAGAAAATCTTGAAACCTATTCCATTTTATGAAAATCTGTCTTGGAAGTTAAAACAAACAACAGCAAACTTTAAAAAGAAAAAAAAAGTGGCATGTGGGGACCAGTCTTTTACTCTTTAAGGTTTGGCCTTAGTGACTGATTAGTAGCAAAATCATGGGGAGAAAAGGTAACAGATTGTAATGGCATCATATAATATAAGCAACGTAGGGAGAGTCAAAGATTAAATTAAGTGATCTGACAAAGTCACATAGCTAATCCGCAATGAGCCCATTCTAAAACCACTATGTCCTGACCTCTTGACTTCCAGATAGTACTTTTTTGCTTTATCATTTTGAGTCAATTTAATAGAGTTCAACAGGATAGAGAATAGAATAAACATATGGGGCTGTATCATTTATTCCATAACATGGAGGATAGATTTTGGAGTTCGACTGTCTTGGTTTGAATCTAGGCTCTGTGTGACCTCTCTGTACCTTAGTCTCCTCACTTGTAATCTAGGAATAATAATAGCAAGAAGCTTTCTGACTTTCTCTCTGTTCCCTTTGAAAAACATACTGAATTCCTGTGCTCAGAGGCCCCTGTTAGTTATACCCACATAAACACTTCTAGAAGTGGAACTGTATAGTCACATTGAGTCATTTGTGATTACAGCCAAACCTATTTCTATAAACTGTACCTGTCATTAAAATTAAGTAAATTATTCAAATATCCATATTCCAATAAAATACATACAGAAGGAAAGCAGTTTTTATTTTTTAACCTTTTTAAAAAATTATACTTGATTTACAAATGTCTGTCAATTTCTGCTGTACAGGAATTGTACTCCATATATATATACATACATATATATAAATATATATATATATATATATAGTTGTTTTTTATAAAAACTAATTTTACCACTATAGAAAAATGCGATAAGGGTGAGCTGAAAAAATGCTAATGAATTGGAGATGGGCAAAGGTAATCATAAAAATTTGTGAGAAAAATCTTAAATATTTAATAGAAGTCTAATTGCATTATCACAAGGTCTTTAAGTTTTTAAAGAAGCTGAAAATGGAATTAGGATGATAAGTTATGAGTGTGGTTTAGGTCTGAAAAATTACATGCAATTCCAAAACCAAATTCTTCACTGAAAGGAAAGGAAAGGGCCTGGCCTTATATCAAAAAATAAATGATTAAACAAATATTTTCTATTTACACTTTTTTAAATGTAAGACTTTTTTTTGTTTTCTTTTTGGCCATGCCTATGGCATGTGGTAATCCCTGGGCCAGGGATTGAACCCACACCACAGCAGTGACCTGAGCCGCAGCAATGACAATGTCAGATTTTTAAGCCACTGAGCCACAAGATAACTCCAAGAACCTTTTCTTAATAAAAGATTTTCCCAAATTGCTAGACTTACTATATTCATTTGAAAAACTACCTGGTTTTGCCCAGGTCAGATAAAAGCGATTCAATTAGAGGAATAATCCATAAGAAGTGCTTAGTACACTTCAAGAGATGCCAGACACTGTCTACAAATAATCTAACTATTGGGACTATACAATCAAAACCAAGACACTACCTGGTATCCTCTAGAGTACGCAAGCTGAGTTCCAGATAGAAACTTTCAGTTCATGTGGGATAGAGGGAGGGGGGAAGGAAGGAGCTAGTATTTACTGAAATGTATACTGTGTTCCAGATATTGTTCTAAGTGTTTTCACACACATACACACACACACACGTGTACACACACATCACAGAAACATATAAGTGCATGTCAGTGCTGGGATCACTGTTACCAACCTACTAGATGGAAATTTTTCAAATCTAAAATATAGGAAGCAAAGAGGGGAGGGTGGAGAGGCCTAGGTATTTATTCCTCGGTCACAGACAGGGATACATTTCTCTACTGAAAGTTTCAAGACTGTTTCCTTCCCTAATCTCAATGATCTCTCCATCCCCCTGCCCTTTCAGACATGGGGCTGCTCATGGCTTCCTGTTATTGCAGCTTCAGAGTGCTTCAACCATCCCATGTTGGTTTCCCTTATACCTATCCATTCTCTTGTAAATGGTACAGTTTTCATGAATGTCTCCACATTTTCCCCATTTGAGTGTCGCAAAATGAGTGAGGGCCTGACTGTTATTGGTAGCAGGAATGACCCAAGGCCCCAGAAGTCAAAATGGCATTCTGGCAATGAGTTCCCCATGTGTGAAGAGAACAGGATGGCCTCCTTATCAGGGGGGGAGTTAATGAAATCCCAGCAATTCTAGGCATGTGCTGGCAACACAGCTGCTCAAATTATCACTGATGGTAGTGAGGAAAAGAAGTGCAGGTGCAAGGCAAGGCTTTAGTTGCTGTGGCCTTTACCTGCTAAAGTGACAATGGTGGTGTCTAGTGTGAAGAAAGTTGTGTTACATGGCTACTTCTGATGGCTCTAAGGATTATAGAAAGGAGAAAGGACAAATTGAAGGCCTTGAATGCTCAAGTCAGAAGAGAGGTAAAATAGCAAAGTTCTCTGTCAGCTTTAAAAGAGTCCTTATTTATTTAAGACTTAGGGCAAATAAGGCTGAAGACCAGCTCCAGAATCTGATTTGAAGGTTTATGGAATTGCTATACTGATGAAAATGGGCAAAACCAATACCATGAGATCCTGCTAATGAAGTAATGCTGGAGAAAGAGTGAAACATAGGTTGGTACAATCTGATCAGATACTGAGGCTCAGAATATTGAAGCCCCAAACAATCCCAAACCATCCCAGCCAGAAGGCACAGCCATCCTCATTCCCCACCTTTCTACTTATGGAAACCAACACTCCCATAAATTAGTATTCCCAGATTGTAACAGAACGTCCAATTGATTCAGCTGAGGTGGGAACTCAATCAGACAATGGCAATTCTTTTCAGGATTCATTTCTATTACCACTCATGGCCCCAGGCTCATAACAAGTTAGATCCTAATATAGCCAATATCAAGAACAAATCCAGGAGATGACAGCCTGCACACTAAAAGAATTGCAAAAGCTTGCCAATTTGTATCAGTTAGGAGTGCAGCTAGCCCATAAGGTAATGGTTTGATCCTCAGATTTTACCAAGAAGATGAACTAAAATGCTAGATCAGGCCAAATTTATCATTGTATGTGCATTCATATGGGATTTGGGACTTAATACATTTCCTTGAGCAGGTGGGAGTGACTGGTTAATTGAATCCTTGATTCAATAATGGCTTACATAGTAAAGTTGAAATAGCATAATTTTTCTGTCACACCAAAGCAGATTTCCAAAAGCTCAAGTAAGTGAGAATACTGGAAAAGAACTATTATGAATCACCCTGTTCAGCCCTCCTCTAACCAGACCTCTGGAATGGGCCTGTGGGACAGTCCCTTTACCAAAGAATTACACTGGTGAGGAAAGAACCAGTATGCTTGAGAAACCTCATGGTAACTATCCCCTCTAGGCTGGAGAGAACAATGAGAGATGGTGAAAACAGATCTGGGCTCCTTAGTTTGAATGTATCTAATGTGATCTGAATAGCAGAGGCTATGTGGTAGAAATTAATTTCTGGAAGGTGCACTTACCCTAACAAGCTACAGGGATGGGATGACAATCAGTATCTTTTGTGCCAGAGAGGTCTATGAAAATAGCAGATTCCCCAAGACTGAAATAGACTGACTACCAAGCTGTTGACTGACTTAGAGACCAAAACAGTTTAGGTCTTAGGGGCAAAATCACCATGATGGGATTCATGATCTCTTATCTATTGCCTTGCCAAGACCTAAGCCTATTCATATATTCCGAGTCACATAATTTAGGCAGAGATGAAGACAGAGTCCCTTTTGGAAAGCCCCTGAAACCTGGCCATAAAACATGCTATGAATTTTCTGAAAGTCATTCCAGAATCACCTATGCCCATTTATGATGGTGACTATGAGTTGGAAAAAGGAAAATACCAAATCTTTCCATGGGTTATTAGATAGTTGTATTAGATTAGCTCTGAATTGACCTTAATCCCTGGAACCCAAAATACCAATTTGGCACAGTCAAAACAGGGGCTTATGGAGGTCAAGATATATATGGAGACTTCACCAAAGTCCATCTTATGGTATCACAACAATAAATGCATTTAGTAATGGGAAGAATCCTTACTCTGGTTCCTTGACCCATGGCCAGAGAGCTATTTTAAAAAGCCAAGAACAATGGTATCAGTGGAAATACGAACCACATATATAATTTAAAATTTTCTAACAGCCACAATTTAAACAGGGAAACATAATTTTCATAATATATTAAATTTAATAAAAATATATAGATTTACCTCCTGTTAAATACTTTTGCAAGTTCTTCTATGTGTGGATTTAACAGAATGCCTTAACAATCACCATGGTATTCCTTATAACATTGCCTTCAACCAGGAAATTCTGTTTATGGCAAAGGAAATATAGCAGTGGGCTCAAACCTATAGATTTCACTGGCCATACCTCATGCCACATCATCCAGAATCATTTGGCTAAATGGAGTGGTGAGTGGCCTACCAGTACAGTGGTTTATATATGGATGCTTGCTGGGAGGAGTCTGGGTGTGTTCTACAGGATATGATATACGCCTTAAGCCATCTATGGCTTCCATTGCCAGAACATATACATTTGAGAACAAAGAGGTAAGGCAGTCGTGGCTGCAATACAAATATATCAAATAACTCATTTACAGGATTTTCACTTCCTGTGCTAAGATCTTAGGATTAGTGTCTTTTGAGATCTCAGTGCCCAAAAGGAAGAATGCTTCCACCAGAGACCAGAGTTCTATTACTGCTGTGTTGGAAGCTGAGACTACTCCCTGGCTGTCTGAGGGCATTTCAAGCTACTGAATTAACAGAGAGAGAAGTGGTCTACTGGTTAACAATTTTTCTAGATAACCAAGATGATTTGGGGCTGTTGCTATACAATAGGGGCAAGGATGATTACGTTAGAAACTCAGGAGATTTATTGGGCATCTCTAATCCCTTCTCCAGTAACCTGGTTATTGAAATTCTGTAGGAATCCAAGGAAGGCAGTGCCACCAGATATTCAAAACTTGTAGGAATAAAGGTTTGGATCACCAAAGAAACCTGTCCAGCAAGTGTGCCAAAAAGAGGGTGAGAGTAAGAAGAAGATGGAATTGGCAGCAGAACAAGAAAGCTATAATGATCAACCTGAGATTTCTGATCAATTAGAGAAGCACAAACTGTTGGCAACTTTATGTTCTATCTATTACGAACAACACTAATGGCTAGTATTTCAAATTCCAGTTGGATGTATGTCTGAATTGATATCACCTCTTGATGAACCAGGAGCTGGATGACAACCCTCTCTCTCTCATCCCTCCATTAAATGCTCTTTAATTAGCCAGTTTGAGTATATCTGTTTATACATCTGCAAAAAATCATGCCAATGTACCAAACTAAAAAATCAGCATAATAGCAGTTACAGGGACCACATCTTCTTTTTCTGAACCTCAAAGTAGGATGTATTTATTTACATTTATGGTTTTGCAGAAATACCTTTGCTTTATGGACATAAACTTTACACATAAAGAACCATGTAAATTATGATGTCTAGCCTCACCAAAGCCAAAGGGAGGGATTTACTTTTGCTGTGAACGTCTTTCCCTCTGCTCACTCCATCAGCCACCCACCAGGAGCCCCTAGATGGGCCCTGCCTAATGTGCATAAAGAAGCTTACTGTAGCTCCTCAGCTCAGTCTAACACAAAAGCCAAGACGTCTTGACTTCTTAGACTATACCCACAGGGATAAATCTGGTAAAATAACGAAAAAGGAAATCAAGGGAACAGAAATCAGGTGAATGTCAAATGCCTTTTAAAGGTGTCACCAGACATTGAACCTTCTAAGAGCAATAAAGAAACCAAGTTAAGAAACATGTATACACTAAACAATGATATTAAAAACAACACAATTTTGTAAATTTTGTAAGGTGTGAAACAGATGTTTAAAATTATAGTTTTGCCTCAATTTCATGCTCATGAAAAGTTGTATTTTAAATAATCCTTGGTCAACTGCATAATACCTTTTTTTTTTTTTTTTTTTGCTTCTCAGGGTCACACCCATGGCATGGAGATTCCCAGGCTAGGGGTCTAATCGGAGCTACAGCAGCCGGCCTATGCCATAACCACAGCAACACCAGATCCGAGCCATGTCTATGACCTACACCACAGCTCACGGAAACACTAGAGCTTTAACCCACTGAGCGAGGCCAGGGATCAAACCCGTAACCTCAGCGTTCCGAGTTGGATTCGTTTCCGCTGCGCCATGACTGAAACTCCTGAATAATACTTTAATAAGCCAGAATACATGGCTAGCTAAAGGAAATAACTCCCATGACTTAAGTAATATTTTTCTATAAATAATAATTTTAATAATAATAAAACAGTACCACTCTTAAGATATAATTTCCATATCCTAATTCCTAAACAAAATATAAAATGCCATAGCTGGAAATAAATGAACTGCTCTAAGTCAGGGAGGAATGTAAAATATATACTTAAAATATTTTGTTTTACTATTTGTATTAATTTTACTTTTCTGTAAATTTTTCCCAAATTTGAGTTAATGTCTAGAATAGTTTTACATATTTCACATTCATGTTAAAAAAAAAACAACTGGGTAAAGCCCTAAAGATTAATAGGAAAAATGTAAAGAAAGATAACACAAGCATTACCTCACAAATCATAGCATTCTCTAATAAAAGTTGTCAATGTAGATGAAAATATCACTTCCATCATATCTTCATATTAAAATTAAATTTTAATATGTCTTTATGAATAGAAGAGCATATAAAACTGGGTTGAGAGTATTCTATATTAATTTTCCACCTTTAACTTCTTGGTTATGGCAATTCATGCTACCGGTCAAAGGAAACTTTTTTACTTTTACACATTATATTCTGATATTTTTAAAAATCAAACTTACTGTAGAATTTTTAATAGTGGTTTATAAAGCACAGAAAGTTTTCAGAGAGCATCCAGTGATACATCCAGTTTGAGAGTTAAAGAAACAAGGGAAGTTAAAATAAAATATAAAATACTCTCGCAGCCAATTTTCTAATAAGCATAATTGTTTCAAGGTTAAAAATGATTTTTGACTTCCCCCTGAGGTCCCAGCCTAGGTACACTAGCCAAAAAAAAAAAAAAAAAAAAAAAATCAGCTCTCCTCTCCTCTATGGTAACATTAGCATATAACTGATATTTTACTAGATTTCCCATTATTCTATATTAACCATAATTACTGCATTAATGATTAAATAAAATTTAAAAATCACAGAAAACTGATTTAACAGCTGTTTCCTTCAATGGCTTGAAATAAGAGACTCTTCAGTTAAAGTTTCCTTTTTGCCAAGTCTATAAGTCTAAAAAAGAAGGGCCATATGCATCCTGCAAGATTTGTCAGTTATTCAATGTACACAAATAAAAACGTTGTCTAGCTTATTCCCAGATATGTACCCAAAGTATAAGTTACTTTGTGTTATTCCATGGCAATCTCCTAAATTCTCATATTTTAGCTTTCTTCTCAAAAAGTCAGTGGGACTTACCAGAGTGGGTCCTGAGGTGTCCTGTGAGGGCGTCCCTTCTTCTACAGGCATAGCTACAGAAAGGACATTTGAACGGCTTCTCTCCAGAGTGTAACTTTATGTGTCTCAGAAGGTTGCCCTTCTGAGTAAAAGAAGCTCCACACTGGTTACAGTGGAAGGGACGTTCACCTGTGGAAGGGGAAAGAGGTGGAAAAGACCAAATGGGTCATGTGCAAGTCACTCATGTGCTGTACACTGTTAACTAGAGCCAGTTCTCTGTGCTGAGAAAGTCCTTCTTGCTAGAAAAGTCTCAAAGTTTAGGTCAAGTGCCATTTCCTCTCTTCGTACAAATTTTACAGGATTCCTGTCACTGACCTAAAAGAATAGCAATAATAGCACTGGCCATTGGTTGAACTAGGTGCCATCACTTCACTAACTTTACCAGTCATTTTACCTACAATATTTCCAAAGTCATAATGGCATTGCTAATTTGGCATTGATAGTTTCAGTTTACAGATGAAGGAATTAAAGTTCTAGTATCAAAGTATCTGATTATTGTCATAGAGCTAATGAGTACTTGGGCTGACAGCTGACTCTTGGACAATGTGACTATAAAATCTTGCTCTTTTTATTGTACCATGTTATCTCTTAAAAACTCACAGAAACTTTGAGCTGAAAGGGACCTTTAGTAGTAACTCTCTAATTTAGCTGATAATTTTTAAGCCAAAGAGGTTAAGCCAAGAGGTCCAGGGAATGAACTAGTTTACAAAGTTCATTACCACAAAATCTTAAAACATAGCCCAGGTCTCTGAATTCTCCTAGACACTAACAATAAAACCTTTAGCAAAATTTCCTTATGTAACTAGAGAAAATACAAAGAAAAGTATTTATCCAAAACTTTATGTATACATATTCTCTTTGTCTTGTGAAACTCATTTATTTGGTAGGTACCTTTTCTCCTATTACTGATATTGCTCTAAAATTCTTATTTTTTTTTTTTTACTTTTTGTCATTTTAGGGCCACACCCATGGCATATGGAGGTTCCCAGGGTAGGGGTTGAATTGGAGCTGTAGCTGCCAGCCTACACCACAGCCACAGCAACACCAGATCCAAGCCACGTCTGCGACCTACACCACAGCTCACTGCAATGCTGGATCGTTAACCCACTGAGTGAGGCCAGGGGTCGAACTCACAACCTCATGGTTCCTAGCTGGATTCATTAACTGCTGCGCCATGACGGGAACTCCTGCTCTAAAATTCTTTAAGTCAGAACTATGTGCTGTCTGTCTTCTCCATCAACTGGCTGTTAACAATGTCATTAAAAAAAACACGTAGTTTGATAAGGGAATAAAATTGGCAAATAGGGTCACACTGATAATATCACACCAGGATACTATTGTTTTAAATTTGTCTATCTCTAAAAATAGATATAAAATATAAATTAATATATACAGAGTACAAATATACTAAAGCTCAAGGTTAGAATAAAAATTAAATTAAAAATATTCCCTTTTGGTTGAGCCGGACCATTTCTGTACTCAAGGTTAGATAAAGATTATAATTTGAAAAGTTTTCCAAAACTGTTACATTGAATTGTCATGTTTCATACCTTTGACTGAAACATTCATAATAATAGTAAAAAATGAAAGTACAATACATTTTGGAGGCCTTTAGAGCAAGTAAACTCAGTAATTCTTTTTATTAAAATAAGCAAAGAGACATAAAGAAGATAATCTATGGTCATCACTTCCTGGCAGCTGCCACTGCACATTCTCATATTGATTATAAAGCCTAAAGAGATTGAAAAATTGACAGATCAGCCATATCTTGAATTCTGAAGCACTTGCTCATTTTGGAACTTACTTAGATACATACCAAAAAAGAGTAATGTGTGTGTAGCAAGGATTAAGTTTTTTCTTAAGAAATTTGGAGATCTTATGGCCTAAATTTACAAAAAGTCCTAGATTGTGTATTTAGGCTGAAAAATAATTACCCATAATGTTAAAGTTACCTTAAATTTTATCTAATTTAACTTGTTTGATTTGGTCAAACTGATAGATCAACACAACCACAGCTTAAAAGAGACACTTCACCTAAAATCTCTCATGTGATATCTTAAAAATAATCAAAGCTTAAAGATAAATCTAATTTTGGTCAATCTTTTTTTTTAATCTTACAAATTCATACACATACATAAACTTAACTCTATGGCTTTTTTTGATGGAATAGCGTCTAAAACTTTTTAAAATCAGAATTTTCTACTCCCCACCTGTATCATGGAATTCGTAATAAAAAGGAAGAAGGAGGACTTTCTTAATGAAATTAACTTTTTTAAGAGTAAGAAAATAGCAAGTGTAAATTATACATTCTACTCCAAACATTTCATTTTACTTTCGAAATCTATATACAGTTTCTGAGGCAATAACAAATTAGTACCCAATAACTTTAAAGCAAATTAATGTGATGAACAAAAATATTTGAAATCATGTTTGCCTTTAGAAAAATACTCCTGTAGCATGCTAACTCTGATTTTTCCTTAAGCCTCCTATAATCTTTGAGTTGAAATGTTTGTTTAAACATTCCCAATTTAGGTTACTGAATTCATCATTCAAATTAATGCTAATCTAAAAAAATAATAAGGACAAATTTTTAAAAATAAAGTTTTAATTCACTTGAGTTTTATGAAACCAAAGACAGGGTGATTTATTACATTTACAAAACATTCCAGATATCTTGAAATATTTTTTAATGAGAATTAATTCTGAATCTATATGATTGATCATTGTTAAAGGGGTAGGAAAAATGAAAAGGGGTCTAGTTATATCCAGAGACCTTGCCATGTTGCTGAGTGAATTAGGCCTTAGTGTGAAAGCATTTGCTATTTCTGTTCTCATGGCCACAGGAAGTAAGGAAAGAGCCATGATGAAGGTAACCAGTCAGGCGCCCAATTTTGATAAGAGGAAAGAGGTTATGATAATAATGCACTTTGATGTCAATCAGATGAAGCTTTAAGAAATACCAGTTTTCCTGGCCTACAAATTACAGAGATATGTGTAAAATGATCTGATAATTAACTGAAGGGTTCAGTTGACTACCCATACTGTATATGTAACTTGAAACAACATATCCAGTTTTTTTTTAATCCTGCCATGAGTGGGCATCAAAGTCTGCATTAAGAACTCTGGATCCAGGAGAACAATTAAGGTATAGACACAGAGCCATACCATCCTTTATTTCCATTCTCAGTCTTCTTGGGTTTTGTTGTTTTTCTAAATCAATATACTGATCTACTTAAGAACCATTTTCAGTTATTCACTAGATGAAGTTCTCTACTATCTGTATTATTTCTAGATCTGTATTTATTCAATTGAAGTGCAAGTACACATGCTTTGGTGAATCAGTGACATCCTGTGCTGGATGGAACAACCAACTACAAATATGAAAAATTCCAACCACTTGTAGAGAAGGCCTTGGTGCGAGGAAATGGTTCCACAAATCTGCAGTGGACAAAATATAGTACTGAAAATTTAAGTTACAAAGATGGGAGTAATCTACCTTAAAGACAGGCAAAATTAAGGATATTCTATATTTATAATGCTCATATCAATTTGTGTTTATGCATGATGCATCTTTACTACCCTTATTACTTTTTTCCTCCTTATTTTCCCAGTGAAGAGTTCCTGGAGTATCTGATGACAATATTACCTGATTACCTACTAAAGTAGCAATACCAAAGAAATAGCATCAAGCCATTTAATAAGACACTGGAACTGGCACTTTAGTAGGGTATGAAAGAGAAAGAAGAAGAAGGGAATTAGATCTGATACTCCATGTCATTCAAATGAATTGGGTGGCTGTGTATCTTCTTCCACTATCAATTTTATATTTGATATTCTATGTGCTGAACACACCCAAGCATATGTTTCTTAAAGGCTTTTCAGGATTTAAGACAGTGCCTTTTAAACTGTCAAGCTATAAATAATTGGTGAGGGGGGAAGTTCTAAAATGAAGACAGTAGTTCATCAAATTAAGGAGAAAGCATTTGGTTAATGACTATATTCTGACCACATTTTTTCCCCAATCTAAATTGAAGAAACACAAATAGACTTTCTATTCTCACAGTACTAAAATGGAGTTGAAAATGTCATGACCCACTCAGATGTATAAACTGGGTCATCAGAAATACATATAAAAATGGCTAATTTAAAGACATATCACAGTTTCACAGTGAGCAACATGTGGCCAGTATCCCAAGCTGCTCTATGAATGGCTAGTAACTTTGACAAACACCTCCCAGATCTGAGGAAAGTGTAATAATTCTCCTAATACTCTAATAAACATTTATTAACAATAAAATTTCATAGAATCCCAAGAGTACTTTAAATGTTTAGTCTATTCTCCCTGTCTTCACTAGCTGATTGAATACTATATTTCTAGGACTTGTAGAAATCTGTGTAACTATTTAGAAACATTTTACATGTTAATTAGATAATTTTAAAACTTCACTAAATTAGTAAATCTCAAATGGACCGTAGAGTAGGTATGTAATTGTTACTGTGTTTACAAACCAACAATCCTCAAGAAAATTACTGCAGATACAGTGAAACATCGATTAACCTAAATTTTCAACAGAGTATACTCAGGTTCTTTGATGTTCTTAATTCAGACCATAAAATGTTTATTAAAAATCTTACAAAACAACATACTTTTCATTCTTAAAATGAAAACTAAAAAGTCATTAGACTAATTTTGTTTAGTCTGTATGCTGCTGGATGGAAGAAGTGAGACATTTTAAAGAGTATATCCTCCTCAATATAATCGCTCTGAGATGATGAATACATTATAACTTTGTAGAACTCTTTTAGATCTGCAGTTAGAATTCTTCATGAGCACAGAAGAAAAGTAGACTCATTTTTTATAATCTTTTCCTTTTTTTTATCAAATGTGGTACCAAGCTTCATCTTTTAATTTTTCCGTTAAGCATTCTTAAAAATTAAAGGCAAAAGCATTTTCACTAGCAGTACAAATATTCCTAAAAATTTTAAAAAACAAGTATTAAAAAATATGATGCTATTTAATAAGGAGATTCAAAACCAAACAAAAAGTGAAAATGTAACTATATGGCTGGATAAGAATATAGGTCCTAAAGCTGAAGATTTTGATTAAGATAACATTGATTTAATGTGTAACTTCTCACTGTAATTAAAATATCAGCCTTATTGTAATGCCTCATAGTAAGATGTTGGCATATTGATACACTGAGCACAGAATATTCGAACAAAAGCACTCTGGATATCAGGAAACCTTGATTCTAGCCTCACAATGCCCTTACCTATATAAGAGATAATGGATACATCACTTAACTGTTTTGGGCTTCAGTTTCCTCATGTGTAAATGAGATCTGGACTAAGAAGACTTTAATACCCCCGGTATCTCTCATGTTTTAAGCACTTACTTATTAAATTGATTATTGAGAAGTCAATCTCTTAAATCAATTTCTTGACTATGGTTTATCTCTTTTCCAAAAGAGTATCATATTTTAAAACTCTGAGTGTAGGAGTTATTACTGTATTGCTCTATACCACTACTTTTCATTATAGTTAGAGCTATCATTACCTTCAAATCAAATTTCACATGAATTTGAAACTTTTTTTAAAAAAAGAGTTAACGATCTGCCTACCTTACCACAATGTCATTTCTGATGTTTTACATTAAAAAGAAATGTTTAAGAAATTTTACCAAAGGATTTGAGCAAGGCCTTCTCACTGAGTTGTTTTTTTATAATACTCAAATGTCTAAAAGTGTATGTTAAATTAATCTGAGGTATCTTTCCTCACCTGATTCTGTGATTACACATTCCTATTGCACACTCATCGGCCTTTGTTAGATTCTACTCTATGTATCTCCTTGCAGGAGTTACTATAAATGACAGGAAGATGGTGACAACCTGGAACTAGAGAAAATAAGTATCTGCCTCCTACAGAGACCCGTGGTAGGCAAAGATTGATTGGAAATTGTATTTTAAGAAGTTAACTAGATAAGGTGAAAATGATCCACCACTATATAAATACATGAGTGCCATGTTATAGTATAAACTTTTAGCTAGCAAACTCTATTACCTGTCCATGGGTATGGTAAAATATGTATAGGAATACAAAAAGATCAAGTTACACAATGAAATTCCCCTATACCTTTTGAACACTTATCATATTATTGCTATATTAAGAACTGTGGAAACTGAATCCCAAACTTCTTTTTGATATGCTATTCAGATCTGAAGGCTGGAAGTCAAGACCCAGGCTACTCTCTGCTTTTCAGCAATCCAATACTAGCAGAATTGTGAAAAGGTAGTTTCACCATTGCCACCCCTGAATGAAAAGGAAAGAGAATAGATGTCAGGTAATATCAACATCAGATGTCACGGGCAGTCATCAGGTTATTCTTTCAGCTGCTTACCAGTGTGACTCCTTTTATGTACCATAAGCACATTGGGCCCAATGCAAACCATGCCACAGACGTCACATTTCAGTTTACCATTCGGAAGCCGGATTCCTCCCTCGCCTTGAAGCTCCTGGACTTTCCTGTTGTCTGCCACCTCGCTGCTTTCAATTAGCGGTTCTTCTAGGCTGCTACCCTCATCATGGCCCCTGATTTCGTCTTCCCGGCTCAGGGGTTTCCCGTCACACTCTTCATCACTCTGCATTTCTAGCTTTACTGAATTTGCTGAAATTCAAAAAGAAGAAAGAAGACATTTTAAATGTACATTATGTGTCATCATCTATACCTCTTTTCATTCTAACATGGTTGGAAACATTGTATTAAGTATAATACAGTCCATCATGAAGCAATGTTAATACACTGTACTCTGTGATATTTCAGTGAAGCTTTGGCATGAAAATGAAGATGACTTAGGAACTAAGCACAAGGATACTTTTATTTTTGCACACATTACTTCTTTAACTGAGTTATACACTTTTTTTTGTTTTTTGCCTTATCTATGGCTCACCCACGGCATATGGAGGTTCCCAGGCTAGGGCTCTAACAGGAGCTATAACTGCCAGCCTTTACCACAGCCACAGAAATGCGGGATCCGAACCACGTCTGCAACCTACACCACAGTTCACAGCAACGCCGGATCCTTAACCCACTGAGCAAGGCCAGGGATCGAACCCGCAACCTCATGGTTCCTAGGCGGATTCATTAACCACTGAGCCACGACGGGAACTCCCTGAGTTATATACTTTTAAAGCAAATCTTTAAAAAATCTATTACTGGCTTTTGAGTTTACGCTAAGACTTCTGAGAATGAGGTAGGATTACAGAAAAGATTAGATATGACTGAATCCACTGAGCTATACTTTTTTTTTGTTTTCTTTCTTTTTTTTTTTTTTTTTTTTTTTTTTTTTTTTTTTTTTTTTTTGTGTGTGTGTGCTTTTCAGGGCTGCACTGGTGGCACATGGAGGTTCCCAGGCTAGGGGTCTAATCGGAGCTACAGCTGCTGGCCTAAGCCACAGTCACAGTAACGTGGGATCTAAGCCACGTCTGTGACCTACACCACAGCTCACAGCAATGCCAGATCCTTAACCCACCGAACGAGGCCAGGGATCAAACCCGCACCCTCCTGGTTCCTGTTGGATTCGTTTCCTCTAGGCCACAAAGGGAACTCCTGAGCTATACTTCTTAATTTAACAATTATACATATACGTACATAGACTTCATAGTCTCTGTTTCCCATCAAGGTACTTGTGTAAACCTGCTTCTGAAATAAAAGAAACAACTCGGGGTCTTAACCTAGCAAATGTCTTTGACATATGGAGGCACACTGTCAAGGCAAAACCCTAAAATCAGACTAAATACATACACTCAGTTGAGAGCTATATAAATATAGGGCAGAGTGCACAGACCTCACATGCTCTTAAGCTACTCTGCTTTT
Source organism: Catagonus wagneri (assembly GCA_004024745.2). Lineage (NCBI taxonomy): Eukaryota > Metazoa > Chordata > Mammalia > Artiodactyla > Tayassuidae > Catagonus > Catagonus wagneri. The sequence continues at coordinate 13,201,646 of PVHT021183688.1, read as the reverse complement.
TTTTTTCCTCTCTGTGAAAAAAGTTCTCTATGGAACGTATTAGTCTGCAACTCAAAGTATTCCAACTTTAATCTATGCACACCAAAAAGCAGTGAATGACAGGAATGGCATAGCATGCATGCACGCACTTGTGACTGTTAAGAAATTTAATGCCTTCTGTTTGCTGTTTTTGGATCATCCCACAGAAAAGTTGGAATTTTGTTAGCATAGCCCTCATTCTGGATTCCTGACAGAGTCTTTTCACAAAGCAGAAGCAAGCTTTAAATGAATACCAGTTTTTTTTTATCCAGCGATCTTGAAAATTTCTCAAGAAACCAAGAAACCATATCAAAGTTCCTAAGCAAAGCAAATTATTTGCTATTACTTGAATAGAGGAAATATTTTCATAAAAAGGAAGTAAGTTCTTTTTACTGCAATTGTTTTCTTAGAGAAACCACCCATTCTGTGATTTGTCGTTAGTACTTAGGATAGGTAGTACATACTATCAAAATGACTCTTCCCTCCTTGGAACTCCCCTATGAACTAGATGCAGTACTGTACAATGGGGGGTGGAAGGGATCCATCACTGGATTAATCAGGAGAGCTGACTTTGACATTTACTGCAGTATAATCTTGAACCAATTATTTAACCTCTGAATCTTATGTCTTTCATTTGCAAAGTGGAGATGAATTCAAAAAAGAAAAAAGTTTAAGCAGAATAGTTTAGCTATGAAGATTAAGAATCCTAGCAATGGCCTTTAGTACAAGCAGTGTCACCTTCTCCAAGTTACTTAAGTTCTCAATGTCCTCTATAAAACGGAGATGATAATGGTACCGACTTCCTAGGGCAGATACATGCATTAAATGTGTAAACAGAAAAAACTAGCTAACTATTACTATTCTTTAGACATCCAGACTTCTTTTTATTTCATACGGTTTTTGTGAAGATCAATTAACTTACAGTATGCAAACTACTCTTTAAGATCTAAAAAGGGATATATAGCCTCCTTTGTCCCATCTTTAACAGAATATCCACTACCTTGAGTTTTACCGTACTTACAAATTAGTACTGCTTTACTGGCTTTTGAGAAGAATAGGGACGGTATTTTTCATCTTACTATCTCCAATATACTAAAAAAATTTGTGGCATATGGAAGCGATTTCAGGCTGTATTTACTGAGGTTATTTTACTTAATCAATTAGGAATCCTTTTTCCTCAAGCTTGTTTTATATGGCAAAAAAATCCATTAATGTAGTTAAAAAAAAATCAACATAAAGGACAAAAAGTGAAAATCAAGTCCTTTCCTACCCAAAATTCACCAATTCTTCAGTTCCAATCATAAAAACAACCATTATTCTCCTCTTCTAATTCAGTGTGTGTACATGTATGTATGTACACGTATGTATATAGTCTCTCTTTTTACACAAATTGGGCTGTATAATTCACCTGACCTTAACTTTCCTTTCATTTAACAATATCTGTTCAGTATTTTCCATATTAGTACTATTCTTTTCTAATACTGGCATAAAACTCTATTTTACAAATATAATTCATTCATGCAGGCTTTGAAGGTTATTTCTTGTTTAGTGCTACTATTATAGACATTATATAATACCGCACAGAACTGTTAATCTGATAAAACTGTTATTTTGCTTTAGATATTTAATCTGCCTTTTTTTTCTTAAACTGTGAATGAAGTTGGGCATCTTTTTCTATGTCTAATTTTTTTAGAGCTGTCTATCAAAGTTCTTCGCCCATTTTTCTACTAGGTTGTCAGCCTTTCTCACTGAATTTAAATGCTTTATATACCAAGGAATTTAGCCCTGTGTCTGATGTGTTTTGCAAAAATTTTGGTTTATCTTTTTACTCCAGGGTATTTTTTGGCATGTATGCTAATTTTGCATTTTGAATTTTTAACATTTTCAATTAAGCCTTCTCGATTCTGTATCTTGCTTCAATAGGTTTTTCCATAGGCTAAGAAATTCTTCCATACTTTTTTTCTGAGAACGAAAATTTTTCTAATAAATGTAAAATACTACTGGTTACCCTATGAAGTCCCATATTTCATTCATAACTGTCATTTAAAGGAAAATTAAGAAGAAAACAAATGAAAAGTATGACAATGTAGTGTGACATATCAGCCTGGGAGTAAATTTTCTCCCACATTTAAGTAATGTTCTAAAGATCACAAACTTCACAGCAATACCATCATTTATTCTCCAGAATTAGTCAATATCTGATAAGCTACCTTTAATGAGTATAAAGTCTACCGACATTTCACTTCAGCAACTGAAGGCATGTATAACTGAAGAGTAGATTTTCAGCCTGAAACTCAGGGCTTCTTAAATTTCAAAAGAGTAAAAAATTATGAAGAATATGACTTGATGTTACATTTAACTATCACCTTTTCCCTAGTGATGATATTATAATATGGACATCAAAACATAATATCAAACATGGGTAAAAATGTCATTTAATAATTTATTGGATATTACAATTATAGTTAGAACTTTCTATCTATGGAAGAATATGCTTGGAATGAATATCCCAAAAAAAGCACAGATTTAAAAGAACTGAAATACAAAAATGGTAAACTATAGGAATCTTTTCTCGAACAATATTATACTCAATAAAGAATTAGATATTTGCCATGTATGAATGTACATACTATTGCTATAGTAAACAGAGTAATTTATATTTATTGATAATGATTTTTATTTTTTCCATTATAGCTGGTTTACAGTGTTCTGTCAATTTTCTACTGATATGGTAATTCAATAAAATGCCACACATTTTAATATATAGGGCACATAGATTAAATTTTGCATAAATACGATGGCTTATGTACAAACAAAATTCCACATAATTAATTTTCAGCTCATCTTACTGAAGTTAGGCTGAAAATTCTAGGATAAAAAGTGATTACCTAAAGTGGCCTAACAAGCACATGAAAAAATGCTCAACATCTCTGATAATTAGAGAAATGCAAATCAAAACTACCATGAGATACCACCTCACACCAGTCAGAATGGCCATCATTAACAAGTCCACAAACAACAAATGCTGGAGGGGGTGTGGAGAAAAGGGAACCCTCCTGCACTGTTGGTGGGAATGTAGGCTGGTGCAGCCACTATG
>PVHT021183688.1:13098399-13197531 GCA_004024745.2 Catagonus wagneri | reverse complement strand
AAATAAAGTGGCCTGAAGTTTAACTCAAGTAGAAAAAATTTCCCTACTCAAAGGACATAAGAAATACTTCTATGATTTATTTTTATTACTTAAGATGTTTCTAAATAATGCATAGCACCTAATATTTTAACTCATTAATGATTAAGTTCAAGTGACTGGTAAATTTATACTCTAAAGTACAATTTATAAAGTAATAATTATTATATCATGATTGTAGTTTTATAAAGTTATTATAACTCAATCATTGTATAATATTTATATTATGCGCTATCAAATCTTTGAAATTAAATTTTAACTCTCCATCATATATTTATTTTACAATTTGGTCAACAGAAAGTCATTCTCATAAATGGCTAATTTCCACGAAGATAAGAACCTGTCAGTGTGAGTGAAAAGAAATCGTATTACTATAAATCACAACATCAATTATTTTTCAAGCTTATTGTCCTGATATAAAATGAACAATGTAAAAATTCAAGCACATCTGTAGGAATTTACATACTTTTTTATATACTGACAGGCATTAACAGTTTAATAAAAACATTTTGTCACAACAAGTGATTAGCAATGAAAAGAGGATGTGAAATAAGACTTTAAGTGATCAATTTGTTCTTTGTTATTCAATAGTATAGTCACAAATGACTATAATATTTAGATATCTGAATAGTTTCAATGAAAAAAATAGATATTTAATATAGGCATCCTGTTTTCCCCTTAAGTTAAAGGAGGACACAGTGCACAGTTTAAAACAAGTCAAATTTTAAAGCATTAAGAAAAAGTTAATTGATAAAGTACTTCTTTTTTTTAGTAGATTGGAGGTTTATGAATACAGCTGAAGGATAACAAAAGTTAAAGAGAGTTTTATAATCCCCAAATGTATTTATGCAAACATTTGCTTTAAAATTCAAACGTATTTATGAATTAAAGCTTTATCCCTCTCTTCTTTATGTTTTCAAAATAGTATTCTTAAACTTTAGAATATAGCTTATAGATACTATAAAAACACATTGTTTAATCATCTTCATTTACAAATGACCATCCCAGTGCCAAGAAGTAGTAAATAGACTCATGCCGGAGTTCTCATCATAAATGACTCCCGGGCCAAAAAAATTTCAATAGTAAAAGTTTTTTCAGTAACCATATGGGGCTCTCTACACTCAAAGCCTTCATAACTATCATTGTTTCATGATACATAATACTGTGTGGATAAAGTTACAGTAGACTTGCCTTAAATTCAGTAACATGTATCAAATAAAGGGATAACTAAGTAAGGGTATTTATACAGCTAAAACATATATAGATCACTGTTCTTATTTTTTTTAAAAGTAGAAAAACCAAATGGGGAAAATTATGTTATTTTGTAAATTGTTATGTTACATTATTTTAATCCAGTCTATTTCAAAATTAAGGGCTTTATTTAAACCATTATCATGCTTTGAAAATTAAAAAAATTCAAAACTGAATGTATACCACTTAAAAATGACATGGAAAATAAAATATAGTGTTGTTACATACACTAATACCATCTCACACAATAGAGCTCACCCACTTCAACCAATTAATACACAAGGATCAAAATGGAATTTTCTTTAAAAACTCATTGAACCAGCAAGTATTTATTAAGTAACTGTTGCATGCCTATTAGTTTGCTAAAAGTGATTATTAAGGTTTAAGACTAAAAGCTGCAGAATATTACTCACTTATATAGGAAGGCTATATTAATAGGATGGCATATACTCAGGTCATGAAAGAGTTTGTAAGTAAAAGTACAGGAAGTATTTTACTAACATGTGTAATCTGGTTATACACTAAATTTATTGACCCAAACAGCACATAAATGTGAAAATATTTTTCCTTAGAAATCAGACATTTCCTATTTTTCACTCCATAATTTCAACAAATTACCCACTTTTGCATGATGGAATATGATTTTGTAATGTTTGGTAACTGATCACTTCAAATAATATAAAATTCTTATTTTTTACATGCATGGTGAAATCTGTTCAGTTAACTCTGAATTATCAAACTGAAGGAATAAATTCTAACCTCATTCTTAGAATGAGGTTTTCACTGAGAACCTTATCATTTTTAAATTGTCAACTTTTGAAAAATCGTAGGAATCAGAACCTAAAATATCATTAAGATATTTTTAAAATCTAAATTAAGCTTTATACAAGCTAAAACTTTATTATTAGAATGAGTTGATTCTACTAATCCACAAAGAGATTCCTGAAATTTCCTAGCCATGAAAATAATGCCAAAGGATTATGATTTATTTGCTGTACTTGAAAGGATACAATATTTATTGACCTTATAGAGTATGAAATAGGTCTTCTAGATTAATTACTATCAACTCAGTGCTTTATTTCTGTTTAATTTCCAAATTATATCTGTCAACTCTTAACTTTTAAAGGAAACAAATGCTATGGGAGTTAAATATTTCTTTTACAGTGCTAAGAATAAAAAAGCTAAAATACAGTCCTTATCAAATTGGTAAAAAAAACCTTCAGATGTTACGTGTAAGTAGACTTCATACGCTTCGTTTCTGATGTGTGAACATTCAAGAGGACACTTCAGGGGTGTTATTACTCACAAGCATCAATTTCTCCAGGCCTATGCCAGGTACATGACATGGTGTTATACACACTAATTGAATCAATATGTCTATCTAATAACCTGTGGAAGTTGGTTCTGAGGTAATACAACTCTCTCCCATTTAAACTTTCAAAAATAGAAACACCAAACATGATTAAATTCATGTTAACAGCTCAGCAGCTATTTAAATAATGTGTTAAAAACACAAACTGCCCTCAAAACTTTGATGTAAAGCACGATTATTTACTAATGAACTTACCAACGGTCAAAACAAAGTAAAATCATCACAACAAAAATTATATCAAGGTACACATAAGCACTTTGCAAAAACATTTCTTTAACAATATTTCACACAATATAAACCTTTGTTCCTTTAAATATGAATAAATAAATGCATAGGTCTTGCAACACAGCTCCCTCATAACATCTTTAAAGTATTCGTTTTAGAAATGGTTGGACAAGTCTAGACACTGGTGTCACTGAATTGCAGCTCTGCCATTTGCGGGTAGCATTTCAAGTCTACACGTCACATCACTCACCTCATTTTCCTTTCCTCCTCACTCTCTTTCCTTTCGCCAGTACAGTTAGATTATGTATCTCTTAAACTTACTAGAGTAACTAATTCAAGACAGTTCTGATTTCTGAAATACGATTACTATTCTAAAAATAGTGTAGAAGAAAGTTGATCTGCACCTGAATGCAGGAAACCAGGGTCTTTACCTCCCTTTCAACAACTTCACTAGTTGTGGGATCTTGGGAAATCTGTTTATTTTGACTCAGCCATCTGCATCACCTAAAATATGGGGAAAATAACACTTTGATGTTCCTGAAAACAGCAGGCTAGATAAAACAGTCCAAATCAAAGGATTTAGGATCCTGTTAATAATAATAATAGAAAAACAACAATTTACTATAGCTCTTGATGATTAAAAAAAATTCATATTCTGTCTCATTTGATACTCAAAACAACAGTGGGCTGGAGGTAGGGCAGTCATAGATAAACAAATGGAGGCATGGTTGATAAGGACCTTTCCAAGGATACAAAGGTAGTAAATGTGAGCCTAATATCAACTCAAGATCTTCTGCCTCTTAGTTTACCATCTTTCTATGACAGGACCCTGCCTCTCCAATTAAACAAGTAACTAACATTAGTGTTAACATTACTGTTATGTTAGTACAAATATCAGTCATGAGTAAATGGATCTTTCAGATGCTATAAAACTATGTACGTCAGTTAAAAAGGATACCAGAAATTCAAATCCACATCAGTCAGATAGATACTTTAAGTTTCCATAATGTAAACTGCATTAATTAATAATTTCTATCAAGTCTCAGATGCATATGCCCACCTTCTCATTTTCAGATTTGCTTTGGTCTTAGGGCAGAGTAGGTCCGTGGAGTAGAACTAGTTCCTGAAGAATCTGTCAATAGTCAATCCTTTTCCTCGTCCACTTTTTCTCTATTCCTTGTCATGCTATGACTTATCAGGGGTAGGTAAGAAAGCCATTTGAGGAATAAGTCAATATTATCAACTTTAATCTCTAAACCAACAGTTATGGAGGATGGCCTTTTAGGACTTCCTTTGTGGTCACATTTTGACAGTCTTGTGTCAATTTTTGTTACAAAGATAAAGCATACCTATGTGCAGCTCATGCAGTCTTTCATGTACATTTAAAGAGATCATTACAACAAAATAGATAACCCAAAAGTATTTTCTTTACCTCACTGAAAAAAAAAAAAAAAAAAAAAAACTAAGGAGCCAAGGAGTTCCCCTTGTGGCTCAGTGGTAAAGAACCTGACTAGTATCCAAATGATGTAGGTTTGATTCCTGGCCCCACTCAGTGGTTAAGCAACACCAGTTGCTATGAGCTGCACTGTAGGTTGCAATGACTGTGTTGCCAGCAGCTCCAGCTCCAGTTCGACCCCTAGCCCGGGAACCTGCACATGCTGAGGAGCAGCCCTAAAAAGACAAAAACAAACAAACAAACAACCCCCCCCAAACCTAAAGAGCCAAGCTAAATGACTCCCTGATGGTCTCCCACAATGCAGGGACCCTTCTGCAGCACTCCCTTCTGCAGCATGCCCGTCCGTAGATCACACACCTTTACTGACCAGCACAGTGGCACCACTATGGCCCAAAGGTGAAGTTTCCATTTTTTGGCAGACAACTAATTTCATAAGAAATGCACAACGGGGAGAAAATAAGCCTAGTTTAAATAGAAATGCCACAGGCAAACAACAGTCTATCTCTTTATCCATCCTTTACATGAATGATTGTATTTGTCAAGTCCTAGAGATTCAATATCTGCCATGTCTTGCACATCTAACTCCTTGGTGTGCATTTTCATGGGCAACAAAGAACTTAAGATTCCCCATGTCCTCTCACCTGGAATAATTTCACTAACTTTCTAGCTGATCTCTTCAGTTTTCTGCCACATTCCACTCCCCCAATTCATCCTATATTCAGTGTTAAGATTATTATCCTTAAAGCAGAGCTCATATTATTCTTCTAAATGTCTTCAAAGACTGCTCACTGCCCACAAATTAAATACAAAGGTATTGGTGTGGACTCTCAGGACCTCCACAGAAGGGTTCCATCAGCTCTCTTCCCATATGTCCTATTAATCCCTTAGTTATTCATGCTCTTTCCAGTCATTTTTCAGTCATCCTTCCTAGAACTTATCCTATACATTTCTACTTATTTTCTTCCTGCCCTCTATTATTATTTTCTGGAATCTTCCCCCTGTGTCTATCAATATTAGCACATCATTCAAAGCTCACTTATTTTCCACCTTTTTTCATGAACTGTTTCCCAAACACAAAGACACCGTACAGTGATTTTATCAGTGTATCTGCCTTAACTCTACACTCACTACAGTGTAAGGTATTTGAAAGGAAGTGCTATCTGTATTCACCATTGTAAAACCATCTTACTCTTATATACAGTAGGCACTTAATGAAGGTTTTTTGAACTACTGTTGCTGATTTACCTATTATACTTCTTTTTTAAGTTACTGAAACCATGTATAAATTAACCACAGGTGACAAATAATTATAATATGGAGGTTTTAAACAAAAAACATCACCAACATAACCTTAATTAAAGGACCACTGCACAAAAAGCACATTATATGCATCACATGATTTAATCATGATGGCCAATCTGTGAAATATGTGTTGTCCTCATTTTATAGATGACAAAACCAAAACTCAGAATGGGTGAAGTAACATGTCAAAGTCATACATTTATTCAGAGTCATATCTGAGACTAGAGCCAAAAACTGATGACCAAATTCTTGCTGTTTCCCCTACATCACCAAAAGCAAAGCAGTTTCTAGTTACTGGTAAAGAAAAAAAGGATGTCAGTATGTTAAATAAGAGTGACTTTGAATCAGTGTGTGCCATCTGACAATTTTTTTACTGCATGTTGAATACAGGTGTAATAGTTTGCCTGACTTGATTGAAGAGAAATTTGTCTGAGAGCCTGTTTTGGAAGAAGACCAACTTCCACTGCCAGATTTTTCTGAGAATGGGTTTTATTTCATATAAGAGCAATCTACTTTGAACTGGTGTTTGGCAACCATCTGCTTAACATAACTGTTGGAGGTTTGTGAAGCAGATTACATGGTGAAACTCTCTCTTTGATAAAGGGAGTACAAATTTTTGAAGCAAACTTCTGTAAGAAGTAAAGTCATTATTATAAAATCTAGCTGAGTGGACATATTCCCAAAGGGACCCTCACATTGGATTGCCAGAGGTCACCGAGGATGCTTTAACCAGGTCAGAAGGCAGTGCTGCCGGTGCACTAAAGAGAAAGAGATAAGAAAGGAAGCAGGGTTTCTATTACCAGGCAAGGGCAACAGAGGCGAGAACCAAAGCCAGGCGATGCACTTCAGCTTTACTCAGTCTCTGAACTGAAGTGACAGAGGAACCCCACAGCTTTCCATAACCTGGCTTCAGATATCCCTGGCTGCCAAAATCTGGAATAAACATCTAAGCTAGAGAAGTTCTTTCCCTGATGTTCCTCCATAAATACTATTTCTGTGAAATAAAGAGCGTCAACATTTGGCCCCGAGGTGCAGGATTGTTCACTTAAAAATGTATAACCAAGAAACACAGTAACAAAAAGAGAAAACTTATGGGGGTAACTAAGAAAAATGAATCTGGACAACCACCCAGCAAATTTTTATAGATCAGTTTCAGATATTTATTTTCTACGAAGTAGCAGCAGAAAATTTTTTTGCAATATGCATACCTATTTCCTACCCTTAATGAATAGACACTTTAGCCAGTCATACGGAGTGCATCTATCCGTTAAAAGGTAAAAAAATAATTACAAAGCAACATAGGAGGTACTAGGCAAATAATGGAGATACTGGGTTAGAATATCTGTGTTGAAGTACTTTACATATGTGAACAATAAGATATCATTTAACATGTCCCTGTTTCCAACTATGTAAAGTGGGGATAATATCCTCTGTATAAAAATCGTAAAATTCGGAAAGCACAATTACTTAGAGCAAGCAGTAGAGCCTCTGACTGAGTGTCAGTACCCTCAGGTTTAAGGCCAGGCTCTTGCATTTATTAGCTACAGGACCTTAAGAAACCTCAAGACACCTCTCTCGGTCTCATTTTTCTCATCTATAAAACCAAACTAATGAGATTACTTGCCTCCTAGGGCTGTTCTGACTATTAAATATAAATGCATATACAACACCCTCAGAGCTATTTTACTTCTTATTAATAGAGCTACCATATGAAAGCGTACCATAAAATGTAGGACATCAAACAGATAAAACTATAGGGGTGTGTTTACTATGGGAAACACAGGGATGACAGAGAAGTCTTCATGAAATAAGTGGCATTTAAGATACTACTTACAGGTTGGATATGCTTTATGTAATAGAGAAAGATGGCACTCAAGAGGGAGTGAAGACCTGAAGAGAAATGCATGAACACATGCTGGTTCTGAGTGACATCATTTTTTTTTCTGGAGTGCATATATTCAATGGGTAACATAAATAGAAAATATTCCAAAATCAAAGAGTTCGAAATACAGTAACACATAAGGGAATTAACGATTGTAGGCACTAATTTCAAAGACCAGTGCTGTCAACCTATTAAGACTGTTTCAACAACCACAACATTATAGAGGGAACTCCTCAGAATTTATTCATTCATTCTTTCAAAATTACTCACTGAGCACCTGCTCTGTGTCAGGTTCCACAATGCAGCAGTGAATAGGACAGGACAGATATGGCCCCTGCTTTCATGGCATCTGTGAAATTTATGCATATTTATCCTATGTATGTATATGTGTATTCTTTTGCTTTTATATATGCGCAACTATGTACCTTAGAATACTGTGATGTGAAATACAATGACTTATAAACCCTCTCCCCCCCAGAATATGTTACTACTATAAAATCTCAATGCAAAATGCAGAGCATAAGTAATTGAGAAACACTCTCCTAAGATCACTATTTCAAAAAGATAGCTTCTTCTGAATTGTAAGTAGTTACTTTAAGTATGTCATCGATCTGTGAAACCGAAGTTTTGATTATTCAATGAGTTGTCTGTCTCCATTTCTAGAACATCCTTTAGCCAGCTTTCCAAAGCTCATAGCTAAAGTATATGAAACATTCTTAAAATAATGACATAGTTCTATTTACCACAGAAAGCAAATTAAGCAGATATATCTGATATAGTTGGAGAGGATACAAGTACCTTTCTTTTAGCTTGTTAAAGGAAAGCTCCTATGTTTATCAGATGTAAAAGAACCCCCTGGTCATTTAAAAAATACTTTCCTTAAAAAAAACTGATGTTTTTAGTCACATCATAAGTAGACTAAACATTTTAATTTTTCCTTCTTTTACGATTTTGTGCTGATATCACATCTCCATCACCTGTAATTAATTGCAGTCACTTTCTAAGAGCCTTCACTTCCTTATTTGTGAAACCTAAGATAATGCTACTTATTTGTGGAGGTAAAATAAAGTCCACTTGCCTGAGGTCACGATTCTTGAGGTCCCTTCAGTCTGTGATGTATGTGATTCCAGGATACAGGCAGACTATACTTGAAATTTTCGTAAAAAAATGATTTGTGTAATCAGTAGTAATGAACACTAGCTACCAAGTATCTCAATACAATTTTCCTTATATAAAAAATCATTGCCAAAACTGATGTCAAGTTTTCTTTTAGGATTTTTATGCTTTCAGATCTTAAATTTAAGTCTGTAATCCGCTGAGTTTATTTTGGGATAGGGTGTAAGAGAGTGGTCTACTTCTACTTTTTTTCATATGACTGTCAAGTTTTCCCAGCACCATTTATTGAAGAGACTATCCTTGACCCACGTGTATTCTTGGCTCCTCTCTTGTAAATTAACTGACCATATATACCTGTTTTTTTTTTCTGGGCTATTTTATTCTTTTCATCTATGTCTACTTTTATACAAATACCACATTGTTTTGATCACTATTACTTTGTAATACAGTTTGAAATCAGGAAGTGATATGCCTCCTGATCTTTTTCTTAAAGATTCTTTAGCTATTTAGGGTCTTCTGTGGTTCAGTACAAATTTTAGGATTGTTTTTCCTATTTCTGTGAAAAATGCCATTAGAATTTTGATAGGGAATGTGGTGAATCTGTAGAATGCTTTGGTTCATCTAATGATTTTAACAACATTTCTCTTCCAAACTGTAAACACAAAATATCTTGCATTTATTTGTATTTTCAATTTCTTTCTTCGATGTCTTACGGTTTTCAGTGTACACATCTTTTAACTCCTTGGTTAAATTTATTCCTATGTATTTCATCTTTTTTGATGCAACTATAAATGGGATTGTTTTCTTAACTTCTCTAATAGTTTGCTATTAATGTATACAAATGCAACTGATTTTGTACCCTTCAACTTTACTGAACTTGTTGATTAGTTCTAACAGTTTTTTGGGTAGTCTTTAGGGCATTCTATATAAATATCATGCCATCTGTAAATAGAGACAATTTTCTTTCTTTCTGATTTAGATGGCTTTTATTTCTTTCTCTTGCATAATAATCAAGATATGGAAACAACCTAAGGTGTCCGTCAATGAATGAATGAATGAATGGATAAAGATGTGGAATATAAATACAATGGATATTATTCAGTCACAAAAAAGAAGGAAATCCTGTTTGTGACAACATGAATGGAACTTGAGGCATTATGTTATGTCAAATAATCCAGATAGAGAAAGAAATATTGCATGGTATCACCTATATGGGGGATCTAAAATACAACATAGAAACAGGGAGTAGAAATATGTGTTTTCAGGGGCTGGAAAGAAGAGAAAATAAGGTGAGAAAATAAGAAGAGAAAATAGTTGCATCAAAAAAGATGAAATACATAGGAATAAATTTAACCAAGGAGTTAAAAGATGTGTAAAAGGGTACAAACTTTCAGCTATAAAATGAGTAAGTCTGAGGATCTAATTTATAACATTGTAACTACAGCTCAAACACTTTTATTTAATTGCAATTTATAAAGAGTATAGAACTTAAATGTTCTCACACACACAAACTGATAAGTATGTAAAGCATGGATGTGTTTCTTAACTCCAAGGAAGGTATCTTTTCACTATAAGTATATCAGTTCATCACATGTGTACCTTAAGCATCGTACAGTTTCATTTGTCAATTACATTTTAAATAAAGCTGAAATTCAGGAAACTTTTAAAAATAAATTTCTTCATATAAAATATATTCCATAGTTTAGATCGTATGTTTAAAATCTCTGACTTTTTTTTGCCACACTCACAGCATGTGGAAGTCCCCAGAGATCAAGTCCACACCACAGCAGCCACTGCAATGATGATGCCAGATACTTAGCCCACTGCACCACAAGAGAACTCCTGAAATCTCTGGCTTTAAAACAGCATTCCTAACTCTATCTCAATGTATTTCTGAAGGTCACAGGTAAGAATGTGTTACATGTGAATATACATATTTATACATATACATACATAGTATATATGATGAAAACCTAGTTAGCATGTGTGCAGGACCTTCTCTATTAAGCAATAAATGTTAACTACTTCAGTGGGAGATAGTAAAATGTGATTAATATGCCATCCCCATGTGTTTCTTTCAGCTGAATATTAGCTCGCATCCAGAAGAGAAAAATAAAAGCAAAACAAACACAACATATTCAAAACTTAAAAAAAAAATGCTACAACCTTCACAAAAAGCGCAAAGTCCTTGACTCAAATAATGCGATGAAAACTCTTGAAATCTTCCTTTTTTCTACTTTGTCCCTGTCAGGATGTGAACCCTGCCATTATGTATGGCTTGCGGCTGTTTGCAAGTTTCCTCCCCATCTGGGAGTAAGAGGCAAATTGCAGGTTTCCAAGGAGGGGGGATGTGTTACAGTCGGGATGCCTCAGTGCTTCACATGGACTGTACAAGTCGAGTGACACCAGCTACCACTCCCTGTGACAATGGCCATTAGGTTTTATATGATAAGTCTCTGAAAATAGTACAAGTTGTTTGCTTTGGAAACCTAGAGTCTTTCTTCAACCATTCAAAACATATGAACCATTCAAAGACACCTTACTTCTTTTCCACCTTCACAATGAGTGGTATTATTTCAGCAGCACAACAATACCCAAATCCATGACTTTTGTCACATTCATCTCGCAGCTCCCTGTCCTCTTCCACATTCCTAGTAGGTTGCCTTTTTTCGAGGCAGTGCATGCTTACCGAAAGCACCCAGAAGCTGTCAGCAATGACTGCAATGAACTTTAAATCTTCTTCCTCTAACTACTGTAGTATCCCAGAAATAATGACACAACTTCTCTTTGATTTTAAATGTCAAGCTGACCACTCAGAAATTCAAGTTAGGTTTTTCTAGAAAGGCCCAAATGGTAAGATTTTCTTTGAGCCTCTTTTTCATCTGCTGTTCCATTACTACACTGCCCAACACCTTCACAGTGTAGCAACACCTTCTGGGACAAGCTGAAACTAAAACAAACCACAGAAGTTGCCACCTGAACAAAGTTAACAATAGTGTCTGGCAAGCATAAGCTCTATATATTCTTTTACTTTCCTTGATCTGACACTATCATTTGAATTAATTTTTATTTTCTTCCTTTAGTGCTGTTTGTAAGTAGTTTAAACCTGGTGCATGACTAATTTGCCTAATGGCAAGGTAGCCTCCTTTTATTGTGCAATAATATATTTAAAAATATATACTCAGAGTACTCCATTATTTTCATGCATTTCAGGATTAAATTTATTTTCAAATGTCTGGTTCAAATTTCTTACTCAAGGTAAAAATATACCTCTCCAAAATTTGGACTAACTTCCTTAAACTCACGAAGCTTTAAACTCCCAGCTGACACCAAAATTATAAATTTTCAAGGTTAATGAAAATGCAATAAAATCCTTTTTTTTTTTTTTTAAACTGCCTTTTAGGGTTGCACATGCAGCGTATGGAAGTTCCCAGGCTAGGGGTCAAATCAGAACCACTGCTGCTGGCCAAGCCACAGCCACAGAAATGTGGGATCTGAGCTGTGTCTGCGACTTACACCACAGCACATGGCAATGCTGGATCCTTAACCCACTGAGAGGGGCCAGGAATGGAACCCGCATCCTTATAGATGCTAGTTGGGTTCATTACTGCTGAGCCACAATGAGAAATCTGAAAATGCAATCAAATCTTGACAGAGTTTTTCTTGATAAAAGCATGCAACTTTTATTTTTAACTATGCTCAATTTTGACAAAGAGTGGTAAATTATTAAGAAAATGATGCACAGAGATCGCGTAAGGTTTAAATGGCATACCTTTAACCATACAAAGGAAAAACAAATTAAGGCATAAGATTGTGATGAATAGCTTTTACAGACAGAAAATTTCTTTCTTCAGATATTAAAATCTTGTTATTGTTTACATCTAACATAAAGTGTATGTTTGGGAAGGCACTGGCTTATACTCCAAGATCCAGGAATTCACTGACTTTCCTGATGCTGTCTTTACATCCTCTCCTTCCCATAAAAATAGACAATAGTTCCCACTCTGGCATAAAGATCTGACATAAGTCACAGCCACAGCTGGGATTCGATCCCTGGCCAGGAAACTTTCATATGCTGTGCATGAGCCCCACCCCCCCAAAAAAAGATAGTTAGATAGATAGATAGATAGATAGATAGATAAGCAAATCCATTCTTTCATTCAATACATAGTCACAGAGGGCAAATCTGTGCCCTAGATACTAAGCGTTGGAGATACAAGGGTGAACAAGACAAGCATGACATATGATTAAAACAGAGATGATCCAACAATGTTGGTTGTCCTCTGACAAGAACACAGTGCCAGGGGAACACAGGTCTTAGTGACAAAATACAGTTTGGAGGAGGAAAAAGAAGACTGGAGAGCCAATGATGGGTCTCTCAAAATAAAAGTGCTAACAAAAAAAGACACAAGGATCTCAATGGTTAAATCTGGTGCCAAAGGGGCTGGTCTGAAATGGCTAGTAATGGAAAAGTAAATGAAAGGCAGGGAGAAGCCGTAACATTTAGTGAAGGCCCATTTTCTTGGGTGTCCTTCAGCATTAGCCATTTAATTTCCAAACAAATCTTTCTGGTAGTTACTTAGCTTTATTTTATAGAAAAAAGAAGCTGAGTACCAGGACCATATCACTAGGCTGGATAAAAGAGTGTTTCTGAAAGCAGTCAAATACCCTCATAATTTATATCACTGGCTAAAAGGGAACCAAATTGGGGGAAGGGGGTGATCCCAACTTCCACAAACACAGGAACCAAATGAAGGAAAAAAAAACTACTTCCACAAATACAGGAATTCAAAGGTCACTGTCTACTGATGGTACTATCTCAAGACATATTTAACTCAGACACGTATTTGTTAATAACTGACCTCAGAGGAGTACAGAATAAAGCTATATAACACTAAGCAAAACACAAACTTATTTACTGGGTAACATGCAAATGAATGAAATGTTGCAATAGTGCAAATAATTTGCACAGAAAAGAACTGAGTGCAGTGAATGGGTCTAAGGGTTGAACTCATACCACAGTAGCAACCTGAGCTGCTGCAGTGACAACATGGAATCCATAACCCACTGCCCCACAGAAGAATTACTAAGAACTGAACTTTTGCTCCTGAATTTTAAGGTGACATGAGTGTTCATTCATAACTTTTGCACTAGATATTCTGCTTAAGTACTACAGAGTGACAATACAATCAGAGATAGTCTTTGCCTTCCTATTCTACTCATATCAAGAGTAGGCAAAGGAAGATGGCAATCATTCAAGTGTCTTTGTGGAGGAAGGTAGTGAGTATAAAGGCAAAGAATTTGGAATATGAAAGGCAGAGAGAAATTCACTAAAATTCCTGGAACTGAGGACTTGTAGTCCTATCATACATCCCTTTATCAGAAATAACTTATTACTGTTTTAATGATGGGAATTCTTGTTTTAGCATGGAAACAACTAACAAATAAGAATATTTACCACTGAAAATATACATTTCAATATCAGTTGACAGGCCTCACTAATAATTCCTAGAGTTTCTTTGCCGCATATATAAACAAATGATCTAATTGCCGTTTCCTGCTTTGAAGGTAGCTCCACAATGAAAGCAAATCCTAAAAAAAGCTAAAGCATACACACACAAAATAGGAATGAAAATTTAAAATAAAACCTCTTCAACCCATTATATTCACCATCATTAAATACAAAATCACTCTGAAAAGCAATAGAGCACTGGTCAAAAAGTAATAGCTAGGCCAAAATTTCTACATGCTGATAATAGTTGCAAGCTTTCACTATGCTGCCATATTATCAGTCTTAACGAAATTCACTTGTCAGTTATATTTCAAAACAGTGAAGTCTGGCCCTGCAGGACAAGGGTAAAAATTAAAATCTCTTTTCTTTTCCTAATCAAATCAGATAACAGTGAAAAATAAGAAAAAGGAGTAATTCAGAAACTTCTGTTACTAATTGGCCAAAACAGATGTGTTTCCAGATTCCTTTCTTTTGCTTTTTTTTGTGTCTACTAGTGAACTCTTCAAATATTACCATCAGCTGCTCTTTTAAAAGACTCGTTCTGTTACCAACAAGCATACTGAGTAAAACTAGCCAAAAATATGTCGTACTATACAAGGGTAAAGAATAATGCTGTAGATTGTTTGGAATTTACTTCTACAAACAAGCTGTAGGCTTTATTATCACTATAGTGCACTGGGTACTGAACCCGTCCTATCGTGGAATACGTCACAAAGAAACTCAGTGTAAAACAGAGAAGGCAAAGATACTCGCCTACTTATCTTGACTTTAACTATGAACTTATATATGTCTTAGTGAATTTCAGGACTCTTAAAAGTAATCCCAATAAGAGAAGAAGTCATATTTATTTTTTAATCCCTTTTTATAGGGCACGTTTTCAAGCCTAGTATATTAGGCACATTAGATTTTATATTTTCTACTGTCCTTATTTTAAGCTTTTATTTAAGTGTTAAACATAGCAACCCAATTAAAATTAAGTATGGCCTGGGGGAATTCCAACGTGGCACAACGGAAATGAATCCAACTAGGAACCACGAGGTCGTGGGTTCGATCCCTGGCATCGCTCACTGTGTTAAGGATCCGGCATTGCCGTGAGCTGTGGTGTAGGTCACAAACGTGGCTTGATCCTGTGTGGCTGTGGCTGTGTGTAGGCCGGCAGCTGTAGCTCCGATTGGACCCCTAGCCTGAGAACCTCCCTATGCCATAGGTGGAAACAACTATATAAAAAAAGAGAAAAAAACAACTGTATAAAAAACAACTATATAAAAAAAGAAAAAAAAAAACAAAAGAAACTATGGCCTAGAAGATAATAGAAAAAAACCACTAAAAAAAACTATAAAAAAAAACTATATATAAAAAGAGAAAAAAAACAACAAAAGAAACTATGGCCTAGAAGATAATAGAAAAATTCAACTCAAATGACAAATGAACTTGATAAAGTCTAGGGCACTAAAACCTATCCAGGTGGACCCTGAATTTAAGTACTAGTCTACATTTTATTGTGCTTAACACTATCCCATACTCTCTAATGTCCAGTGTTTCATTTATTTCTTCATTTAGTAATGCATACACTTAACAAACATTAAAATATTTGTCACCCAATACAAGTACAATATTGTCCTGGGTGCAAGAAGGCAGAAGGTTTGAAGGATTGGATATTAATATTTTCCTTACAAACTTAAAAATCTACTTAAATATAATGTCATAAGTCCATACTTTCATGATTTTAGGAAAGAAATGACTTTTTCCATTCCTGGAGAAACATCACAAATTCAGGTTAATAAATGAAACTAATGTAGTTAATGTGGTACTAGGAAATGATATACAATAAACCAACCACAGAAGTAGATGTAAAATGCTCAAATGATACTGCTTGTTAGTGAAGGACTTCAGTGAGTAAAAATGAAGATAAACTTTGTGTATCTCAGTTTCCCAATGAGTAAATGGAAACAAACTAACTCCATATTTCCCACAGAAGAAATTCACAAAAGTCAAAGAGAAAACACTTCCAAGGAAGTATTATACATATGTTTTCTCATAATAACAAAAATGTCTTATAGTCATGACAAGAGAATTATTCAGTGCTTGATGAGCAAGTGATAGAGCAACGTTACTCCTCTGAAAGGATGTACCTCTTGTAGCACAAGAAAAGCAGCAGAAAAATCAACATATACTTTTACTTTTCTAAAAGGCAAAGCTCATATTAAATAAATAAAATTCAAATAAAAAAAGTGAAAACCACAATGACTTCTAAAGACCCAGAGATCTGTACAAACCTATAAATAACGTAAATTAAGGAAATGATGTGAACAACTGTCACTAAAACAAAATCTAGAGGTTGAGAAAAAGTAAATTTCAATTTCACTTATTAATCCTAGGATTCAGAAACATAAGTATTTGATCCAGTTTCTATAATCATATTTCCCCAGTCCTGTAACTATATTTTAATATCCTTTCACTTTAAAAAGTAACAATTTTTACTGTTTTACTGCAAAGGTCCAAAGCATTAATTTAGATACCAGACCAATTATCAGCATAACAAAATAGCAAGAAGTAAGATAATAAGAACTTTGATAAGACAGATCCATCTCTAACTAAAAACATGAACAAAATAAGTAGTACTTGTTTCTCCTTTCCCTTCACTAGTAATCCAATACAAAACTAAATACGAAGAAAAAAATTATTCCAACATGCTTACAAGTATTATATACAAATATTTATATCAAAGATTAAAATTCAGACAGAACGTTACTTAAATTTACAAAAATACAACAAAACTCTTAAATCCAATTGACTGGTTATGCTTATATTTTTTTAAAGACTGACAAAATAGCATTAATTATTGCATAGAAGCCACAGTTTGAATTTCACCTGTACTCTAGATTCTCTGCTCTACTTCAATATTTACCAAGTTTTGCTAGGATCATAAAACATCAATTTTTCTGAAACTATTCCAATTAGAAAGGAATCCTTTCCTTACCTATTCTGCAGAAATTTCACTCATCAAGCTTTTGAGCATATTAATGTGATGATATGGAAAATTATTATTTCAATTTTATTTAAAGGTTCACAAAATGTAGGGCCAGAGAGACAGGCATGGATCCAGATCATAAACAGCAGAATTTTTAGTGATTTCAGACTTGAACTATGTGTGTGTGTTTCTATGAGACAATTCTAAAATGGCATACAGATTGTTTTCTCAGCCATCTTCCATACCGATACCCTACTATTGACATGATTTAGACAGTCTCACCTAAATAGAAATGGCAAAGTCTATACTGCCTTGTTTTTATTCAGTTTAAAGGGTTTTTGTTCTGCTGTTTCAATATAGCCTTATCGGTATGTTTTTTTTTTTTGTCTTTTTGCCTTATCTAGGGCCACACCTGTGGCATATGGACAGGAGCTGTAGCCGCCGGCCTTCGCCACAGCCACAGCAACAGGGGATCTGAGCCGCGTCTGCAACCTACACCACAGCTCACGGCAACACCGGATCCTTAACCCACTGAGCAAGGCCAGGGATCGAACCCGCAACCTCATGGTTCCTAGTCGGATTCGTTAACCACTGAGCCACAGCAGGAACTCTAGCGTTATCGGTATTTTAATGTATGTTTCATTCCCATTCACTAACATTACATATGAAATAGTAGCTCTCATTACAACACTGTAAAGCAACTAAACTCTAATTTAAAAAACGGAAAAGATACCCCCCCCAAGGAAAAATAAAATAAAATAGTAGATCTCACTGGGAAAAATTTCCTAAAAGTTATGCCATGCATTTGCGGCATATTGGCACATACTATATGTTTATATTCATTAGCAAAATGGGCGTCCAAATACTTAAAATTAATATAGCAGGAGAATATTTAAAATTAAACAAGTTTGCTGTACAGCGGGAATTGGTACAACATTGTAAATCAACTATAGCTTGATAAAAAAATGTAAAAAAAAAAAAGGAGTTCCCCGTTGTGGCTCAGTGGTTAACGAATCCGACTAAGAACCATGAGGTTGCGGGTTCGATCCCTGGCATCGCTAAGTGGGTTAAGGATCCGGCGTTGCCATGAGCTGTGGTGTAGGTTGCAGATGCGGCTCGGATCCTGCGTTGCTGTGGCTGTGGCATAGGCCGGCAGCTACAGCTCCTGTTAGACCCCTAGCCTGGGAACCTCCATATGCCGCAAGTGTGGCCCTAGAAAAGGCAAAAAGACAAAAAAAATGTAAAAAAAAAAACAGCAAGAAGTAAAAAGGTCAAGTACTTTTGGTTTATACTCAGTAGAAAATGCATATATTTTATATCCTATGTAAGATAAAATGTAGAAGTTACAGTAATGTCATTAGTAGAAGTTTATTTATTTTTGTCTTTTTTTTTTTAGGGCCACACCAGCAGCACATGGAAGTTCCCAGGCTAGGGGTTGAATCAGAGCTACAGCTGCTAGCCTACAACACGGCCACAGCAGCGCGGGATCTGAGCCAAATTTGTGACCTATACCACAGCTCATGGCAACGCCAGATCCTTAACCCACTGAGCGAGGCCAGGGATCGAACCTGCCCCTTCATGGATACTAGTCAGATTCATTTCTACTGAGCCAGGATGGGAACTCCTAAAGTTTATTTTCTTTTAATGTGACACACATTTTGCTCTGGATTTCAACAAAATACATATTACTTATCTACTGTCACGAGTATTCTGGTAAAATTACTGCTACTCTGAAGTATCATAAAAACATTCTTTAAAAATAATCTAGTATCCTCAAAGGAAATATTCTATCGATTTTTTTTCATTAATTGATATACATTGACATAACCATTAGGTAATTTATATTAAACACATTAAACATTTTAATCATGCTCACTTAAGTGAAACATACAAATAAAACATTTTCATTTAACTTTTACCTTGGTATACCTCAAGCACTGAAAAACAACCTAAATAATATGGAAAGAAAAATTAGGATCTTTCTTCACCTGAGATGAAAATTGTCAAAGGACTCACGGGCATAAAATAACTAAAAGCAAACTCTAAAAATACACCACCATTCAGACACTGGACGTTACCAAATTTAGGTTAATGGCACACAGCAAAAAGCAAATCAGAAGTGGCATCATGGCAATTCAGATACATATTTTAAAGCACAGAGAAATGCTAATAACTACATTTTTTAAAATTGCTATTTGTAGAAAAAATACAAATTTTTCCCAATGCTTTTCTACACATCAAAACATTTAAACCAAAATTAGATTTTTGTAAATATGAAGGGAAAAAAATGAATTAAGCTTCATAAAATCCCATTACAAAACAAAGTTTTTCTAGGGTTGAAGTTGACATGTGGATTACTCTACAGTTTTTCTTTCATATAGAAAAACCTTCTTGTAGATGTTCCATTTGTTCTAAAACACTGAAATAGGAAACGGTTCCTACTATTTAATGCCATTTCTAAAATAATGAAATTCCTTAAGACAAGATATACATAAGATATAAATAAGACAGAATTACTTGGAGATAAATAATGTATATTAGGCATATAATGCTAATATGAAAATTAAATATGAAAGCTTTCAATTTAGTCACACTGAACTAGCATTTAGCAATCCATTCAGCACTTCTTTTATTAAGTCAAGTAAGATAATGTATGTGAAGTGCTTTTTAGCTCTAAGACAAGTGTACATATTAACTACAGTTATTGTAATATTTCTGAAATTAA
The DNA here is from genome assembly GCA_004024745.2 of Catagonus wagneri. Lineage (NCBI taxonomy): Eukaryota > Metazoa > Chordata > Mammalia > Artiodactyla > Tayassuidae > Catagonus > Catagonus wagneri. The sequence continues at coordinate 13,177,683 of PVHT021183688.1, read as the reverse complement.
ATATTTAATATATAGATGGGGATAATATGGATCACTGGCATTTCCTTTTCTCAATACTATGAAATAGCTACTCATTTTCAAATGTTCAGGAAAGATTCTATATATTACTTTTAAATTAGGAAAAGCCTGAGATATGACCCACTTCTACATCCAAATGCTACAATTTATTATAAAATATCAAGCATATGAATTTGTAAAATCAGGCATATAACTAAAACAAAAACCATTTCAAGGAAAATTCTGGTCACCTTAGAATCAATGATTGTTACACATTGGTGGGAATTTACCGAAAGGACTACGGAATACCTTTATGGAGACTGAATAAGAATGATAGAAATATCAATCTTAGTTGAGAGAGATTCACCAAATCTCCTATAGAGAAGGCTTGTTTCAATAACTACTTAATGTCTTAGTTCTCCATTTCCAGAACTCTAACACCAGATGACTATAAGAATATAGTACAAATATGTATACTAATTCATCATTTGTTTAAAGTAGTAGTTCTTAAAATGTACTCTTGAAAAGTACAAGTGTTTTATATGCTAAGTTGTAGCATCCCATCGCTAAAGTAAAAATAATAACGGTATTTTCCCATCACAAAAAGTCAGTTTCTAGAACTTTCCAAATTTAAATTTCTTGTAAGAATTAAAAAAAAAAAAATGGAGTTCCTGTCGTGGCTCAGTGGTTAAAGAACCCAACTAGTATCCATGAGGATGCGGGTTTGATCCCTGGCCTCATTTAGTGGGTTATCAATACGGTGTTGCTGTGAGCTGTGTTGTAAGTCGCAGACATAGCTTGGATCTCGCATTGCTATGGCTCTGATATAGGCTGGCATCTACACCTCCGATTCAACCACTATCTTGGGAACCTCCATGTGCCATGGGTGTGGCCCTAAAAAGACAAAAGAATTTATATTAAATCACTGCTATCAACCACTGCTTATCTATAGTGAATGCTGGCAAACAACATGAATGGATATAGCAAATGAATATGAATGACAAAAATGGAAAGCAGTCTTACCCTTATTTTGTCATTTTTTTTAAAGTGACCCTTAGGTTTCCAGTCATGATTTTACTTTGTATATGTATGTTTACAACACCATGTTCACAGGTTTTTCTGTCATTATTTCATGAATGATGGAATTATATATTTATTTCTCTTTGGAATAAAGATTTTGCTTTTGTTTTTAAATCTATAACATCAGTGAGTTGTATTAGGAGCCCTTATATTCCTTTCCAGCTCTGAAGGATCCCAATGAGATCCCACTGATATATCTACATATTCTTGTATCCTCAGATCTCCAATGGCAAACAGATCACCCATGTGTTCTTTGAAAAAACAATTCATAAATTCATATTTATGTTTAGTTATATGAATTTTAGAAGGGTAGAAATAAAATAAATTGTTAAAGAAATCTGAAAATATGCATAGCAATATTTACCTTCTGTTGAAAATGTTCAAAGAAAAAACTTTTTTTTTTAAAGGAGAATTTTCTCCCTTTATATTATATGGTCCATATCAAGAATTGTATTCTTTTCAGAAACAAAATCTTATACATTATGAGACTATTCTGTTTTTATTATAATGAACTTATATTTAGTTCCATATAGCTCTCAGAGTATTTTCAAATCTGCCATCTCATGAGATCCTCATACTACAATAAGAGGTATAAGTATTTACAATAGACATATAAGGAAACTGAATCCCATAAACTTACTTGAGCAAAATCACAAAGTAAATTGAAGAGCTAGAGCTTAAAACTTGTTAGGTTTTGTTTTTTTTTTCCTTTAGTTTTTTTGTTTGTTTTTGATCCAAATACTGTGTTTTTTCTTCTCTTTGAAAAGTGAGGCCAAAATGTAAATTTTACATTTTGGTGAAATAAAGTTAACTGCTACCTAATTTTGACCATTAAGTCAATTTTCTGTCTCATAAGTATGAAAATTAATAAAAGAAACCTCAACTAAAATTAGAGTCAGGAGGAGAGCTCTCACACTCTGCCATTCCTCATCAATGATCACAAACAGGAAGAGATGGACCTTGCATCTGCAACAGGAGGAAGGAAAATCTACCCCAGCGGGAGGAATGAAGATCTTATCCAGCAAAAAGCCCAGCCAATGGGAAATGCCACAGCTCAGCTAATGAGAAGTCATCACCATCCTGAACTCTCATTTTCCCCCACTAAACTTTAATTTAGAACAGCCCCTGACAGCTCCCTCTCTTCCTTATAAAAGCAGTCTTCCCTACTATATTCTTTGAATTTTCTAATGTCCACTGTAGCTTGCATTTCCCAAACTGCAATTCTCATGGCTATTCCTGAATAAATTATTTTTGCTGGTGAGACTGATATGCTGCCAGCTGCACTAAGAGGGCAGACTGAAAGTTGATATTACTTGGTGTCATCAAAAGTGGGAGAGGAAGGCAGTGGTCACCTCCCACCCCAAAGAGATATCAATCCCCAGACTGTGCAAGGTATGTACATTGAGCCATTTGTGTTCACTGTTCCATGAGTAACTGCCTACTCTCAGTTTGTTAAGTCTCCTCTTGGATTCCAAACTCCACACTGCATTTTGAGCTCTTCAACTTTATTCAGGATCATGAAAGTATTGATCCTTGGTGTTAAGACATTATCCTTGGTGAATATTGATTATTTTCCTTTCAAAAGCACACTAGCACTTTGGCACAGTTCCTCTTGGAACGGAGCTAGCTGGGAAGTTTCTTCTGTTTCTGGGAAAATTTTAGAAATGGGATCCCAGTCACCTAAAGCTCTAAGGGAAACCCTCCTTCAGGGATACTGGCTAAGTTCATGTTTGAGAACTATGGGCTGTCCACATGAGCATTTTAACTAAATGCAGCAATCTGACCAAGAGTAATCTAGAACTTCTTTGGTCATTAGGGGAACTTGCGACCTCCCCAAACTTGGAATTCTTAGGACTTAATTAGAAAGCTATGGATCTAAAATAAAACAAACTGAAAGGAATGTCTATTTTAATTGCTACCTGGAGCAATTAAACAAAGCCAAAGAAGCTTCAAAACATATGCAAGACCCCCAAATCACCTCTTTGCAAAATGCCATTTCTAAATTAACCAAGGTGAACAAACAGTTGAAGAAAGACAAAGTGGCTCCTGAATTCTCCTTTCCTCTTTCTCTATCTTCTTTGTCCCTGGGTGGGTGGCAGCCATCTACGCTCAGGCCCTGCCCCTGAAGCCATCTTACTCTCTTCTCCTCTGTAAAAACCTCCCCCTTTAAAACTGGATCCTCTGAGAACTCAAGTGCTAAATCCTTAATTATCGTTTCTAAGTTAACTGGAGCAAATAAACAACTAGAAGGAAAAATTTAAATATCCATTACCCTAAATCTTTGATAACTCCAAAACTCCTAGGAAAAAACTTCCTTCCTGATACTATTTGTTGAAGTTCTTGATAAGTCATGTACCTTATTCAAAAGAGGGAAACTTTGTTTTGGCAAAGTCCACTTTAAGGAGCACCATTAAAGAGAGGTTTCCAAATCTCTTAGTTAGGAGACAATGAAATGCATTCTTTGATTTATACGCACAAGTCTCTAAATGACAAATTGGCTCCAAAAGTATCCTCTAAAGGAATACTTATACTGTGCAAAAAATAAAATCTTTAATTAAAAAAAAAAATTGGCCATATTAGCAAGTAACTTTAACTTAGTCCATCTGCCAGGAACACAATTTGGATCCAACTATTCCACTGAGTTTTGTACCTGAGGCATGGCTAAAATTTAAAACAAAACTGTAAGGTCCTTGTCTGCATCTATCTATATTTTCACGTGTGTCTATACATATGTGTATATATGTGTTACAGATATGTGGTATTTTTTTTTCCCTTTTCTGAATGGTATGGCTGAATGGTATTGCTAGAATTAATTTACAAAACAACTCTATAGGCTTAAAAATGAACACATGCTTATATGAACTAAAATATAACAGACACTGGCCCAGGTGCTTTTTGTGTTTACATGATCTGGGAGAAATTTTAGTAAGTGAACCAGCTTAAGGCTCTTGGTTTAATTAAACCAAGCATGTTTTTATTTAGAGTTATCACTGCCGAAAATAATACAAACATTTAACTTTCATTCTACCTGAATTCATTTGTCAGATGAGTTCATGTTATCTCCCATTACAAAAGTCTATCAGTAAGAAAAATATGGTATGATAAAATATTTATGAATAACCTAAACAAAATTTTTGAAAACAAGTAAATTAAAGGGATGTAAATGAGATAAAAGTTTCCAGATGAACCTTTTAAACAGCTTCCTAAAATCTTTTTGGTAACCTAAAACCTTACAGTTTTGCTAAGTTAAATTAAATGATGGTTAGTCATTAAATATCTAGGTCATTTCCAAATAAGATAAAATATTAAAACATTACTAAAACATTACTAAAACTAGTTAACAGTTAATTCCCCTTTTGGCTCTCTTTTCAAATAAGCTATAGATATTTGGGTCTGTTGGAAAACATATATTGTGCCACGTTAGAAAATTTACTATGAGGAAAATATACTTTTAGAAATTATGAAATGTACATAAAATTTGCCGGTAACAGACCATTCACAATTGCTTAAAGTTAAATAATAAAGGAAATAATCTTGTATGCAAAGAAGGCAGGATGTGTGTTTTTGATAAGAAAAGATATAAAGAATGGAAATACATTTTGTTGAGGGAAAAGAAAGCAATTTTATCCTAAAGTGAGGTCTGTTGTTTCAGAACAGGGAAGAAAAAAAAAAGGAACAGCATAAAAACTGAATGGAAACAGTAAGTTGTTGAAGGTAATCTTTATAAAGTAACTTTTTGTGGTCAAGTGGCTAAAATTTAATTATTATAAGAGGTTTAAAATTAAGCTTTAAAGTCAGTAATTTACTTATGTAAAACAAAAATGTAATTTTATTTAATTTGCTAAAAGGACAAGGTTTACTAAACTACTGGTCTGCTCCTGATAAAAGATTGTGAAAGATTTTTCCTTCCTTACCATTAAGTAATCTGCTTAGAAAATAAGGCTTATATTTAATCAAAATTATTTCCCATGCTAAGTGATGTCTTAATCAGGTCTCTGATTACTTAAGGAATCTGAATCTTCTCAATATTGAAAGGAGAAAGTTTTGTATTTATCTTTGAAATCTTACTGTTTTGGTAACATTGAACATTATCATTTCAGAATAGTCTGCAATACTATTTGGTCAACACCACACTCTAAAACCTGGAAGGTTTTGTTTACTGGAAAACGCACCTCCGAAAGGATTCTCTCCAGCCCTGCTTTGAAGGTCCCTATCAAGTACTGTTGACTAATCCTGTGTCACTAAACTCCAGAGAGCAGACCCTTGGATTCACATGTTATACTTAAAGTAAACACTAGACCTGGACTGTAGTTGCACATCAACTGATGACCCGAAAATAAAGATTTCCAGGAACTGAAGCAGATGACACCTAACAGAAATAGCTTTCCCAGGATGTCTGGTCCAGGCCTGTATATCTTTTTACTTCTGTTCATTCTTGCTTATTCCTCCTCTCTCACCAAGATAATGCCCTTATTTGCATCTTCCAACCTATTGTAAAAGGGAGAACCTCTCCAATTATTTGATCTGTCATCAGAAAGCTCAACCTGCCCAAAACAGTAATGATCCTATAAGTAATTCCCTGGAATTCTAAATGCCATTTTAAGTTTGAATTGTTCCCCAGGCCGATTTTAGAAAGTGAGAGTCCTAAGCCCACTAAGTCCTCACTTCAATTTAACTCAACCCTGGGTTAAGATCTCTCAAATATCTATATAAAAATTCTGTGGTACAGCCAATGGAAATTAGTCCAGTTGTAAGCTAACATACAACTATAAGCTTGCTGACATACCTACATATTTAGACAACTTTTTAATATATCCTAGCATAATGTCTGAGCCTTGGATGATGTTAACATCTTTATTCCAATGAATGGGTCCAAAGTTACTGTAACTTATGCACACCTCCTGACTACATCTTTAAATGTGGAGGTTTTGGTAATGGCCTTTATGCATGGGCAACTCATTGCCTTGACAGCTGGAGGATAAAAGGACAGTGTGCCCTTGCTATATTTACTGTTTCTGCTTGGGCAGCTCATTGCCTTGACAGCTGGAGGATAAAAGGACAGTGTGCCCTTGCTGTATTTACTGTTCTGTTCTCTCCCCATAACAAAATAGAAGTCTCCTACTGGTCCATCCCATTAAGTCTCTATAACTACCTTAAATGATAACTTCCAAGAGACGTATATGATTCTGGGCTTGCCTCCATAACTAGTGCTTTCTTTCCATGGATGGGAATATGTGCCAATGAACAAATGATCAGAAATCTCTACCCAACATTAGGAAAGTTGGCCAGTGCCATATCCAAAGTAGTTTCAGCTCTTTGACTTGCTTGACTCATTGGCTAAAAGAGTTTTGGATAATCATACGGCACCTGATTATCTATTTGCTGAGGAAGGAAGTGTCTATGTTTCGCCAACATCTCCTGCTGCACGTGGATAAACACCTCTGAAGAAGTAAAAACATAACTGCATAAAGTTATGAAGCAAGGACATTAGCTATAATAAATTTCACCTAATGATTCATGGTCTTTTGATCTATTCAGATGGTTACCTTCAGATCTAGGCTTCTGATTTAGAGCCATACAAACTAGGTTTGTTATATTGTTTTTAATTTTGTTCTACTTACTGTTGTTAAGTTCTGCCGCTGCTGTTTGATGAACCTTTGTAAAAATGACACACCTAATAAGATGATGCTAGTTTAGCATTTTGAAATGATTTTCAACATTTATGACCTTAATAAAATACAGACAGAAATATCTAAGAGTTCTCCCTACTACCTTTCCTTGTTACTCAAATGTGCCACATGCAGTTTCCAGTCTGTGCACAGTTCATCTGATGTGAGATATGACAAGCAGGAAAGGTCCTTTCTGGCACAGAGGGAAAAACCACTAAATATAGAGACCCTGATTCTTGATCAGCAATGCTTTCAAGAAAAGTTATTGATCAAAAGGGGGAAATGTGAAATTAATAAAGGAAACATCAACCAAAATTAGAGTCAGGAAGACCTCTAGAAGGAGGTCTCATTCCCCTTTCATCATCAATTATCCCAAACAGGAAGAGATGGACCTTGTATCTACAATGGGAAAGTGACTCTACTTTACTACTCTAGCAAGAGGAGAGAAGACTTTCTTCTTGCCCAACAATAAATCGAGCCAATAGAAAATACCATATCTCAACCAATTAGAGTCCATCACCCCACTGAATTCTTATTTTCCTCCAAAAAAACTTTCATTTAGAAGAGGTCCTCCCAAGTCCTCCCTTTCCTTATAAAATCTTCCCTTCTTTGTTCTCTGAATTTGCCTATGGCTTGCCATAGCCTGCATTTCCTGAACTGCCATTCCTATGGTTATTCCTGAATAAACTCATTTTGCTGGTGAGATAACTGGCTACATTATTCTTTTAAAAGTTGACGTAAGCATGGGCCAGATGGAAAATCCACTAAAGAGAATGGAGTTCTATTGTAATTTCCTGTTGTACCAAGGTTATCTTTTTTTTTTTTTTTCCCATATCAACATAACAAACTACATTCTCTAAGAGTTTTCTGTGAAGATCTATGAAGGACAATAAGCTGCACTGAGGGTACTGACTTTTGAAATATCAGGTTGATATAAAAGGACTAATGCATCATCATGAGGTTAAAGCTACTGAAAAAGTAAAATTATCACATTTGTTGTTTTTTGTTTTCCTTATTTTTCTTTATCATGAGGCGCAAGGTGAAAGAATACCTATGAGCAACAGGCTCCAAACATAAACACCGTCATAAATTTCTTGCATATTGCCAAGAAAGGAAGGTCATATCGTCCCACCAAATTGGGCAGGATATGTTTGCCAGTCCAAATAAAACTATGTAAAATGCAAATAGCCAAATTCCTTTTCTTTGGCAGTTACTTCCATTTTCCCCAAAGTACTATGGCCCATAAGGCATCTATTTAATGACCATACGTTTTTACACTCTCCATTTTGACCTGTAGTTTGTCCTTTCCGGACACATCCTGAATGAGCACCACTTTGTATATGCTTTCCCATCACCTTCCCCAATCAAAATTCACCTATCATTTCCTCCTTTGTCTGGAACCCTGCCAAAAACTTTTAAGAAACCACTTATCTAATTTGATAAACTGATGAACTATTTCTAGTAAAATAATTCATTAATGCTTAAGATCCATTTGTACCTCAATTCCACTTCCTTTAAGTTATAACTAGAAAATTCAAAGGAATAAAAGTAATAAAGATGTTCTTAAGAGAAAAAAGGCACCATGTTTCAGCTACTCTATACCTTGAGGTATCTATAAAATACATTTGGTATAGTCATTTCTGATATGTAACTATATGCAAATGTCTGGTATATTCAGTTCTGATGTGGGAAAAGGTAACAGAGAGTCTTTTTTGATTACACAGTAATTTACAAGCATTTTATTAGTGAACTTCCAAGGAAGTTGAAGATTTACTTTAACATAATCTGTGGAATAGCTTTTAAAAAAGACTATGTATTGGTAACTATTGAAGCTAGGTAATGGATGCATGAAAGTTCATTAAATATCTTCTCTATATATTCAAATTTTCCATGTTACAAGTAAAGAGAAAATAGTTGAGAAAAATCAGTCAGTTGATCAATCAGTCCAGGAGCATCAGTTATAAAAATGCAGCAAGCAAATTTAATTCTGAAAGAACCTTGAAAATGGTTGGAATAGAAAATAAGTGATCAAAGAGAAAAAAAAATTAACAATTTATGACAATAAGAGATGTGAGTAAAATACAAGTGGTTAAAACTATATGTAAAAAAATTAGAACTAAATATTTACAAAATACTTTCAAAGAATTTCTTCAATCTAGAATTTCTTTACATTTCTAAATTTCCATAGACCTGATGAATATTTTTTTTACTTTCAAAACAGCGACAAATTTATGATTAAAATACCTGAGTTAGCTATAAGAAATGGTTTGATGGTAATTTAACAACAACAACAAAGTGATGCAAATCACTGAATCAAAATCCTAACTAATTCTGATCACCTTGATAATTGCAGTACACATGGGGGGGAAACATAAGGCCACTTACTAAGTTCTCACCAGAATCCTAAATTTCATAGAAGATGGAATGTTTGACATAGTCTTGGCCTATTTTAAGTTAGTCCTAGTCATCAAAACTCCCTTTCATGAAGAGTAATTTTTTTTACTATTAGGCTGGATTTTTTTAATGTAAATTTATTAAAACTGATTACAAAGTCATTAGTCTTTATTCATTTGTCCAACATTTATTAAATACAGGCAGAGTCATATGCCCAGATGCTAGAAAGATGAATGAGGCAGAACCACTGTCCATGAAACTTACGAGCAGATATATCAGGTCTGGGGAGAGCAAAAGAGGTAGTTCAGGAAGACTCACAACACACAGAGCTGGTTAGTGGTTGCTCTAGCAATCAACAAACTGGCCCAAAATAAACTGAAATGAAGATATTGACTTGAATAGAAGGACAAGTATACACGGACAAGAATATGGTGTAATGAGTACAAAGAGATGAGCAGACTCAGATATAGGAGGATGTGTAAAGGAAGGAATGACCAAAGAAGTTTGAGTGAGTTAAGGCAGGCTTCCCAAAGAATATGACAAAACTTCATCTTAAATGTGAAGTTAGGACAAAACTTCATCTTAAAATGTGAAATTTGCCCATCAAACTATATGAGAGGACATCCAGGCACAGGAAATAACATGTATGAATGCAACAGAGTGCAAAGAATGGATGCAAACAATTGGTGGTCTGAAACTGCTCATGGAGAAAGTGGGGTTTAAAGGCAAGAAACTCAAAACCCTGGAAGGAAACCACAAACATGGGCCCTAAGGAACTGAGGTACCAAGGTCAGACCAGGACTAACATTAAATGTAATTCTGCACTCAACTAGTGAGCCACCACACAGCTACTAATGTCCTCCCTGGTTAGGGTCCAGAATCTGAGTCTGTTAAGGATATTCAGCTGTTAAGGTGAGAGGTCAGGCTGCAAAGTCAGACAGATCATTAAATATATTTCAAATCATTAAATATATTTTAATGATAACTAAACTATAAACCTAATGAAGATCCCTAAAGAAGCAGTAGAATGCAAAATCAACTTAAAGGTAAGTGAAGCCAACTACAATTATTGTAGTAACTATGAGAAATTTGGGATCTTTGGTAACATATCAAATGGAAATTCATTTTTCCAGTTTTATTCTACTCAGTATTGTGCATTATATGTTGAAACAATTTGCTATGAACTCCAGCAGCAATAAAAATACAATGAAGGCATGCAATATATTACATTAATTATATATAAAATTACTGTGCTAAGTTTGGGGAATAAAAGTAATAATAAAGAATGATCGTTATACTCAAGAATCTTAGAGCCAAATTAAGTTGGTACAACAGCTACCTAAATATATGAACAAATACACAAAGTATGACAAGTGTCAGATAAGTGCTTTCTTTTATTTACCAATGCACTTTTTCACTAGCTTACCCTGTGATGTTATATGCATGCCAGAAGTGATGAGATTTATAATAAGAAGAAAACTTATAAAGTAGAAAAAGCCCATTATGGAATCAGTGCTAATGATGGCAAAGAAGCAAACCCTCTGAGTCAATTCTAAACTCCAGGTCCATATATAGGGTTTGGATCTTATATTCAGTCACTATCCCACATCACTCAAATTAATCAAAGCCCTCAATAAGTGAAGGAACATTTAAACCACATAAATTTACCTCTTATGAAGCAAGAGATAAAAATGTCCTTATTCAAAGTTCAGTGAATATGTAAACATAAAATATTTGCTATCAACTTTACACAAATACTAAAAGGACTCATACATTTAAGTGACAATTGTTTGGGACAGGATTTTCAGCAAATTAACTTACTGTATTCATACAGACTGAAGACATTTTCACTTACCTTAATTCAAGTTTTCCTTTTTTATTTTGAAATATGTTAACAAAATATAATTTCAAAGGACAGGTTTTGCTTTGCAGGGTTATTAGCAATTCATTTAAGTCCTCTTCAAAGTATTTTATATCTATTTTCCTTCAAGAATCTGTTTATCTGATGGTAATTTTATACTTTCGATACAAGATAATAAATTTTCAAACTTTTAGTTAAAATGAGCCATATAAGTGAAACAATATCAAAAACTGTAGTATAAAAAGCAAGAAATACTAAAATAATGAAAACACTCGGCTTTTACAATATTTTAAGTTTAAGTAACTTGTGCAAGCTCTAGTGGAAAGAACAGATTTTGAAGTAAGTCAGGCCTTGGTTTAAATGATACTTATTTACCAATTATTCAAGCACCCCTGTCTAAGCCATAGTAAACTGAGCCCATGGGGTGGAATCAAACTATCCTGATTTCAAATCTTAAAGCTGTCACTTACCAGCTGTGTATCGCAGAGCAAGTTAGTTGGCCTCTATTTCCCTCCCCTAGAATGTTTCCGTGATTTAAAAAAAAAAATTGAGATAGTGACAGCTACTTCCCAGAGCTGCTTTCAGGATTAAAAGGTATAATATAATATAAATAAAATCATCTAACATAGGGCCTAACACATAGTGGCACTTGATAAGTGTTAGTCCTCTGTTCCTCTCCTTCACGAAAGGATTCTAAACTATAGTTTGCTCATACAATATTAGTTTGGTTCCTATCATAAGAGTCAGGAAAGTACTTAGTAATTGTTTTTATTATAGCTTGGGACATAAAAATGGACATATATGAGATCTTGTAGAAGTAACAATATACGCAGAAATATTTTTGAAACAATCATAAAATAATAAAATATATGAATAAAGACCATCTGTCACTCTAAAACAGGAGTACACTTGAGAAAAACTGTGACTTTTCTCCTAACCTTAAAGTCTTATGATGGCAGTTATCACATCTATCTTAGTCACTGATGTCTTCTCAACACCAAGGACAACACTAGGTATGCAGAAGATAGTCCATTAATATTGTCAATATAAGTGAATGACTGAATGTGTAAGTGACATAAAAATTCTCTTCCCCATCAAAAACTAAAGGGCTTCAATTTCAGTAAATTCTCATTGTTACTTATTTGAAAACCACTGCAGTTTATAGCATTTAAGAAAAACAATCTCACCATCTCCTCTTTAAGTGATACAAGGCCCCAAGATCTGGTGGGATGGGTATTACCTGAAGGCTTTTCATACATGAAAAAAGTACCATGACTTCTCTAATCTGAAAAATAGCAATAAAATAAACCTTTGTGGAAAGCACATTTTGCAACTTTTGCAGCTCTTTCCTGTTTCCCCATCACACACTGGTAAAGTGCTCTTTGCTCACAGAGCATTCCTTTTCACTGTATGTCCTTGTTTGTCCTCATTTTCCTGCTTTCCTCATTCCAGGTACAGCCTCAATATTATTTCCTGAGAGAATATCCCTTTCTGACCAATTTTGGCAAAATTAATGGCTGCTATCAGAACAGTGAGTCTATACCCTGACTATGAGGGGAACGATACAATTTAACTGTCTCTTAAACTCTGACCTGAGAACAATCTTACTTCTGCATTCCAAGCACTTAAAACAATGGCTGGCTCATACTAATGTGCAGAAAATTTCTACTGAATTAAATTCAATCCTTTCCCAAGTTGTCTTTCCTATTTGTTACAAAAACACTCAGAAACAAGTGATAAGAGCAGATTTAGTAAGCATTTTTTAAAATAAAAAGTTGAAATACTTTTATTAAAAGGTACTTAAGAACTACTAAATATTTTCCAGATTATACATATTATTAAATAGAAAGGCTTCTGGGCACATACTCATGTTACCAGCCAAATTTGCCATTAAGGTAAGTGACACCAATGACATCTTAAAAGATAGATGGCATATATATTAACATATTTACATCAAATATTAATATATTTCATTGTGATTTCATTTAAATAAGGCTTTGTTTAAAAAAACCTGATTAAGAACTTTATTCACCATATTCTGACTCCAGAAACTATTTTTAAGGCTTACTTACAAAAGCCAGTAAAACTGGAGTTTATTCATCAACCCATGAGAGTTAGCGTGCTGGTTTCACTGTGGTGTAATAAAAGAATGAGAGAGTGGATATCTACTCGGCAAAGGTGTTGCAGCATTAATGATAGGGAAACTGACCTGAGAAAAACATTTGAAACCCACAACATAATCTGTAGAATGAAGGAGGCTACGTGATGTAGGGTTAGCCTGCCGGTCACTACAATACACAGTTTCAGAATTACCTTATCCTGATGGTTAACCTCTTTATATTTTGCTATGTATACAGAAGAGCAGGTCTGTATTCTAAATTATCCTTGAAGAGGTTGCACCTTGTTAATGATAGGTGTCAAGATCTCCAAAAGAGATGGACTTTACTCACTGGAAAATGTTAAGACTTTCCGGGATCACTCTGGCCAAGCTCTTAAACTTGAGAAGGTGGTGATTAAAAGTTAGCAAGTGGTTCTGTAGTGGTGAGAGATGTGAAGTAAAGAATAATTGCTAACCCGAACTGCAGGCAACACCAAATAGTAACTTCACCAAATTACTGATCTTGGGACTGCTTAGCATAGGAATCATCACCCGATAAGAATTACCTGGACTTAGAAAGAGATCTGAATTTTCATTTAACCTCTATACTAATAAATATTTTATTCTTCAATACCCAGCAGTACTCCTTGGCATTTAAATATAACTCTGAATGGCAGCAGGTAGAATCTAGGGAAAGAATCTCTGGAATGCTGTTACTGTTTGAATAGTTCCTATCCTGCAAATACCTGCATCCAAACAGAAAAAAAAAAAAAAAGGCTGGAAGAAAGCTGCAAATATTACTAATTTACTAGTACTAAACTCCCTGAAAATATAGTTTTAACAGTGCAGAATAATATAGGACATGAGGTATGATTCACAAAAAGCAAACTAAAGCAGCTCTAATTTTCCATAGAAAAATGTCACCTGTGGCTGCAGGAAAGCAGAACTGATCTTGATGTGGTATTAAGTTAGTTCAGGTGAGTGACAGGACTCTACTTATTTTTCACACATAAACACGAGCCACAGCAGGGGTAGCTCACTTTTCTTCATATCCCTACAGATGTTGGAGATTTCTAGACTTCCTCAGCAACAACTACAGGGTCTAACAACCTTTTCAAAGAGACACCCCCACCCTTATACAATCAGGCACCAGTCCCGCAGCCCCTGGCTGTGCTGGAGCAAAGAATTTTAGGAATGGGGAAAGGAATGGCATATTCCCTAGAGAGGTTAGCCTGGAATGGGGGTGGAGAGGGGGGAGGAAAAGAGAGCACCCTTCACATCCCTGTCAGTCAACTATTATTAACTATTATGCTGATGGAATGGAATCTAACCTTATACTGGCCACAGCTGGCTTTCTTCCAGATTCAACACGATTGCCAAAGAGGCTGTGGTTTTATTAAGTTATCTAGTCTTTGCTCCTTAAAGATCTCTCTGTTAATGTAATAGGAAGAGTCTCAACATAATACTCTCTAGTATGCATTTACTCTGTTCTGGAAAAAACTTCCATAATACTAGTAAACTTAAAGTAATAATCTTAGGTCTAAAACAAAGGTTAGAGGAGGTCAAATGATGGAAAACCAGAGCAAACCAAAGGTCTTGATATAAAATGCATGGTGAGATTAACCCTGGCAGAGCAGAGAACAAAAATATGATCTAAATACTGTCTGCTGCTGTATCTGACTCATTATTTCTGTGGGAATTTTGATTTGCATAAAGGTAAGCCAGAATTTATGAGGCAGCAAATACCAACACACATCACCGACCATATTTCCAAGCCAGAAAACCCCTACATGTGCTTATACAATTCAAAATACTGATTTTAACACTTTGCTGTACCTCCTAAAACAGCAAAGTGTTAAAATCGGTATTTTAAAAATGCAACTAATTTAAATAATAAAGACTCTTTATATCTATATATGAAAAAGAGTTACTATTTGTTCATTCATACGCTATCCCATTCCAAAATACTTAAAATCAGCTTTAAAAATAATACTCCTTTTGTCAAAAATAACAATAACTAAAGATATTTACATCTATTAATTACATTCCAGGCATATACTAAGACTTCCACAAACATTATCTATTGCAGTCATCAAAAAGAAGCCAGTCAAGTAAGTAATAGTATCCATATTTGTAGATGAGGACATCACATCTTAAAAAATTAAATAATTTAGGCAAATCATAATTAGTAAGCAGCAAAATCTCAGAGAATAAAGATCTGGAAAGAAGAAAAACATGTAATGATAGAAAAACAATGAGTGTTTAACACATAAAAGCTCTGCCATATGTGTCAGCAGGAAAGTCATGCATGATGTTCCAAGGTCTGACAGCTTTGGACTTCAATTACACTGTAAGGAGTTCCATCCCAGCACTACCCTGCAAAAGCATTCTGGTTCTCCAATCCTTTGGATAAGATCCTTTGTTTAAGAATCAAGGCTTCTATCTTCACATGCTGGAAACAGAGCTTCTCATTTCAGTCCCAAATCCATTCCTCCTCCCAGTTCTCCCAGGGCAGTAAATGACATCATTATTCACCAGGTTGCCTAGGTCAAAACTAGCAGTCATTCCTGACACCTTTCCCTCACATGCTATTTCTAATCCATCAGCAAGTCTGACAGGTTCTACTTATATAATCTATCTGACCACTTCTCACCATGCCCATTGCTCTTGCTCTAAGGGGTACACCAGCATTTTTCACAAAGACCACTTTTCCCCAGGTCTCCTTAATGTCACTTTGTTTGCACCACTTCTCCCTTTGTCCAGTCTCCACAGAGTATCCAGAATGACCTTTCTGAAATATTTATTTACCCCCTGCTTTTCTTCTCTTTACAGCACTGTAACTACCTTGTACATTCATAACAGGTTGAACAGCCACACCCAAAGAGTAGTGATTAATGAAAAGATGTTAACTTGAAAAGAAGTCTCAAGTTGGATGCCACAGGGCTACTGTAACCGGATTGAAAAGAAACATGCAAAGCATGTTTGTCAAACCTGTGGATGACAGGCAACTGACAAGGATACCTGATCCTCTGAATGACTAAGTCTGGATCCCAAAGAACACCTGAGGAATCACTGGAGGAACTAAAGATGTTTAACCAGGAAATAAGGAAAAAGGGAACGCAGACTGAAAGCTCAAAGATTAAGAGCAACCAAGTTCTTACAGGAAAAATTTGACATCTTAATAAAAGAAAAAAAATATTTCACTTCTCTCTAGTTCTAATTAATATATTTTACTTAACTATTAATGCTAGTTTCCTCATGTCTACTAGTTTCCCCATTTCTTAACTTGCATTTTATAATCCATGTGCTCAAAAACAAGTTAAGCCATCTTATATACACAGTAACCAAAATGATCTGACATATCATTTCGAGGTATGATTATGGTCATGTTTAAATGTTTACTTAAATATAAAAGGCAAGAGCTCTCACTTGCCCTAGAAATGCAGTCTACATACCATACTGCAAGGAGAAGTAGGAAGCATTAAGCAGTTCGCTACTCTCCAGGCTACTGGTCTTTTATCACCCATTAATGCTGGACTCATCTGTCATGGTACCATCCTGGCTCCCTATTCAAGCCATGGTGACTTGATAATCTGGTTTCATTTGGTACCCAGCTCCATCATGGGTGCTCTAACTCTATTATTTCCACTTACCACAATCAGCTATTCTTCCTCAGCATACAAACTACCCTGATGACATCTGCACAACTTTCCAGAATCAGCCCCATGAACTCAAAAGCTCTTCTGAGTGTTGGTTCCCAGCCTTGGTTCTTCCTTCTTCTCAGGCAAATTTTTACTTATGGTAATTTTATTTTTTGATTATCACTCCTGTTTCCTGAGACTGGGTTTTGGTCAGGGTCACATAGCTCCATTCCAACAGAGACTAGGTATTAATCTTTTCTCTCCCAGAAAACCCTGAGTGTTTTGTGTAAACTGACATCCTCCTCCCCAGGAACCAGGTTTACTGAGCAGAACGCACCTGCCTTCCTAGGAAGTGGCAGCCTTTTATTAATGAAGTCAGAAAGCTTCCTATTTGAAAGCAATGGCTGCGTTCTTGCTCTACGTGCATTTAACTAAAAAAGTCATTTAAGTGATACAGAAAATCAGCCTTTCTAAATTTAAAATCCTGCCACCGACTCCCCTCAAACAAATCCATAAATCAAATCCTGCCAACTCAGTGTTCAAAATCTTTCAATAGCTGGTCATTTGAATTAGGGGAAAAATCCAAATTTGTTCCCATGATCTACAAGAAAGTATTTATCATATGGCTCCTTTCTATTTCTCCAGCCACAACATGTCCGTTCCTTCAAGTCACTGGCAAATACAAGGTCCAGCTGCCTTCATTCATTGCTTTGCTAAACAAAAACACTTTGTCCTTCCTTAGAGCCTTGCACAAATTTCTATGCTAGTCTCCCATACTCTACTGTGATTATATTCTGTTCATCTATTCTTCGGCTAAAATTTCACCTCTTCTAAATCTTCAATGTAAACTAAGGTGCTAATGCTGTTTTTCATTGGCCCCTCCTATTCTTTTTTTTTTTTTTTCACAGCACTTATTATAAGCCATCATTAGCTATATCTGTATGTGCTTACATTTTTAATGTCTTTTCTCACACTGGAGTATAAGCTCTTCAAGGCCAGAGACATGTTTGTTCTGTTCATAACTGTAGAAGAAGTTCAGTGCCTGGCACAGAGTGAATAGCAGGAAACATTTCATTAAATAATTAAATAATAACCAGAGGTGCCCCACAACAGAACCACCAGTTCTGCAGTCTTAGGAAATATATTCATTGTACATCAAATTCTTCTTGCATAAAAAATTGCTGACTTAGAAAGAAACATCATCTACATGAATTCTAACTTTCTAGCTCTGGAACCAATGCTTTATAAGACATAGGCTGATATGGATTATAAGAAGTGAAGGTCACTACAAATTTGAGAAGTACATAGCAATTTCAAAGAGGAATTACCTGAGAAAGAACTGACATAGAACTTAAAGGAAATGACTGACTTGGAAAGGCACAAGACAGAATTTCCGAGGTGTGAAAATGAACAAAGAGAAACATAAAAAGGGAAATGAGAACATCTTGTGTAAGAAGATCAATCTGACTTCTTTTAAGAGAGGCATGAAGTAAGAAGTTAAGCAGAACTGGTAAGGTCAGTTGATAAAGGTTTTAACTGAGTTCTTATTTCCATCCCTTGGTGAGTCAGAAGAGCTGTGAAATTAGGAAGAGTTATCTCCCTATACTGAATATGTTAGAGGGAAAAGTTGCTAAAGGTAAAGGGCCAGTAAGAGGCTACTAACTTACCATAATAATTATGAAGTAAAGACCAGAGGGATACTCTACACATTTAACAAATACATATATTGGCACACACAAAGAGGCTGTAGCTCCCATAAACATAAGCAGGAAAGAGCTGGCAAGGGACTACCATGGCTTCAGGAGGCCAGACAGGTACTCCGCATTTGCTGGGACTGGGGGGAGGCAGGTTACCAGGACTGCCACCAGGAGTACCATCTCTCTTGAGGCATTCTATGCCCCCACTGGCCAGGAAAAGGAGTTTCATAGGATGACGGAGGCCTACTATGTATAGGTTGTGAGAGGCTAGCTGCCTACCTGATAGTGTATTAGGCAACAGGGATTCATGAAGCTGTCTTCATGGATAGTGTCTAGATACTCATGGGACTCAGGGCTAAAAGCTATCCAACCTGCACAAAAGCATTTTAGGGGAGTTTCCATTGTGCCTCAGCAGATTAAGAATCTGACTAGTTGCCATGAGGATGCGGGTTTGATCCCTGGCCTTGCTCAGTGGCTTAAGGATCTGGCATTGCCACAAGCTGCTGTGCAGGTGGCAGATGTGGCTCAGATCCAGTATTGCTGTGGCTTTGGCAAAGGCCAGCAGCTGCAGCTCTGATTTAACCCCTGGCCCAGGAACTTCCATATGCTGCAGGTGTGGCCCTAAAAAATTTTTTTTTTTAAATAAAAATTAGAAAAAGCATTTTAGTATTTTAACAACTGGTGTAACTGCACCTGTGAGTCCTAGGTGAATGTCAGCCCCATGTCAAGACGGCTTAGGATGAGGAGTTCCCATCGTGGCTCAGTGATGAACAAATCCGACTAGGAACCATGAGGTTGTGGGTTCGATCCCTGGCCTTGCTCAGTGAGTTAAGGATCCAGCGTTGCCGTGAGCTGTGGTGTAGGTTGCAGACGCAGCTTGGATCCCGCATTGCTGTGGCGAAGGCTGGCAGCTGCTACAGCTCCTTTTAGACCCCTAGCCTGGGAACCTCCATATGCCGTGGGTGCGGCCCTAGATAAGGCAAAAAGACAAAAAAAAAAAAGGAAAGCTTAGAATGAAATAGGGAGCAATACGATGGGAGAGGTGGGATCAAATCGAAAGAAATTTATAAGGAACTAGAGGACAGGCTAAGTATGAGAAACAACATTTAGTAATCAATGATTCCAAGATTTCAAGTTTAACGAACCATATGGAGTAGAGGGTTATATTGACAGAGATATTTTGGAAAGAAAATAAATTTGAGTGAAGCAGTATATGAGAACTCTGAGTTTTTAGTATATTGAGCTTAAAATATTATTTATAATTATTTCTAAACACCCTAAGTGCAACTAGAAATATAATCTGATTTCAAATCCCAACTCAAAATTTCAGACTGTGTGAAAAACTAAGGAGAAATAAGGATACCTATGATCACTGTAGATAGTCTTTAGGTACTGAACATTATAAAGAGGGATTGATAGAGAGATAGCTTTTAGAGAAAAGTAAATGAAAATAAACCAAAATATATCACTAAATTAAAAATTAGGATGTTACACAAGTACTGAATAAATCGTTCAATAAAACCAACATTCATTTAAAATAGTGATCCTTAACCCAGGAGGCATACTAGTCTAAATATACCGACTGCCATAGACTAAACTGTATCCTCCTCCCCATATCATATGTTAAAGTTTTAACACTCAGTATTTGGATATGAGGCCCTCGTAAGATCACAGGTTTAGATGAGGTCGTGAGGGTGCCCCCTCCTTTGTCTTTTGTCTTTTTTAGGGTCTCACCGTGACAGATGGAGGTTTGTAGGCTAGGGGTAGAATCAGAGCTACAGCTGCTAGCCATAGCCCATAGCCACAGTAACACCGGGTCCAAGCCGATCTGTGACCTATACCACAACTCACAGCAACACCAGATCCTTTACCCACTGAGCGAGACCAGGAATTGAACCCACAACTTCATGGTTCCTAGTCAGATTCATTTCCGCTGTGCCATGCCACGACAGGAACTCCAAGGGGCCCTTTAAAGAAGAGACACCAGAGAGTTCTCTCTCTCTCCTTTTTCTGCCACATGAGGACAGGATGAGATGGCTGCTATGTGTAAGTTGGGATGATTCCCTCACCACCCAGACCCAATAATTCTGGTAGCCTGATCTCAGACTTCTAGCCTCCAGAAATATGAGAATATAAATTTCTGTTGTTTAAGTCACACAGCTTAAACTATTTGGGGTTTTTTTGTTTGTTTTGTTTTGTTTTTCATTTATAATGACTACTATTTTTTCCATTATAACTGGGTTACAGTGTTCTGTCAATTTTATACTGTACTCAGTTACACATACGTGAATACATTCTTTTTTCTCACATTATGATACTCCATCATAAGTGACCAGACATAGTTCCTAGTGCTATACAGCAGGATCTCATTTATTATCCGTTCCAAAGGCAATAGTTTGCATCTCTTAACCCCAGGCTCCCAGTCCATCCTACTCTCTTCCCCTCCCCCTTGGCAACCACAAGACTGGTCCCCATGTCCATGATTTTCTTTTCTGTGGAAAGGTTCATTTGTGCCGTATATTAGATTCCAAATATAAGTGAAATCATATGGCATTTGTCATTTTCTTTCTGACTTACTTCACTCAGTATGAGTCTCTAGTTCCATCCATGTTGCTGCAAATGGCATTACTTTGTTCTTTTTTATGATAAAGTATTTTGTTATAACGGCCTGAGCACCCTAATACACAGATACCCTGACAATTAAATGGGAAATTACTTCACTCAGTATGAGTCTCTAGTTCCATCCATGTTGCTGCAAATGGCATTACTTTGTTCTTTTTTATGATAAAGTATTTTGTTATAACGGCCTGAGCACCCTAATACACAGATACCCTGACAATTAAATGGGAAGCACTGAATTCAATTCTATTCTAAGAATGTAAAAATAACTGTATCTAATTTATTCACCCAACTAATCTAATTGCAATATTTTACTAGGAAGATCTGTGACCTAGAAAAAAAATATCCAGTACACAGTAAGCTCTCTATAAATGTTTGTTATAAGAACAGATGTATAAATGAATGAGAAATGCATATATGCATGACTGCATTAAAATGATCTTGTAGGAGAACATATATATAAAGTAAAATATCACAAGCTGAGAAACGTACAACTTAAATACTCTTCAATGAAGAGATATGCAACAATATTTGTGTAAATAATAAAAACAGTTTAAACACTGAAGAGTCAAAAATGTAAAACCATGCATATATTACTCATTTTAATTACATAATAACTTCTTTTAATTATTCAATGGTACACAATATTTTAAAGATTAACTCTTTAAAAATATTTTATTAAAATTAATATAACCTTGAGATTTCTTTTTATCTAGTTTTGCTTAAGTTTATTACAGTGGAAATGTCTGTTACAGCCTAAAGAACAAACTGACATTTCAATTTGGGTTAAGAAGTACGCTTTGCTGTTTCACTAAATCTAAATTAAAATAAGTTATCGCATGTATTTCAGTGGAAGGAAAATTCAGGAAAAATTCTTAATTTAGCATTTTTAGCTCATCTAAGGATACTATTTCCTTTTATAAATGAAAGAATTATAGATATTTAAACTAAAATGTAAATATTACAGCTTGGAATAAAAGAATCCCATTTGCAGTTTTCTTAATATCAGTTGATATTCATAAGTAACCCATTTCTGGATTATAATGACTACTAAATATCATGCACCCTATGAGAAGACAACCTGGAACATATACCCAGAACTGCCTGAACAAAAAGATATAGCTGAAATATCAAAAAACAGCACCCATTCTTTGATGATAAGGTGCTTGACCAAGAGAGCATTATACTCTAAACTTGATAGAAAATACACAAACTTAATTGCTAAAATATTGACCCTAAAAAATGCCTAAAAATATTTCTAAGAATTGTGACTCAGGTCTGCCACTCAGCAAAACTGCTGATATGTAAACCTGTGATTTTTTTTTCTCATCGATTATCAAAGGAAAAGGTCCTCATTTTACAAAACCAGTATATACAGAGATAGATAAACCAACATCTACCAATCTACCCTTACTTTTAACATTTTGGCAGGTCTCTTTCTGTTCTTTTTTTTTTCTTTTTTGCTTTTTATGGCTGTACTCACAGCATATGGAAGTTCCCAGGCTAGGGGTGGAATCAAATTGGAGCTACCGCTGCCAGCCAGTGCCACAGCCACAACAATGCAGGATCTGAGCCATGTCTGTGATCTACACCACTGCTCATGGCAATGCCAGATTCCGCAACCCACTGAGCGAGGCCAGGGATAGAACCCGCATGCATCCTCATGGATACTAGTCAGATTTGTTTCCACTGCACCATGACAGGAAATCCCTGTTCCTTCTTTTTGAATAAGTTGAGACTACAAGTGGGTTAAAGAAAGTTGAGATGACAAGTTGATAAATAAAATACATATTTTTTCAAGGAATTGAGACTATATGTAATTAAATAAAATACTTTATATAAAATATGTACTAATTATTTATTCCTCTAAAATAGTTTTAATCATTTCCCGTTTCATTAAGAAATTTTTCAGCAACATAATATTTTAATGTTACATAATAATTCTTTTTATGGAGTAAACATAATTAAGCACTGTTCCCACATATAATTTCCAATAATGCTTTAGTGACTACATTTATTCAGACTTCTGCCTGTATTTCTGATTAGTTTCTTAATATTAGAGTATTAAAAGAGGCATAAGTACGTCAAAAACCATTACAACATTATAAGGATCCAGATACATAGTACAAAATTTCCTCCCAAAATGAGACACCAATTTATACTTCCACGAGTATGAATAATGTATGAAAACATCAATGCTACCAATAATGTTGTCAATCAAGCCAACACATTAGCGATGTAAAACAGTCTCACTAATTTTAATTTTTTTAACATCATAGGTGAAACAGTATTTCGTTTTTTTATGTATACTTCATGGTCACAAATAAGGATGAACTTTTTTCTTTTTCTTATTTTTAAAACACTATAAACTTGAGTTTGTCATATAAGCTATTAGCTACTCAGATTAAGAAAATATTTTGAAAAGTGCCAAAGTAATATCAGACACTGAAAGACTGAATTCTTATCTTTATGTTTTAAGACTAAGAGATAATATATTGAATATGTAGTAAAATCAAGGCTGAAGATATATTTTATAATAAGATAGTTTATTGTGCTAATTTAATAACACTAGAATCATTTTAGACGTTCAAGTTAAATATGGAGGTTCTAGAAGTATTCAGTAGTTGGAAATAATCAGTCTTGCAATATAAACTGACACACAATATTTTAAAACATTTTATTAGTGAATAATCTTATCTAAAAAATTAGAGTAAAATCCTATCTCTGCTGTAATTATCAAATAGGTAAGAAAAATAAAATTCTGTGCAGTTAAGCAGATAGTTATACTGTATAATACATATAATACTAATTCTCTTTCTCAGGACTTTTTAAAATTACAATTATTTTTGCCAGCAAAAAACATCTTAAATCTCAAGGTTCATACCTGATGCAATATTTTTCAAGTACTCAGAAATATCCACGTTTAGTCTTTCTGCACAGTACATGAGTAACTTAGGTGACTTTTAGGATTTATCATATCCATGATATGCTATAACTTAATATATAATTAAGTTTCATTAACAAACTCCTTTGTCCTGATTTTTTCATGTATAAGGGGAAATACTGATTCCTATACTAGAGAGTATTGTATTCCAGACCATGGCACAGAGGGCACAGAGATGTTCAACAAATGTTAATCCCTTCTCTTCACCCTTTGCTCTCCCACCCTTCCCTCTATCAGTATATACTTGCCAACAAATCAATTATTTATTAATGATTAAGTGTGTGATAAAATATGTTATAATTATATAATACATCACCAAATATCTTTATACCCTATTAACACTGAATATAAGCTGCCAAAGTATAGGATCATATCAAAGGACACTTTCAGACTCAATATTGAAAAACAAAATATATGAACTATACTTTTTTGCAAGGGGGACTGAAACAGTTAATATGTAGTAATGAACCTCAGAAAGTCCCAGAAGTTAGGTCAAGCTTTACCATTTTATACTGGTTCTAGAACTTCACTGTGCATCAGAATTATCAAAAAACAGTATAGACATAAGGGCCCTAAAAAGACAAAAAAAAAAGTCTGGGGTGGAGCCAAAGCATCAGCATTTCTTTAAAAATACCCAGATGATTCTGATGTGCAGCCACAGTTGAGAACCACTGATCTCAACTCAAAAGGAAGTAAGTTACGGAAGAGTAAAGTGACTTGCAAAGGAAGCCAGTGAAATAGTTGAGCCCAAGAACCCAAATCTCCATTTTTAGGAACTGTAAGGAAAAAATCTCCCTCTAGAGCCAAAAGAGGTATGAGAGTTTGATGTTCCATAACCTGAAAATATTTAAATGCATTACTGAGGCAGGCACAATATTCAATCTGCATTTAACCTTACACAAAATGCTTATGGTCAACAGTCATCCTTTGCCACGAATGGACCAATGATTTTTCCATCACACTGTCTTTTTTGGGGGGGTTGTGGGTAGGGGTGCAGTGGGAGTGCGAGCACACCCATAGAATGCATAAGTTCCTGGGCAAAGGATCAAACCTGCACCACACCAGTGACAACATCGGATCCCTAACCTGCTGCATCACTAGGCAAGTCCTTCCATCACACTATCTTAATTATAGAACTATTATTCCCTTTGCTTCTTGCTCTAAAGAAAAAATAAATCTTTAAAGACTAACATAAAAATTAGCAATTACTT
Organism: Catagonus wagneri; assembly: GCA_004024745.2. Lineage (NCBI taxonomy): Eukaryota > Metazoa > Chordata > Mammalia > Artiodactyla > Tayassuidae > Catagonus > Catagonus wagneri. Next base: position 13,152,472 of record PVHT021183688.1, on the reverse strand, counting down.
TTTGCTATATAGGAAGAAATACCTTCATAACAAATCAATTCTATACAACAGAGTAAACTACGAACAGAATCACTGCCCTAGGTGATGGGCAAAGAGTCTCCAAAGCAAAGTGCTCTCTCATTCTGTTCTGGTTAAAACCTGTTTGTCTAGGGATGGCTCAGCTGCTCCAGTTCCAGCTTCTCAACCCTCCAAAGAACTGACGTGACTTCATTCATCTCTTCACTGGAGCTGGATCCAACTAACAAAATCCAACACATGCAGGCACTTGTTTCTTCATTATCTAGTCCCTTCAAGGGCAGTGGATATTCAAGAGTCAGTCACCCCTTCTAGCCTTGCCCTTGATCATTTTTATCATCAATCTTTAAACACTTTCCAAAGGTTATCAGGCAGATAGACACATGAATGATCAGTAGTTGAATGATCAAATAAGACAAAATATATGATATGAGCTAGGTAGATTATAGATTTTAAGGGAGAAAAGCATCTAGAAAACCAGTCAAGTTTACCCATCACTATTGAAGATCCAAAGGCTTGTCTGGTTGGGGACTCTACCTGAGGAAAGTTACCTGCCTTCCTCCCTCCCCTCCATCCTGCTGTTAATTTGCAAAGATAAAGAGAAAAGAGATTATTCAGGAAATTAGAGAAGGAGAAAAATATCTTCAGTATTACTTTATGAGATGCAAATATTATCTACATGCTTCTTGAGAGTTAAGTAACTGTCCACATGAAGAGCAAGGATGCCTTGCAAAAACACATGTCATCTTTTTGAGAAGGATCCTACCTTATAAACAGTACCAACTATAATCTGAATACATTATCCCCCAAACTTTGCATTTAATCAATATTTAGTAGTAAGACTCTGAGGTCAAAATCAACATGGGTGAGGAAGACTCATCTTACTCTCCTGAACCAATTTACTAGTGTAGATCTGCAAATACTTGAGCTTTCCTTTTCTACCTCTAACTAGCTCCTGATTTTAGAGCATGATACCCATAAAAATATTAAAATCCACTAACACATAACATAATCCCTTTTCTCCACTACTAAAAAAGAATGTCCTAAAAATCTGGGATCATTTTTATTTTAGTTTCATTTATAAAAATTATGTGGTTATCTATACAACTAGGTTAATAATATAAGTTGGATTGGAGTGTGTTTATATTTTAATGTATAGCATTTAAGGCAACTGACACTGAGCACATAGGTGATTCTCCTTATGTCCTCTGTAGCAATGCCTGTCAAATGATCAATGAAGGACCACCTTTAAAAAAAAAAAATCCAATTTGTCAGAGACAAATACTTTCATTTAATACAATAAAAGTAAAATATAAAAAGTACTTTGTATTTGAAAAGTACAAAATACAAGCTCCAAATTTATATTATTCTATCAAATTTTTACAAAAGTTTTAAACACTTAATTTCTACATTATCTCAAGGCCAACTGGTAACAAACACTTCCTGGTTCACAGACTGCATATTAAAGCAGGACTGCTATAAAGAACACTAGATATTAGGAATGATGGACAGGGGCTACTTTATAATAAAACAAACTAAAATTACAAACTAAAATCTTAATACTTGATGATATTTCCCTTACATGGATCTCAGTAATTCAAATTAGGTAAAAAAAAAAAACAATAAAATAGCCAATATACCATTTTGAGCCCTTCATAAAAACCACATATTTAATTTAGTATCTTAAAAGGCTATTGAATGAAGAAACTGGATTTTAACTTAATATTGATTTAGTACAGAGTATTATAGAGTAACTTCTATACTGTAGGATAGTCACTAAATAAACTATAATAAACAACCAATAAAAGTAACCTTACAGGTTCACATTTAAATCACTGGATGAAGTTCCTCACAGTAATCTAATCACAATATATTTTGGAACACTTCGCAACTTTAACAGAACCTGTTGCTACTCCAGATAGTACTGAAAAAAAAAAAAAGGTACCTGTATAGAGTTAAAGAGAAGCACTGATAGTATAAAGCCAATTAAAGTCAATAATATATTAAAACGTTTAGTTTTTCTTACAGAATATATAATGCTTATCATGTTTTTTTTTCTTTTTCTTCTTCTTTTACTGTTTCAACACAACCTCTTATCAGTTCTGGTATTAATGCAAATAACAATATAGACTTTACCTACACAACTGAACTTTATTAGGGCTGACCTTTTATTTTTATTTTTTGGCTTCCCATCAGCATATGGAATTCCCAGGCCAGGGATCAGATCCAAGCCACAGTTGTGACCTGTGGCAACGTTGGATCCTTAATCCACTGCGCCTGGTGGACACTGAACATGCCTCCCAGCACTGCAGAGACGCCACTGATTCTGTTGTCCCACAGCGGGAACTCCAGGTCTGACCTTTTCTATATACATATATTTTTTTAATATATTTGAATATTATATATAATAAAGGGATATCTTTCCCTTTATCAATGAAGCAAAATCTCCTATATCTCTATCCTTAAGAAGAGTACAGCACAATAAAACAACATGAGGAGAGAAAACATCCTTGTGTCCATAATGACTTTGATTTACCAATAAATCGCTTCATACTTTTCAAGCCTATTCCCCTCTCAAAAAAAAGTCTCAGAGATCATGAAATGTTTTCCTTTGTTATTTAGAAATCCGCTGTGCTATCTCATGAACTATCCACTGCACTACACAGCCACCTTCACTGGTTATTTAAAAACACTCCATAGTGACTGGGATTGGAAAGGAAGCTAAGAAGCAGTCTCTAAAAAGCATTACTCATTATTTCTCCTGTCCCAAGGAACTCTCCTTTCAAATGTCTAAAAGTTTCCTTACCTAAGGTAGTCCAGTAAAGGCATCAGAGATGAGATGAAATAGATACCTTCACTCCACTCTGCCTTCAGAATGTCCTTTGAAAAGGACTTAAAATACATTAGCTTTCTTCACATTGAGATTTTTTCTGATGACTGACAATACCTACTCTGAAGATGTTCTGAGATTACAAAAACAAATGAGTTCCAAATGGAGAAAAGCCTATCCTAGGTCCAAATCAAATGTATATTTCACTTCAAAAAGCAATGATTAAAAATGTCTAATATCCACAAAGGAAAATAAGTTTAAGAACCCAGTGTTTAAGACCATAGTCAGCTATCAAAAAATAATCCAGTGCCTTTCAGAGTACTTTTAATCAGTCTCTGTATTCCATCATACATGGAATAGAGTACAGCTTGTTCCATGTTTGGTCCAAGATGCTAATGATAGTAGCCGTGGCAATCAAGTCGGTTGCACAAACGACAGTACATTCACACCTAAAGTGCAAAGGAACATTCTTACCACTTTATTCTCACTTTAGCTCCGTCTGAAGAACAGGAAATAATGTCATTCCTCCCTTAACAAATAAACCTACCATTTTAGATAATTGATCCATAACCAGTTTCAAGTATTCAAAACCAGCACTTAGTACAGTGTCACCATGCAAGCCAACAGGAAGTGAATTCCGGGCTCTAAACCTGAATCTGCCACACATACATTTTACTTTTTTGGTGAAACAAAGAAAGAAGCGCATATAATACAGAGTTTTAAAGTTGTAGCAATTTTCATTTTTCAATATATTTTAATTACAATTTGTGAGTGGCATCTTTCAGATGGGACGGATGTACAATCCTAGATATAACTGACTATTTTCTATACCCAGGAAAGCCAAGACATGATACTGTTAGCAGCTGTCAAGGTATTTGTTTGCCTAACTTTTCTCCAGCTGGAGCAAAGATAACAAGCTCTTGAAGCATAAAGAGAAAGTAGAAAAAGAAAAAAATCTGCAGAGTGAATTTTCAATGCTGAATTAAAATGCACAGTACAGTACAGTACTTGACCATAAAATGCAGCTGAAACCAAAATAAACCAGAGCACTTCACAATTCACCAAGACAAGTCTGGAGGTTGGAGGTTGTTTTTACACTTCTTCTTTGTTTCTGACATAAAAATATTACAGCATTTGGAATAAAAAAAGATGTCAATCTCTTAAGATTCTAATTACTCATCATCAGAAATTAACAAAGAGAATGCATAAAAATCCATAGCGCACAGCAAAGAGTTTTATTAAGAATACATATAATATCTGGAAGAAAAAGGTCTTAGTTACATTGAGTTTATAGAAAATATACTATTGCTTTTACTAACAATGAAATAGTCCACTCTTTTATCATAATCTCAGCTGTACCAGAGGAAGGAAAAGAAAAAGCAGTGCTTCCTCAGCATTATTCGGCTCCTCTCCAACAGCATGCATGAAGGCATAGAGATGGAAGCAAGCGTGACCAACAGGGCAGTTGAAAACAGTTCTTTTTAAATACAGGATACTGTGGGGTAGGCAGTAATGGAAAAATAAAGAGTGTAAGGTGTCATGGAGGCAAGAAAATAATTGGAGGCTCGAGTCTATAGTGTAGTCACTGTAATCATAACATAAGCAATAACAATAAGTAACTGAGCTCCCATACTGTTCCAAATACTATAGAGGAGGTTTACATACACACCTAATTCTGACAATGTCAACCAATGTAAGTATTATCACTTCTCCTTATATAAGTATACTAACTGAAACTCAGAGATATGAATTTATTCACACAAGGTCACTCAGGCAGTGGCTTGTTATTCTTTGGGGTAAATGATGATAGACTGTGATCAATGATGACAGACAGACAGGCATGTATACATGTTTATCACAGCTAACAGGAGCACTTGGATTTTAACCTATGACTGATTGTCACCAGGGCCTGGACTGACAACTTCATGAAAATATCTCATTAATGCTTACAAAGGCAACATGTTTTATCAAATCAATAGACTAAAAAGGAGAGGTTTAATAGAAGTTTGGTGGGCATTTAATAAATGTACATTGAATGAAAGAATATAAATGAATGAGTACACAAGGACAGAAAATGAACAGACTTGTTTAAGAATGGGAACTCTATTGAAACTTTCTTAGTGTTACTTTCATTCCCTGAAAGAAAATGTCTTCCTAAATTGAAATTATGTCTTGACCTTCAATAAATGTTTGTTTTGTAAACTTTGGATAATTTTGAATAATTAACACCATATTGCAAGGGAACTTAAAAATGAACTATTTTCAGGGATATGTAGATTTGCTAAAGATGTTGCTTAAACTTCGAACAATTATTACAGAAAATACATTGCAAAATTCTTAATTAATCACAAAATGGTCACATTTAGAAGGAAAAAGTTAAAAGAATCGTATATTTTGAAACATAATGAATAAAAGGAATGCTAATTATGTCCTGTAAAGGGCACATTTGAAATATGTATATATTTTCTGCATTAATTGTTTTGTCTCCTTTATTTTAATGCTCACAGACTTCAGATTCTATTTGCAATATAGATAAACTAGAAGGAGAAAAAGCAGGTTAACTATTCCAGGCCCTGCAAAAGCCCTCAAGGAAAAAAATTATCAGCACAGTTAAAACAGAACCTGTTAGCCTATCTTTTAAGCTACCCCACAAGTGTTTCAAAGTTTTGTTTTGCTGTGGTTTTGAACCTTAGTGTAATCTCTCTACCACTGCCTCCAACGGACAAAAAACAAAGAGTTAAAACGCAAATACAATAGTAAACCGCGGAGCAGAGACAAGGCTCTCAGCCCATTCCTTAACAAACTTATTGCCAGTCCTGTCTGCACCATCCTAACTCCTTTGTTTCTCTGGCCTTGAGCCAAGAGTATCATTTTACTCTGAGTGAAGAAAAAGAGTTTCATTCTTCCAATCTTGTACTACCTTCACCCCGACCTTGTAATCTTGTTTTTCCACATTTTCTAACCACTCAAACAAAAGCCTTGCCCCCTAAAATATGCATAAAGGATAGGGAAAAGAAGAAAATGAGAAGGAGGTGTTCTCTTTACAGATAGTACTCATAGTACTGGGCACTATTTTAAACACTGATAAGGATAGGCATGGAAGCAGAGACTCTGCTCTCACCCAGTGAATTCAGGTAATGTATCCATTGTTCCACATTGCTATGGTCTGGTGACAGGAACCCCAACTAGAACAAGCTTGCCCTGCATTTTCCTTTGCATTTAGATGCCAATTTTGATAAGGTCACACCTTAAAAAGATCCACAGAGCATGCAACACATAGATAGCAATAAAGCCTTCAGCCATTCCCATACTCAGATAAGACGGTAAAAAGAAGAGGAAATCAGAACAACGTTCACACAGGCAGAGAGCCACACAGCCAACCAATTTGTAACTATCACTATCTAGATCCTTCCTCACACCATGGACCTACTTGGAGCCAACAACAAAAGCAGGGGAGCAATTTCACTTCTCCCTACTCCCCCACTTCTGTCCCAGAATTTTCTCAGAGCAGCTCACTGCTTTCCCTCACTGGTCTCCTTTGAGGAGTATCCAAAAGAATTTCTTCATTGCTGTTTCTTTCCATTCCAATGACTCCCTGAAGTGTCCGATTTCTGACCCTTTATTCCCCTGAAGCTCCCTGAAGACTCAACTCCTCTCCTAGTGCAGAGCTCTCTCCCATGAGCTACCCCTAGAAACCAATTCCCCAACTGCCTTCCCTCCCAATCATTCCCCAAAGATCCAATCCTCTTCTCCCCTGCTGTTTTCCTTTCCAACTGCTCCCTAAAGAACCTGACATCATCATTAGTGAAAATACACCAGAGCTTTCAGAAGGAAGGGGGAAAATACCACTGAAATGAGGGAAATACACACACACACACACACACACACACACACACAAAAAATAAAGGAATGATATTTTAATTCCTGAACCGGTGTTTCTCTTATCTGAAAGTTTTGTTTACGCACAATACATTATATCATCTCTGATATACTCAAACTTTACCAAAAACACTTAATGAAATGATTTTATCTAAAACATTTAAAGAAGTATAGTATATGTGTGTGTGTATTTCCCTAACGAAAACAACACAACTTACGGAAAGCTTACCAACTTATAAAATTATGACCAAAATTAAAAGACAGTAGTGTGCAAGGACCCATTTTTATCTATCAAACACTAAAAATGAGAATTCTGTATGGAAATTGATAGAACAGTGTAAATCAAGTATAATGGAAAAAATAAAAATCTTAAAAAAATTCATAAGGAAGAGAAAATGCAAAAATAAATAAATACAAATAAAAATCAGAATTTTGGAAAAATATTTTTCAGCAAAAACCGCTGATAGATTGGCATCATGCTCAAAATCTCTGCTGTTACCATGCTATGCTGTAGGCTTACAGTTTAACCAAACTAGCAGAAAACTTTATTTCATTGTACTGTTGGCACTAAGATCTGAGTTTTGAAACTTGTTTCACATTATTTAATTTTTGTCTGCTTCAGATGATAAAACATCTCTGTGGCAAAAGATAACTGTATAATCTGAGTACATTTTCTCTAATCTATATTTTTATTTTATTTTATTATTTTGCTTTTCAGGGCCGCACCCAGGGCATATGGAAGTTTTCAGGCTAGGGGTCAAATCTGAGTTGCAACCACCAGCCTATGCCACAGCCACAGCAACGCCAGATCCTTAACCCACTGAGCAAGGATTAGGATCAAACTCCCAACCTCATGGATACTAGTCAGGTTCATCATTGCTGAATCATGACAGGAATCCCTCCCCAATCTATATACTTTTACAGTCACAATCAGAAATATAGTGATAAGAATTAAGTGATTCCACTTTTTCCTTTTAAAGATATAAATTTAGCCTAAACTTTCTTTAAATTGTTAAACTTCATCACTGACTACTTCTTTTAAAAAAATGCATACTACTATAATGACAGAAATTATAAATCAAATGGTATTTAAATATTTTGACATTGATCGTATTTTTAAATTCTTTTGTGGTTTCTAAAAAAATAATTTATGGAAGGAAGGGGCCAAACTATTTTCCTAAATGAAAAGATGGTCTAACTACTCTTAAGAAAATATGTGTTTTTCATAGGTTTTTCATCCTGATACCAAATATCTAAAAGTCTTTGACATTTAGAAAATCTAAAAGTAAAATATCGTAAGTCCCATCTCATGTTCCTGTTCATATTTAGTACTACAATGAACACATGAAATAATGCAGTACTTAATATGTGATTAATATATAATAATTGGACAATAGTACTATAACTAAAAAAGTATTTTAAAAAAAATTTCAGCTAAAAGATTTTTTTTAATTTTCATTCAAAATATCTTCATCATTGCAACCAATCACATCATAAGGTAAAGAAGAGATACATCATGCTGTCGATTAATGGCAAAAAATCATAATTTTAGAATTTAATTATATCATATGAGGGGCCAAATTAGCCTGCCCAGAATCAGAAACACTTAAGGTACTCTCAGATACATATAGTAAAAGGATCATGTCACAAAACACTTGGACTGTTAGTAAAAGACAATCAAAATGTCCTCTGAAGGAATTTTATAATCCTTTGCCCTTGATAACTTTAAGGCTTAGCAATGCAAAAAAAAAAAGAGAAAAAGAAAAAGCCATGAAGAATTACATCTTACTTGGGTGAGATTTATTACATTTATTTCAAGAGATGATAATTATAAGGTCTTATGGCTTTGAAGCTGCTGGAAGGGGAATCTTTGAACCGTAGACAAATCATATGATTCATTTTAACTATACGTGCATACATGCATTTTTCCAGTTTCCATTAGAATTTCAAAATTCTAAATGTAGAATTGTCCCTAAATATTTCTTTCATTACAGAAAGAGCAGATTTGGTCATCTGTAGTGAGAACCTGACTAGAATTTAATAGGTAAAGTAAGCGAATTGTGATTCAAGTTCAATTATTATGATAACTCTATTCCTATTTTCCTGAGCCAGAATTTTCAGTGATAATTTGGATAATTCCTCAGGAATACTTAGGAAAGGTAAAAACAATTAAACATACATCACCCATACATATTTCTATACTACCTAGATAGATATCGTAACAATTCTAGGCCTTTCTTGTTGACTTGCAAGAATTTTCAAAAATAACTGCAACAGGATAGAGCATAATACACACTGAATTAGAAGTCAAAAGAGTTCACCTTTATCTATTTACTAACTGCAGACTTGGACAATACACTAACTTTTCTGTGTCTCAGTTTTTACATCTCTAAAATGAAAGGGGTTGAAATATCTCACAAAAGCTATGATTAAATGAAATGCAGAGTCAGGGCCATGAACCTAAATTAGGCAAAAGGTAGCACAAAGGGAACAGGGACACTAAATTAAGTTGGCGGAAGGACGGAGTGAATATAAATTGAGAAAAAAAATGACTGAAATTATTAATTAAAAACCCATAATATATCTTTTTTAATGCATAGCTCACTGAATATTCCCCAAAGTATTTATGATGAGTGTTATGTCTGATGTCAAATGGAACACTAGCTGTTAAGAAGTGAAATAATAAAGACTACATAAGATGTGGAATTATTTCATTGGAGAGTAAGGGATCTGATTGAGCAGAATTCTGGCAGAATTCTACATACTTCTTTTAAATTTTACCTGCATTTACACAGCCCAAAATAGCTTTCCTTACATTAGCTTAATGTACTACTTCTACCAAAACCTGATGTCCTATGATCTGTGTTTGGTCTCCATAAGTAAATTTAGATGCATGAAAAGACATAGGGATCACCTTCTAAAACCCTTAGAGTGGCCCACAATTTCAGAGAGCTGAGTTACATTCTGAGCTACTGAACTGATGTGACCTGAGATCTGATCCCACTTCAGTAGCCATCAGGCTACAGTGGTAGTGTTACTTTACCAAAATAAACCCCTCCTCAATAGAAAATGTGCCAAGAGTGCTTCCAGGTGCCAACTTCTACTCTTCTGGAATAAGATTCCACTGGCAAAGTTAATAAAGCTTTGAACTGTTTTTCCTTAGGAGGTATGTATATTAGATTCTACTCTTCCTGACATCCACTCTCAAAGGAAACATAAAAACACACAGCTTTTTAAATATTATATATATATATATATATATATATACATGCAATACATGTTTACTGCAGAAAATTTAGAAATCTAGAAAAGAATATAAAAGAAATATCACAATTCTAACACTAAAAGATGACCACTATTAACACTGATGTAAATTCTTCCTATCTTTTCTCAATGAAATACACATACATTTATATATAAGTGGGTTTTTATTTATAAATTTGAGATCTTACTAAACAAACTTGTGCAGCCTTTTAAATTTCTATATTTTTGTACAGCAGAAATTGACAGAACATTGTAAATCAACTATAATAAAAATAAAGCTCTGTATTTTGAAAATTTCTATGCCATAATTATCTTTATAATCCATAATTTTTAACAGCTGCATTTTATTCTAGCCAGTGAATATACCGCTTTTTAAAAACAATCAGCAATACTTTAAAATAATTACATGGATAGCTAATTCTGAACATCAAATATTCTACTTGAGGAGGTGATCTTAAAAGTGATTTTTGGCCATGCCTATGGCATGTGGAAGTTCCCAAGCTAGGGATCGAACCCATGCAACAGTTGCAGCCTGCACCACAGCTACAGCAACCTCAGATCCTTAACCTGCTCTGACACAAGGGAACTTCCTAAAAGTGCTTTTAATAATTGATTCTAAAAAATTTCAATAAATGAAGAATACAATTATACAAAAACTTAGAACAGTAAAAATTTTACAGTTAACTCCCCCTTTTAATTCAAATAAATACTATAGGCAAGGGCAAACCGTGCATACTGCCATGTTACCATTCATCCTGGAACTTGAGGGCAGTATATAATGATTAATATAACCACAAAAACTAATAAATGCTTATATTCAGTATCTAATATGCTAAGTCTTTTTCAAAGATACTCACTCCAATCTTGACCACAAACCTGTAAGGCAAGTACATATTGGTATCTTTTTTACATAAATTAAGAAGCCAACTTTCTGAAAGGTTGTATAATTCTCACAGCTAATAAATGAATCCTATCAAAAATGTAGCTCTTGAATCCCACACTGAATAGATGTTTGACATCCTTACGTCCTTACTGATATTTATGTTCTCTATATTCATACTCATTAATTATATTTTAACACTAATGAAAACACACTGAACGTTAGCATTATTACCATCATGGTATAGCATGGCAATTAAACAATGCTATGCTTTAAGGAGATAAGTATTAGCAAGGTAAACTATATTCAGAGTTGCATGCTGTATAATAACATTGAGGAATTTTTAAGACCAATTCCAGTCTTGATTTTTGTCTAATCAGTTTTTAAAACTAGCACTTAACATATTTTCCAATAACTGAAAAATGCAATTAAAATTATTGAATGTATACAATAAATAAAACCATCAACAAATGATTTGAATATGAAGAATTTAAATCTAAGTTGGGTAGAGGGAAAGCAAATGAATGGATTATGCTGGTCTCTTACAGTTCCACTTGCATGGAACCATGGGGATGACATTTTTAGTCCCACTTCAGAGGAAAATTACTGAATAACGGGGTTGTTTATTTTCAGTGTTTATCTTTTCTTGTTGAACAAATATATATATTTTATAAGCATATAGTATATATTATATATATACATATACATATATAGTTATGATTCAAAAAAATTTAATGTGTATAGTGAATAGTCTTGCGTTCAAAGTATACAGTGAAGGAGTTTCCATCATGGCTCAGCGGAAACGAATCTGACTAGGAACCATGAGGTTGCAAGTCCAATCCCTGGCATTGCTCAGTGGGTTAACGATCCGGCGTTGCCGTGAGCTGTGGTGTAGGTTGCAGACATGGCTTGGATTTGGCATTGCTGTGGCTCTGGCGGAGGCGGGCAGCAACAGCTCTGATTAGACCCCTAGCCTGCGAATCTCCATATGCCGCAGGTGCGCCCTAAAACGACAAAAAAAAAAAAAAATACAGTGAAGAGTCCAATCCACTCCTCTATTCAGCCCTCAACCCTAAACCCTCTACCAAAATATCCTCAAGACATTTTTTTTTACTTCCTCATATATCTTTTCTGATATTTTTAACATAATGATAAGCAATTTCTTTTTTTGCACAAATGTGGCTTATTCTGTCCTTGGTTTTTATTTTTATTTTTTATTTTTATTTTTTATTTTTTGTCTTTTTGCCTTATCAAGGGCCACACCCGCGACATATGGAGGTTCCCGGGCTAGGGGTCTAACAGGAGCTGCTGCTGCTGGCCTTCCCCACAGCCACCGCAACGCGGGATCCAAGCTGCGTCTTCAACCTACCACAGCTCACGGCAACGCTGGATCCTTAATCTACTGAGCGAGGCCAGGGATCAAATCTGCAACCTCATGGTTTCTAGTCAGATTCGTTAACCACTGAGCCACGACGGGAAATCCCTTGGTTTTTATTTTAACTTAGCAATATATCTTAGAAATCTTTCTATATTCATAAGATTCCTCATTTTACACACCTACATAATACACCATTGTTGCTGTGCCTAACTTATTTAACCAGTATTCAACTGATGGACATTATCTGCCAAATGTTTCCCATTGTACTATTAAAAACAATGTTTCAATGAATAAATTTGTACATTGAACATTTTACAAACACATCAACGTAAATTTGTAAAAATAGGAACACTAAATCAAAGCTTGTATGCATTTGTTCCAACTTACATTTGTACCAATTTGCACTCCCATCAACAATGTTTAAGAATCCTTATTTCCTGGTAGACTTGCCAACAGGGTATGCTATTACACATTTGGATTTTTGCTAATGTATTGGATTTAAAATTCTGTCAAGCGTAGTTTTAGATTTCTTCTATTTTGAACGAAGTTGAGAAACTCTTGATCTGTATAAAAGTCACTGGTATTTTCCTTTGAACCACGTGTTAGGCTAATTTGGCCAGATTTCCATTAGGTGTTCTTTGTCAATTATTATGTTTTGTTATATAATAAGAAGATTAGATCTTTATTCATAATGAGTTGCAATTTTTATCTTCAACTTATTATTTATGGTTTTGCTGATATATTTTGCCATGTAAAAGTTTTCAATTTTTATAAATTTGAATATATTACTCTTTTAAAATTGACTTTTAATTCTGAATTTTATTCAAAAGGCCTTCTCCATATTAAACTCATAAGAAATTCATATTTTCTTATATTACTTTTATGGCTTTATCTTTCACATTTAAATTTTCGTTCAAATTCAGAGCTTATTCTGATGTTCAGTATGATATATGCATGATGTTGTATGTTCAGTATTAGATATGGATTAGATGATATACCTATCAAAGAATACAGCAGTTCTTCCCATTTTCACTTTTTCTTATTTGGCCACTCCACAGCATATGGAGTTCTGGACCAGGGATTCTATCTGAGCTGCAGTTGTAACAATGCTGGATCGATCCTTAACCCACTGTACCAGGCTGGGCATCAAACCTGCATACCAGCGCTCCAGAGAAGCCAGTGATCCTGTTGCACCACAGTGGGAACTCCAGTTCTTCCCATTATTAAGTACTCTTTTCATGCTCTTTAACATAAATATTATGAAATTAAATAAAATCATATTAATTTAGAACTCAATTATGGAGTTATTGTTTATGATAATTTTTGAAGTGATTCCCTGAGGTTTGAATATTATCATCTGTAAAGAGCAATTTTTTTATCTCTTCCTCTCAAATTTTGTACCCTATTTTCTTTCTTTTATCCAACTGCATTGGCAGTTCCTCCAGCACAACATTAAATAATGGTAAAGAGAGTAAAACAATTTTTTTTTCTTGCTTCCAATGTTTGTAAGCATGCCTCATGTGTGTTCCTATCAATCACGATGACTTTGGGGCTGCTATAAATATATTTTATCTCATCCTATCTTATTGAGTATGAAGAATGGTTGTTAACTGTTAATTTTTTTCATGTGTCTGTTCAGTGCCTATAAAGACATGCATATGATTTTCTTCCTAGTTTAATATGATAAACAGCAGATTTCCTACTATTGAACACTCCTTGCATTGCTTAATTAAACCCCACTTGCTGACAATATATTATTACTTTAATAGAACCTGGATTGGTTGTTGACTTATTTTTTAGGAATTGCCACTTATTTTGAATCATTTTATTTGACAATATTAAAGTATAAGAGGCCAAGTCTTAAAACAATTAAAAATTACCAACCAGAAAGATTTGGGGAAGAGGACTTAAATTTATTTGGGGCTGGATATAAATTATTGATTATATTGGACTGTTACAGGTCCATTGGTTAGAAACTGTGGGACTAACACTTTCAGATCTACTCTTAAGGGAAATTATATGCTCAGCAGAAGTCTTTCAGCCTAACGCTGTGAATTTTTTTTAATGTAATAAGACCTTAACTTAATAAGATTTTCTGAACACCTACTATTTTCAAGACATTGACCAGCTCTATAGCTTAGTTCAGTGGCTTGCAGTTTTTGACCTAGATACACAAAAAGAAATATATTTTTACTGTAACTCAATATTTATGTATATCTATGTATCTAAATATATGTGCACATGTTTATGAAAAAGTTTCATAAAACAATATTTATACTTACTACACATAATGTACATTTACTACAAACATATCTTATAGTCTTTTATTCCATAATTTTTATTAAACTGCTAGTTGCAACACACTATATTGATTTTGTAACCCATCAATAATTACAACCTGTAGTTTCATAAATATTGTCATACTAGCTAAGAACATGGATTCTGCAGTGAGACAACCTAGGTTTGAATCAGTTTTACCTCCTAATAGCCTTTAATTGTAGTTCCGTGTTTCTTCATCTTTTAGATGAGGACAATATCTATGTCATGGGTTTTATGAAGACTGAATGAGTTAATACTTATAAATGAATGTTTCAATAATACATTTGACTAGTTTGATAAAATAGTTCCCTTAACTCTACAGTTGCCAAAAGAAAAACAGCATCCTTAAAACAGAAAGAGGGAAAATCATTAAAAATATAGACTACCTAAGATCTATTAGAAATAGTGATAAACATACCAGTGTGATCTAGGTGTCTCTCATCTGTACTTTATCTTCTCTTCCAAGGCCTTGGAGATAATAAATATTTGCTGAATTAAATAGGCATTAAGGTCTCCCTTTTATTCCCCCTTTGTATACATACGCACATAAATCCTTTAAAGGATTTTACGAACCAGTGAGCATTCTAAGAAATTATAATTTACCAGGACATTATAAACAAGTTACCATGCAATGTAACTCTTAACTACATACTTTGTAACTAATCCACAATAATATATAATTATCTCCACTAGATGTAGTCTTTTGCTCCAGATTTTCAAATCTGTGAACTTGAGAGACACTTTTATACTATGTTTCCTACAGGTACTTTTGAGAACTTTCTGGCTTACTGCCTATCTCGTAACTCCTTACTACTTCTGACCGAGTACTTAAAGAAGTAGTGGGACCCTTGACATTATCACAGGTATGTCATAAGGAAGTGGGTGACCAAGTTCCTGAAATCTGTAGGTTCGATATCTCTTACCTGGAACTCCTACTGGAGACGTTGGTGGTAAAAAGAGACGTGGAAGAATCAAACATCCTCTTTTTTTCTCTAAATATATAGGCCAATTCTTAGGGGATTCAAAATGAAGTGGAGATGAGCATTTGGAAAACATCTGTATGAAAGGGTATAGGTATCTAGTGGTCATTCCCATCATAACAGAAAAACATGAGTCCTTCTGTTTTATCCACCAAGACTAACAATGCACACCCATGCTGGCTCTAGGCATTGGCTGCAGCAAGGAACAATCCAAGACATACATTATGGTGCACTCTAGCTCAATCTGAAATGGTAAGCCAAGAGCACCTTAATCTTTATAGTATTTAGGTGTAAAAACATCTTAAATCCAGCCTGGAGGAAAGAGTTATCTTATTCCTCAACTCCCAGCATTCCAGGGCCTCTCCAAAGTGAACTTTGAAGCCAGTAGAGGATAGGTATTTATTAGACATAATTTCACTCTTCCATTGACTTGCTAGAATTTGACCACTACACATAGCAAATAATAGTGACATTTAGGCTACTTCTAGTAAATATGTTGCATTCATTTCAAGCCACAATTTCAAAAAACCCTTTAACTATAGAAGTGTCTGCATCTCAATAAAGCAAAGAGAAAGTCATGTTTAAAAGTTAATTAGCTCTTGAAGTGAAAAGTTTTGTTTGTTCTATCATTTCTCTGTTTCCAAATTGCACCTATTGATATTTGGCACATTTTTGTCTAATTGAGTGGAAGGATGAAGGGAGGTGTTTGTTTTATTTAGTGTTAGCATGTTCATAAATCAGACTGGGATTACGTTCTTACATTTAGCATCTGTTCAGCAAGGAGGGGCAGGGGGGTACCCAAGTTTGAAGGAAATAAAGGATATTTATTTATTTTTATGGATATTTTTATGCTTATCCCAAGGATGGCAAATGCCAGCAGGCTGGCAGAACATGTATCTCCAACTGAAACTGCAGCACCACCCTCTTCCTAATATGCCTGTAACAATCAGTCCTTCCTAAAACATCCACTGGAGCCTTGCTCTCTGTCCTTAAACGTCTTCTTGAATTCCTTCAACAGATACTCAACTTCAAAATTCAGGTTTAAATAGAAGCTGAATGAAGTTTTTCAACATATTTTTAGTGCTCATATTCGCTAATGATGACAACAGCATTTCTTGAAAAAAAAATGGTACTTTCTTCCTCAGAGAAATCTAAAATGTAATCTGGCTCTAAAATAAAAATGTGTACCTGAATGTGTGTGTTGCAGGGGAAAAGTGTTTTTTTTTTACTCTGAAAAGAACTCTGATCATTTTAATTGGATAAATCCTAAGTGTAAATTGCTACAGAAAAAATTTAAAGTATTTTGGTTAAATAAAAGATTAAGCAAGAAAGATCATTTGTTTAGCCTTTCATGTTTTACCCCTTGATTTACTTAGTGTTGGAAGGACTTGAGAGATATATTAATGATCATAATAATTGGCTACATGATGTACAACATCATGTGAACCAAATGCATGAACTGTCACAAAATAAAATACATGAAAAAGAATGAGAAAATCAAGATCAGCAATTCCTCAAAAAGTCTCCTGAAAGGTGTAAAGATCTGATCCTCCAGTGTCTGATTTAATATGATTTTGATCAAAGTATAAACTTCTGAAGAAACAAAATCATAAACTCTCTTAAGGAAAGCTTTCCAGAATTAAAGCATATGCATATTAACTCAAACATTACAAAACAGCAGATTCAACTGAGTACTAAGACGGCAAAAATCACAGCTAAATTAGGTAATACTGGGGCACAGTGGCTATAAAAAAAGCTGGGGATCAATATACACAATCACATATATTATAATAAGTCATATTTCATGTTGCTTTATGGTTTTTAAACTAATTTCATCCATTCAATATTCTAAGTTTATGGAACCTTAACTTATGCAAGGCACTGGCCTAGGAAAATGAAATTATATATGTGTACGCCTTATAGATGAACTGGTCTTACTCTGAGGCAGGAGGAAGGGAAACAGTGACTGGAGAGGAAAATAAGACATTAGCCCCCTCCTAAATAAATATATTATCCTATTAGATGAAATTCTATAGACTTGAAACAATGAAAGAATTAAACCTCAGGTGCAATATTTCCTTTTATTTCCCCACCACCCTGGGAAAATGTCTGTTTTCATAGTGAGATCTCTCAAAATGCTAGCAGACTAATCGGTGCAGGTTCTAATAGATAATAGAAGCTCCCCTGGCTAACCAGGCAGCCTGCCCATCAACTTCAGATCCACGTATCTCCCGAATTATAATCAGAGACTGGTGTTCACACCCTGAAACCAATCCATCGCTCTCATCTCCTGCCTTAAAAATAAATTAAAGGGATAGGTGAAGGCACTGCCTAACTCAAACCATGTATATCTCAACAAATACGTCCAATTTACTATCACAGAATACTCATACTGGCATTAGACCAAGATTTTCCTATAAACCAAAAAAGAATAAAAATGTTATATGCCAAATGTCAATAAACCCAGAAAGTCTAATCATTTACATGGCATAATAAATGCTTAGGTCTTATTTAAATTTACATTTTAGAAATGAATATCTATCTCAGAATCACATTGTTTGGGTGCTGACAGAAAAAATTAACTGTGTAATATCAGAGCTTTCAAATTTTGTACACAAAAAACAAAGTGAAACTCTTAGATACACCAAAGTAACACTTGAATCTCTCTTTTTTTTTTTTTTGGTCTTTTTTTGGGCCACACCTGTGGCATATCTTGGAGGTTCCCAGGCTAGGGGTCTAATCGGAACTGTTGCTGCCTGCCTACGCCACAGCCACAGCAACGCCAGATCCGAGCCACATCTGCAACCTACACCACAGCCAGATTGTTAACCCACTGAGCGATGCCAGGGATTGAATCTGCAACCTCGTGGTTCCTAGTCGGATTCGTTTCCACTGTACCACAACGGGAACTCCACACTTGAACCTCTTTTAATAAGAATAACAGATGATACTTTATTGACTTTTGGGTTAATAACACTTGCAGGAAAAACAAAGTCATATTATCAACATCTTAAGTGGTAAATTCAGGACACAAGAATGATGTACCAGTAGTTTCATTACCACAGAATGAAATCCTTAGTAGCTGTTAAAAATTGTTACACACACACACACACACACACAGTTTGTATATGTGCTTAGAAACATGAAATAGTGTTTAAAATGCATACTGTTAAGGGAAAAACAATCATACAATAAATACTTTTTATTATATGATCCCTGCCATTCCTATGTTTACAAAGACAGAGAAAATGACCTGCACATACTTTAAGTTGTTAAATAAATTATATGCAAAGCACTTGGAATGGTACCTGATACAAAGTAAATGCCATGTAAAAATTTCTGCTATAATTATTTTGCATAGCAGTTGGTTCTGATTGCACTAGGATGAGTGCTGCACCTTATTTATGCGTGTTGTCTTTTTCTCCTTAATTAAACTGCATTCAGTTAAAAACATTTACAATATAGTACATATCATTAAAATATACTTTATGCATTTATTTATTTATTTTTCGTCTTTTGTCATTTTAGGGCCACACCTGCAGTACGTGGAGGTTCCCAGGCTAGGGGTCTAATCGGAGCTACAGCTGCCAGCCTGCACCACAACCACAGCAAGGTGTGATCTGAGTCACGTCTGCAACCTACACCACAGCTCATGGCAACGCTGGATCCTTAACCCACTAAGCAAGGTCAGGGATTGAATCCACAGACTCATGGTCCCTAGCTGGATTTGTTTCTGCTGAGCCACAACGGGAACTCCAAAATATACTTTATTAAAATCATGATTTTCACATCTAATAAACACAATCCAGGAAAACTAACCTATATTATAAATCCTTCACAGAACTGGTTTACATAATAATTTTTATTCAATGGCATTTAAAGTAAAGTTCAGTAGGAAAAAAAGCTCAGAATTAAAAGTATATAGGAAAGAGAGGAAACAAACATTAGCACCTTAGCCATCTGCATATTCTGTGCGGTACTATGAAAGAAATTAATTTCACAAAAGCTCCTGACCTCATTCAACAAGCCCATGTGTAAATGAGGCATCCTCGTTCGACACTGCCTCCCAACACGGAAAGCCACAGGAGCCACTGCCATTCATCCCACAGTTATTTAATAATAGCGTTTCACGTTCACAAGATCACTTACTAGGTGCCCCAGACTCTGCTAACAGCTTCATGCTTCATCTCAGTTAATCCTCCCAACAGCCTTATGAGAAAAGTATTCTTCACAGTCTTTGGGGCAGACGGAGATGAAGCACAGAGAGGTTAAGTAACTCATGCAAGGTCACACGGCTCCTAAGTGAAGCCAAGATTTCAATCTAGGCAGAAGCTAGGCCCCAGTATCTAATCACTAGTTGAGCATCTGCAATGTGCAAACTGTGAGGCACATCAAAGAACTGACAAGTGGCCAAGAGTCAACACCTTCACCCTGCTAAGGCCAGAGTCCTGAACAGTGACTCTCAGTCAATTCTCTACCAACTCCGAGCCTCTGCCTCTAGCACCACAGACACTGTAACTGCATTTATCAACACTACCACCAGACCTCCTGACTACATGGGGAAATATGTACTCCTCAAGTTCTGATTTGTGATTTGAAATGTTTTTCTTCATAAATGGTGACTTTTTATAATTCTATCGATCAGATAAATGTCACATTTACCAAGTTTTTTCATTGGTTATTCTAGAAATTTAACACCATTTTACCATGGTTTCAAATGCAAAGTGCATTCTTTCATTCTAACATTTTATTTCTAAACCACCAAACAAAAATATTGAGTTTCTTTCTCCTTTTAGAAACCAGTTCTACAACATGTACTAATTCATGTAACCACCACCATAATCAGATACATTTTTATTAAAAATACACTTTTAATTTTTTAAAAAGAGGCTTATAAACAGACTTAATGGCAATCCCTGTTATATTAAGGACTTCTGGCTCCGTGTATTCCAACTAATTGACTAGGTTTTCCGTCCTCCTGGGGAAAATGCATTGGATACCAAATTAGAAAAGTGTGGTATATTTTTACAAAATATATTTTATACCCATGGCATTTTCATCTTTATTGGATATTTGAAAGCTGTGGTTTTAGGGAGGCTTTACAAAAACAGTTGCAATTCTTTTCCATGGCAGTGTTTTTCCCAAGTGTGGAAATTATTAAATTAGGCACACCTTTTCCACACCTCCCATGACACAACACTGCTTATCCATAAAGAAGGACTGGGTGGAGGTCTCTGATATAAGATTATGAAGCACACATTCATGCAGTATTCAAAGATACTTATAAATGTGTCCTGTATTTAAAGCTATAACCAGAAATTCCTTATATTGAAATAAAACAAAAGTAAACAATACTGATCCCAACAAACTGAGAAAGGTAGTTTCAAATATTATTAGCCCAAGCCTTCATAGGGTTTTATAGATATCACCTAAGTCTTCCCCATCCCCTTAAATTATTTGACATAGAGTCAAAGAAATACCAAAGGATCACTTCCAGATCCCAACATTCTCTAACACTTTTTTAATCCCAGAGTTAATGTCATGCTGATATTCTTATTTGTGAAAAAAGTCTCAACACAAGCCTAGTACCTTGGGCTGGAAGGAGTTACTTTAATTCATAAATTTGATAAAAAGCAAGAGAAAAACATTCATGGGCCCCAGACTTTTTCTCCATGCCCTCCAATATGATCTGGTGCTTGAAACTACCATTACTAAAATTTTATTACAACTAAGTGAGACCAAATTTCTAGAAAAGCTTCTACATAAAGTACACATGCTGCTTATACAAAACAACAGTAACCTCTTAAACTAAGACTCAGCTTGAATGAGTTTACCAAATTGTTCTATGACAGGACAGAAAGCTGAGAAAAGGAGTCCCTACTGCCAGGGACAGGTTTTGATTTGGATAAAGAGGGACTGTGGAGACACATAACAGCAGCATGCAACCCTGAAAGGGAGGCTGGACTGAGGGGATAGTGAAGCAACAAGAAAGTACCACAAGGGAAGTGGCTTTCTAAAAGGAGTGCTGAGAAAGAAGAAAGAATAGCAAAAAGGTCCAAAGACAATTCATTTGCTGTGCTACAACCAGCCTTATCTACATAACCTTTGCTGGGGCACTGGTGGCATGCCCCTTCCTGCGTTCTAAGTACTCGTCCCACCACAACCTAATTTTTTTTTTTTAATGAAATAGGTCAACTTGACAAAGGGCAAATGCCTGAGCTGAAACAAATTTCCCTAGGTTTAGCCAGAGGAAGTTTCATTAGAAGTCTAAATGAGCCAGCACAAGCAGGATAGAAGCAAGTGTGGGAGAGAAGAAATATGAGAAGGACAAAGAAGAAAGGGTGTACCACTGTTATTATTCTGTTACAGATGACACATAGAAGGAAGTCCATAGGAATGTTGCTTATTAATATAATACTCTAGCCTACTGTGAGGCTAACTTACAGACATATCCATGCTGGCTAGCTCCAAATTACAAAAATAAGCAGGAAGCAAGGCCTGAATAGGCTTGAGTGATGAGCACAAGACTATCCATACAGATCTGGGCTCCGAGGTCACCATCCTTCATGGATTGCTACTGTATCCTATTCACATTAAGGCAGGTGAAAGCAGATCTAAATTGGCTTTTACGAAGTCATTGCCCACCCCCAGCTAAAGGAGACCCCATCTGTCTTCCCCTAAGGGCAGTCCCCGCTACCATCCACTTCATGAAAGCTCATTCACTCTCCCTGAGTCATTTATTCATAAAACAATGGAGAGGGGTGAAACTGCTCTGTACCTGGTACAACTGCGATGGAGAATCTCAAAGGCTAATATGAGAGACAGACACAGAACAACAGAATGCAGTAAATACTATCAAAGAAATAGGTACATACTCAATGCCACAGGATTACAGGGGAATAAAAGCTTTAAAGAAGCAGTAACGTTTGCTCTCTAAGGAGTGTTTCTTGAGAGTCAAGAAAAAAGGGACAGAGGTTCAAGGAAAAGAAAAAGGCTTATATAAAGATAAGGCAATTTGAAAGAACTTATGTTCAAGATACATGTGGCAAGTATCCGTGGTTGAATCATGGTGTATGTGAAAGGGAATTTCAGGAAATGAAGATAATATATGACGTTGTTTAATAAAGGGTGTAGTATAAAAATACTAAAGTGCTTATTAGTTCTTTAAAGGTAATATAGCTCTTTATAACTCCTTTTGGTAAGGGGAGTCATGATGGCTTTTAGGAAAGGGAATGATCAACAGATTTGTACTACAGAAAGAAATAGGTAATAAGGCTACAGAAAGAAAATGATTAATTCCATGAATTTAACTAGAAGGCAAACAATCTCCAATTCTTCCTGAAAAGTTAGTGTATCCTCTGCCTTAACTGTATAATTGGGAAACTGTTTTGTTTGCTGAACTTCTCAAACTGACATCTAAAATATTCAGCTGATAAGTAATTTTTTATGATTTCTGCTAATTCCATTCTTTTCAAAGGAAGGATGCATTTCTGCTTCTCTGTCCAATGCACAATATTTTTCATAAAGCATTCAGTAAGTACTAACTGATAAGATGCATAATAATTAGCTTAAAGGATCTATTTCATAAATCAGTTTTACGCTGATTCTACTTCTACATTTTCTATTATTTCTAGCGATTCTCTTTTTGTTCTCTGATTCTATTTCTCGTCTGTTTCTACAGACTATTGGAGAAATATAAGGTCAACTCGCCCAAGACGTTTAAAGCATGCTTCTCTTCTTTCTTTCTGGCTGCAGCTTGTGGGGATATGGCTTCCTATCTTAGGCAAATCAGTACTTGGGTGCCACACTGATACTGTTAGCTATGCTTCTTAAATTCAGTAGTAATTTCAGGTGGAAGCTGGAGTCTCCGTGAAACTCTTCAGCAGACTGCATAGGATATTCCTGGAATTCCACCAACACTTTTTTTCTAATGTTCAGAGTTGCTATAAGTGAAAGACCCCAACAAAATTTCTGTGATCACTCTTGGAATAACTGCTCTTAGCAGACTGATCAGCTTCTCTGAGGTATAATAAAGAAAAATGTAATTGCAGCAAAGACCTTTTATAACCACAGCATTGCTTTAAAATGATCATTATTACATTTTTGTACAGATAACTAAGTAGAATAGTATCCGTTAGCATTCTTAAGAGTTCGTTCTCAGTTCGGTTAAAACTGAGCACTTAATCAGCTGTTGAAATCTAAACTGATTATTTCTGAACTGTCAACAGATGCACAAGCTCCCGAGCTGAAACAGGAACATGTGTCTGGTTTCTGTAAACAGGCTGAAATAATACAACTGACAGAGAAGTGGAGAGAGAAGATATTCAGTCTCATAAAAATAGTGTGAAAACGTTGCACATGGTTTTACTAAATGTCCCAAACAAAATAACCTGGAAGGCCAAGAAAAGGGAAAATGACCAAAGCCTGGTAGAGAACGGGAAAGAAAAAAAAAAAAAGAGCAAAAGAATAAAGACCTTTTGCCCACCACAATATAAACATACAAACAATGCAATAAATATATTTTTACATTTTTAGCTTTTTCTTAAAAAGGGCTACCTCTACCTTCTCCCAGCCTTAACCAAAACAAAACAAAAAAAAAATCACAGTCAGGCATATTGCATATTCTTCCTGTACCATCACAGAAAAGTAAGGGACATTTTAGTGGGGTTTTCTTTTGGCCACACCCACAGCTTGTGGAAGTTCCTGAGCAAGGAATAGAGTCGGCGCCACTGCAGTGACCTGAGCCACTGCAGTGACAACACCAGATCCTTAATCTGCTGTGCCACAAGAGAACTCCATTAATGTTGGATAGTAACACATTGTAATCCTTAGAGCCATCACTGTCTTCTCTCCAAACCAGTCCTTTCCAATTCCCTGCATAGATATTATTTGATAACACTATCAAATAATATAGTGTTTATTAATTGATAGTGTTTCCTAAACTTCCCTGATCATGAGAATCACAGAATCACAGGTTCCTTCCTTGATGATTCTGATTCAGTACACCTGGAATGAGGTGTGGGACTCTCGTTTGACAAGCAACCTGGGTGATTCTTAAGATCAAACAAGTCTGGGAAACAGGGCTTTATGACACAACCATTTTTAAAATAACTTGGGTGTGAGGATTATTTTTTCCCAAGAACTTCACAATGTTCCTTGCCACGATGGGAGACCCACGGCTACCACGTGAACTTGCTGAAGCACCCTTACCAAATCAGCAGTGACATAATTCAATGGGTTAACAAATTTCCTAAATATATATCTAATCATTTCTCAACTAGGGAATCCCCTAATTTGTTAATTGTCCAAAATAAAGCAAAGATATGTTTGACAAAGTCTAGCCCGGCAATCTAGAGGAATTCCCACCTTTCATTCGGCCACAGGTGATCTGGAATACTGGTGTATTTCCAAAGCTAGGGTCAGCTCCTCCCCAAATGTTCACACACAGACAAAGCCAGCTAATTTCCCTGTTAAATGTGAGTGAGTCACCATCCTAATGATTTAGATTGCTAAGGTGCACACATATTAAAATATATGCTTCCCGGCACAATTCCATATCCAATTACAATAGTAAATCCAATAAAGGTGCAGTAAAACTGCCGCTCAGGCAGGAGAGAAATATGAAGTCATAAGCCAATTCAAATATTGCTAATGCCCTTGGAGGAACAAATGTGGATGCCTAGAACCCCTGTCAGGAAACTTTATCTTATCTTTTTCACCTAGGAATCTTTCATAAGAAATTTCAGCTGGAAAATCTGGGTAAGTTTTCATATCCTAAGCTAAATGAATCCCTGAAAGATGATCCCATTTCTTTTATATGAGTTTTGCAACATCTCTCTATATGTCTCTTTCCTTTAAAGTCTTAAAGCATCAAGTTTTAGGGTAAAGAATAAATGCTAAAACATCTGTGCACAAAGTCAAAATTTTGTATTCCATTTGAAATGGAAATATAATCAATGAATTTCTTCATGCCCAGTTTCCAGGCAAGATATCATCTTTATAAGCTAATCTGAACTGCCAAAAGAGTTATTTAAGGTTAAAATAACTAAAAATAACATTATTAAGATAGAACTTACTAAAAATAAAGTCAGGGTTTTCATTTTGTTTTGTTTTTTGCTTGTGTGTTACTTAACCACGGTTAGATGGTTGACATAGCTATTTGGGCAAAAATGGAAAGAAACAGGAATCTTTGCTAACCACAGCATTATTCCTCAAAATAAATTATGATAGCCTTTCAAACACAGGGCCAATGCAAAATTCTAAAAACCTAGATGAAAACCTAGGTCTACAAACACTAATACAGAACAAAGCATCTAAAATTCCCGAGATATGTAGTCTGTGTCTTAGTAAAAGCAGTGACATTCCAGAGAGGGAGGTGAAGGCTCAATATAAAGGAGGACTTTCTAAGAATCAGAGCTGACCAACAATGCAACAGTGATCTTCCTTCCTCTCACACTAGAAATGGTCAAGCAAAATCTCAGAGACCACCTGTTACGCATGCTGTCAGGATATTCTTGCTTGTTTGGAAGTTGGTCTAAATGACCTCTGAGGTCATTTCCAAGTGTTTGATTCATCAAGATTATTTTAATGGTGAGATAAATGACATGAGTGTAAGCTCGTGCGTGCACACACACTTGTAGCCCCAGATGAGAAATCAGGAGCCTGACTATTTTTAAATGTAATTGTATAGGCAAAAAGCAAAGGTTTAGTCATCTCTATTCTGCACAAAGGAGAAAGGGAAAAAGGTACAAGTTTGTTCGACCTCAGGATGCTCTTTGAGTCCAAGAACAAGCCCAGATCCTTCATGACCTCAACCATATTCTCTAACAGGCTGTCATCAGTCTAGTTCTTGGGACAGGCTGGGAGCTACAAAAACTATAGAATGCATGTGGATGCATAACTGCTCATAAAAAAAAATAGGTGTCATGAAATGAGCTTTCTTTGCTTGCAAGCATATTTCTGTTCCCCATGTGAGAAAACCCAGTAGTTTCCTGAAAAAGTGTGCAAGAAAATAAAAAGAACACTAGACATCAGTCTTTTTCAGGAATAAGCTTAGCCTGTGAGTTTTCAGTCCATGCAACTTGATTGTCAACTGACACTCTGAGACCTCCACCAGTCCTGGAATTGCAAAGAGGGAGAAAACAGGTCCTACACAGGTAGCTCTTTACCCCCTTTTACAACCTTATAAAAAGGCACCCCCCTTATTCCTAAACTAGCACCTTCAAGCAATTAATCAATTCATTTTTAAGTAACACCTTACTTCTCTTCTCTCCTTGCCACTTCTACTTCTTAGATACACAGTCCTTTCTCCGTGCAGAATTGCTGCTACACGGAGAGCTAGGTTTCATGGTATAGCAATGAAAATTTTGTTAACCTCCAAATTTTATTCAAGTGCTATGCTAGAAAACTTGGAAGAGCTTCTTACATGTTTTACCAAGATAAACCAGTGAAATAAAAGTAGATACAGGAATAAAAGCATCATTTTCTGCTGTAGAATAACTTTGGGAAGTATTAACATCAAATGATCAGTATCTTCCCACTAAAGCTATCTCAAAACATGGACACCATGGTGTTCCTCTCATGGCTCAGCGTTTAACAAACCCAACTAGCAACCACGAGGATGTGGGTTCGATCCCTGGCCTCACTCAGTGGGTTAAGGATCTGGCGTTGCCATTAGCTGTGGTGTAGGTCGCAGATGCAGCTTGGATCCCGAGTTGCTGCGGCTCTGGCGAAGGCCAGTGGCAACAGTTCCAGTTGGACCCCTAGCCTGGGAACCTTCACATGCCATGGATACGGCCCTAAAAAGACAGGAGAAATAAAAAACAAAAACAAAACACCACCATGGACACCAGATAAAATCTTTTTCTTCCTTTCTCCTAATTCTTAAGAGAGGTTTTAACTATAATTTCTCCTGGATACCAAAGCAGAAATGTTCTTCAGGGACAGAAATTAAATAAAGACATTACAACAAACAAATACATAAAACAATGTTTAAATAACCATAATTAAGAAATACAAAATGACTTTAGATACTATCCCCCCAACAGATGAACCGAAACTGATAAAACTCAGTGTTGTCAAAGGTGACAAAACCGACTCACAAACTACTTGTAGTGTAAACTGGTAACCTTTTCACAAGGCAATTTGCCCATACTTGGTCCATTAAAATGATCACTGCACATACTTCATGACATACCAAATCTACAGCCAAGTTATACTGAGGATGCCTGCAAAGCTAAAGAGACAGACAAGACACTGGTTATAACACTGCAAGTAACAGCGAACACCTAGACACAAACTTAATGCTCATCAGTATCCTCAGTGTATAATGGAATTATAAACACCCAAGAACAAAACGGTGATGTAGAAAAAAATCTGTAAATGAAAAATCAAGCCATAAGTAATATGCACAGTGTAATTTTATTTGTTTATCAACAGAAAAGGAAAAAATATAAAGACATGGTGGTCTATATTCTAGATGAACTAGCTAGCACTATACTAAACATGCTAATGTATCCCAAAAAAATTATTGGAGGATAATTAAGAAATTGATAACAACAGAAACTGAGGGATAGGGTCACCTGGGCAGTGGGACTTTTATTTTTCATTTTCTATCTTGCTCTACTGCTTTAACTTGATACTCTGCTCCTATGTCACTTTTACTTAGAATCTTTATTTAGACTGCTCTTCAGCCCCAGACCATAGCAGAATTTTGTAACACTGGCCACATCCCTCTGTGGGATGAAGCTCACTACCCACACCCCATCATCCCCAGCACCATCATACCATAACACCAAAGTTCCAACTCGGAACTTACGTAATGGATGGTTTCAGAGCTGACATTTCCCCCACCGCTTTTCTTCTTTCTTCACATCCTTAAGTTATTTGTGCTGATTTTGGCTTCTCTTTCGCTAAAACATAAGCTCGTCTTTCTCTAAAATATAAGCTAGTCTGAGAACAGGGTCAATGTTTTAGTCCTCGCTCCCCCCTTTCCTACCCCCTATGCCTTCAAGCACAGTGCCTCACAGGTGTGAGTAATAAAGAAATGTTAGATTTGCTTTATAAGAGAAGATTTTAGCCTGGAGGTTAAAATTTTATTTTAAAGGGAAGAAACTACCACACTTTCCTGATCATATGCATGTGGTAATAAATCACCTCCACATTACAGAAAGAAACACTGAGGTACTTTACGTTTATAATTTGCCATTATTAAACAACTAAGTAAAAGATGGAGAAATGGCGATTGAAATATTAAAAGAACTCCAAATAAAATTTTAAATGGTATGAAAATATGCATACTTTCATTAGGTATGCCATATGGGCCAAAAGAATATAAGCAAAGAAAAAGAAATCTGAAGTGAAGGAAAAAATGTTATAATAATCTCCTCATTTCCAATAGTGTCAACTACAATTTCAAGAAGAAAAGAAAAAGCATTGGTTTCAGCTCCGAGTACACATTTATAACAGTGAATAGAACTACACATCAGAATGGAATGATTATTGATTTCTTAATGGATTACTGCTGCACAAATTTACACTCACCAAAAAACCATCAATCTTTGGGTAATAATTATAAACCTATCACAGTACATACAGAATTCTGACTGAATTGAAACTTACTGCTATCTGCCGGGAAATGACCAATTTTCTATTTCTCCAGCTCCAACCACAATACAGAATGGTGAGCAGATACTTACATCAAATGCTATTATAGGCTATGGTTTGTAACAGCCACAACATGCTCCATCTGTAAATTGCTATTAGAGAGGTAAACAATCAGGTCCTGGTGGACATTTTTATTATTATTCATTAGCTATGGAAACTGTAAATAAAATGGGCATCAGGCAGTTACACTTGTCAAAAGCCTATCACTACTGGTAGGTTGTGGAGAAGAGGTCAAGGGCAAACAGTACATTAACTGAAGTCACGCTGCTCTGACTTTCCATCCTAACTTCAACACCACCCCCCCCAAATCTGTATCAGAAACACTTAAACCACTAAGATACAAAGGTTAGGACTCTCTAAATCCTAAGTGTGTGCTTAGGTAATCACAATTTTACTAAATACCAAGTGAAACACCATTACGATTAAAATATTATTTTCCAAAAAGAAAACCCCATTATGTCAGTTCCACCTAGCAGCCTTTAATCACTGGATAATTATGTGATCCAGTATTAATCAATTAAGTTTCTAATTCTCGTGTTTTCCAGCTGTAGGGTTTAGATAACACCACTTCCTTCCAGATAGTTAATCCCATTCTGAATACCTTATTGATCTATATTACACACATATAGTCATAGAATGAAGATAGTTAATCCAACACAAAAATAATTTGCTATAAATGGTACACTCATTGTCATTTTCTCTTTAGATTCTAATGTACTATTGGAATTTTTTGTTAGATATATCAATTTTCTTTTCTAAAAAGTTATATGCAATTTTTCCACCCAATTAATTTAAAAAAATGTATTTCCAAAACATGCTAGGAACTAAAAAATGAGATTTGATTGTTTTTAGAAAGAATTACCTTTCCTAAGTACTAAGAAACTATTAAATTACCCTGATAAGCGACCATAATAATTAAAATTCTATTAAGTATAATATAAAGTCAAATATAGAAGCTAAATAAGGTTACCATAGTAAAATAAAATTACTTGGTGAAACATTACAATTGATTTGTGAAACTGAAATTTGCAGATGGCAAACTTGGGTTTTTTCTTTGTTTTTCTAGTGGGAAAGTCTAAAGGTTATAACAGTCGAATTAAAAAAAAAAATTCTCCATGAGGATGTGGGTTCAATCCCTGGCATCACTCAGTGGGTTAAGGATCTGGCATTGCCATGAGCTGTGGTGTAGGTCACAGATGAGGCTCGGATGTGGCGTTGCTGTGGCTGTGGTGTAGGCTGGCAGCTGTAGCTCCGATTCGACCCCTAGCCAGGGAACTTCCATATGCCATATATGCCGCAGTGCAGCCCTAAAAATAAAGGCAAAAATAAATAAATAAATAAATAAACAAACAAACATTCTCGGAGTTCCCATCCTGGCACAACGGAAACTAATCTGATTAGGAACCTTGAGGTTGCGGTTCGATCTCTGGCCTTGCTCAGGGTTACGGATCCGGTGTTGCCAAGAGCTGTGATGTAGGCTGCAGACGTGGCTTGAATCTGGCGTTGCTGTGGCTGTGGTGTAGGCCTGCAGCTACAGCTCCAATTAGACCCCTAGACTGGGAACCTCCTTATGCAGCAGGTGCAGCCCTAAAAATAAAAAGACCAAAAAAAAAAAAGGAAATATTCTCTAGAAGGCAAGAGACAACTTTAGACTGAGTTGATACTATTTATATTTCAAGTAATATCTTAGGAATCATGTGTAATAACTACAAAACTCATATGCAAATATTTATAATCTATAAACAATAAGTTAATTGTGCTGGAAAATGAACTAGGTGCTTTGTGTAAATTATTGCATTTGTTTCTTAAAATCTTATGGCAGGTATTATTATTTACAGCTGAGGGAACTCAGTGTAGAAAATCCAAGGAACAGTCCCAAGGTCACACAGTTGAAAAACAACCGAATATCAGCAAGTCCCTACAATTCACCTTAAAAAAAGGAGCAGAGCCTGAACTTGACCCCATGACTGCGTACCTGGAAAGTCTTAACCTCTTCCACTGGGCCTCATTCCAAAACATAAGAACAGCTGTGCCCATAGGGACTGCTATGTTCCAGAGAAAACAGATACCAATATTTACTGTAAGTGGAGTAAATGAACAAATGAATGAAAAGAAGGAATGAGCATATTATGGAAGGGATGGAAAACAGGCCAAAGCGCAAGAACACAAGGATTTAAACAACTGTTCTACTCTCTCCATATGTGACGTTGGGCCTCAATATACAGATTTCTAAAATACAGGCTTTGGAATAGATATTACAGTACAAAATACTGTGTTTACTAAACCTGTGCATGTGCACGCACAGGCATACACAAATACAAACACACACAGAGAATTCTATTTATGGAAGGGGAAGAACAGGAATTCAGTCATTCCTTGTATCCATATTTATCATCCACTATTTCCTGGCCCAGTTCTGAGTGTTAGGGTTACATCAGTGACCAAGACAAATGTTCCTCAAGTGTGTTTTGGGAGAAGAGAAAAATAAATAAATTAGATAAATTCAAATACCATTAAGTATAACAAAATGCAATAAGGTAATACCATAGAATGCCTCAAAGGGGACTTACTTATCAAGAGTGCTCAGGAAAAGCCTCCTCAAGGACGCAGCAGTTGAATTGAAAGCAGAAAAGAAGGAGGCTTCATACAAAATTATGAAGTAAGTATTCCAAACCCTCAAATGAAATGAACATGACACATCCACGGAAAAGAAGGAGGGGAGGTACTGTGAGAGTTCAGTGAAGAAGAAGAATGGAAGACTAAGAGTCAGAGACAGAGGCAGGAGTCATGTCCTGTAGGATCCTATAGACTTTTGGAAAGGAATTTCAAATTTATCCTATTTTCAACACAAATATTTAGTATTTAAAGTCATGGATGGTTATAATCTGATTTAGGTTTTAGAAAGTGCAGGTCTGATTAGTGGATGGGTATGGGGCAGAGAGGAAAAGAATGGAGGCAGAAAGACAAGCTATGCATTTTTGTACTATTTTAGGTATGGAGGACTAGGAAATGATGGTAGCTCAGACTAAAGTTGTAGGAGTGAACATGGTGAGAATTATGTAAGTTCAAGATAGATTTCAGAAGTGGAGCCAATGCCTTCCAATGGACAATATGCAGAGTGTGAGGAAAGGAACAGTACCAAATACAGACTGGAAAATCAAAGCATTGGCAGTATCTAAAGAAATACACAGAAGGAGACAGTGACCTGCAGATGGAAACCTAAGGGCTGCTAATAGATGCTGAACGCCAGATGTTTTCTGTTCAGTGAGTAATTGGAAGCCCCTGATTATGATACTTCTAATGAAGTCCCTCCCTCTCTATTTCTTTCTCTCAGAGACAGTAAATCCTTCTCACTTTTCTATCAAAAGCTTCTGGTTTTCTGATATCAACTAACTGGACCATTTCCTTTATCTCAATAGCCAGTAACCTGGAAAATCAAAACACATGGTCAAAAGAGAAACTTGGAAATAAATACCAATTATCAAGCCCAGGGTCTCTCACAGGCAGCAAAGAAGCAAAATACCAAATTCAAAGAATGAGAGAATTTTAAAGCAAAAAGAAAAAAAAAAAAGGCTGTGGTTGTGCCCATTCAGATACATGAAAATATATCAGTATCCAAAATATCCATGACACTTGAATAGCAAGCATTTGGGAGAGTACTGAGGTTCCCCAACATCCTGAAGAGCTGCCCAAGTAGGTAACAATGCACTTTAATTGATTAAAAACAACCTTGCTAGCAGCTAAAAGTATTTTACAGTAATTCAGCTCCAATCACTGAAAAAGATGGTAAACAGAAAATTACAGATTGATGACCACAAAAGGTTCTTTTCAGCAAAAACTGCAGATGACCTGTTATCATTAAATTGCTACTAAAGCGATATAAGCATTTTTTTTTTTTGTCTTTTTGCCTTATCTAGGGCCCACCTGCGGCACATGGAGGCTCCCAGGCTAGGGGTTTAACAGGAGCTGCAGCCACCGGCCTGCGGCCACAGCCACAGCAACGCAGAATCCGAGCCGCATCTGCAACCTACACCACAGCTCACGGCAATGCCGAATCCTTAACCCACTGAGCAAGGCCAGGGATGGAACCCGCAACCTCATGGTTCCTAGTCGGATTCGTCAACCACTGAGCCACAACGGGAACTCCGATATAAGCATTTTCAGTTCAGTTAAGATTAAGTACATTGCTTTCCCACATATGCCAGTTAAATATTATAGGCTTAATTTACAGAACCTGTGCCAAGCAAACTACATTTCATGAGCTTCCAAATAACGTACAATTTTAACAATAAGAAAAAAATAAAAAGAAAAACCAAAGGTAGAGAAGCAATAAAATGATTACATCTTTAGAAAATGTTAGAATGTAAATAGTAAGACTTGGTATTCTCCATTCTATTAAATATACTGCTTGATTTTTTTTTTTTTGTAGCAATAGGAATGATTACAAATATTTGTAAACTAGATAACGATTGGGTGCTCATCAAAATTCTTGGACAGGAGTTCCCACTGTGGCTCAGCAGGTTTAGAACCCCATATAATGTCCCTGAAGATGCAGGTTTGATCCCTGGCCTAGCTCAGTGGGTTTGGGATCCAGCATTGTTGCAAGCTGCAAAATGGGTTGCACATGCAGCTTGGCTTAGGCGTTGCTGTGGCTCTGGTGCAGGCCTGCAGCTGTAGCTCCATTCAGCCCCTAGCCCTAGAACTTCTGTATGCTGAAGATGCAGCTGTAAAAATAAAAATAATAAATAAAATAAAATTAAATTAAATTAAATATTTGGTTGTACACATTTAAACAATTATTTTGAGAAAGGATTCAGATAAAAACTTGGGGAAAAAAGAACTTTCATAAATGTTGGGTATCTGATCCTAAGTACTATTAAAATAATTATATCATGGATGAATGTGATAATTACCACAACTGCTCTAAGAAAATTAAAGTATGGCCTCAGAATCTAGCATAAGCAGAACTGTGTACAGTTTCAAGGAAGAGCCGTTTGACTTATGGGTCTTTTAATTATCTTTGAGATTTATCTACCAGGTAAGATTTGCCTAAAAACAACAGAAGTCTGATTCCCATTTTCATGTATGTCTACTAAACGGCTCTGTTATGATTTAAGAGATCTTAATCAAAGAAATTAGCAATCTTTATTAGACAAAACAATAATAATAACTTTAAAACTATAAATTTTCCCAACAATACCTCAACTCATACTTCTGAACAAAAAAATAACCAAAATGTCTTGAGGTGAACTCAGTTTATTTGTCTATGTGATATATGTATGTATATACACATACACATACATAAAATCCAGACTCTCTACAGATCTTTTAAATGGATTTATAAAATCTGTCTCTTTATTGTGGAACTACACTGCCCTAAAAACTTGCACCTTTATGAAGCCACATGAGGCTTCTAAGCACTTGAAGCTTTTAGTCCAACATAGTATTCTGCTTGAATGAGTGCTGAGAAGAGAGTTAAGAGTCTAAGCTAGCACTAACTTTAGACCATTTATTTTAAAACTGCCT
The DNA here is from genome assembly GCA_004024745.2 of Catagonus wagneri. Classification (NCBI taxonomy): domain Eukaryota; kingdom Metazoa; phylum Chordata; class Mammalia; order Artiodactyla; family Tayassuidae; genus Catagonus; species Catagonus wagneri. The sequence continues at coordinate 13,117,736 of PVHT021183688.1, read as the reverse complement.
TGTGGGTAAAAAGACTAGCTGGGTGATATGTCCTCAGAACACACAGTGCTGAAGTGACCAGATCTGTGGGGTCAATCTGAGTAACAACTTACAGAAATAAATGAGTTACATCTCTAATGCGTCCAGTCAGATAGATAAGCAATTCATATTAACTCATAATGTAGTTAAAAATTAAGAGGCAACCTTCTTAATTGAGAGACAGATACAAGTAAGGCACTGTGTTAGCTAACTTCAGTGGAAAAGAGAAACGAATTTTGCTTGAAATGTGTTAGACCCTGTGACAGAAGCTTTGTTAAAGTTATTTTACTAATCCTCAAGACACTCCAAGAGATCAGTACTAAGGTTCCCTATTTGACAACAAGGAAATGGAGACTAGCACAGCACAGCCCAAGACAGAAATCCAAGTCCGATCAGCACTAAAGTCAGGTTCTGACTGCTACCCTCAGGCTGCAGAGATTACAGTCATTTCCCCTGCCCCCCAGGAGATTCCAGTCTTACAGGGGAGATAAGATGTATACCAGCCATGGAGTAATGGTAAAACAAGATAGGAAGTGATAAAGGATTCCTAGTTTTTTAGAGAGGAAACTACTCTTGGATAAAAAGGAGCATCTGGCTTTAAGGACTGATCACACTGTCATTAGGTTCACACTAACACAGACCCAGGGGAAAAAACTTCCAACATGAAAAGCAAAATGTGCATCTCTAAGTGATCTAATTAGAATATACAAAGATTTCTGCATCTTTTAACCAAATGGCCTGTGAGTAGTCTGTTTATATGTAGTCTGCTATAAATTCTTTTTAAAGAATATCCACTTTTCTTCCTGATCATTCACAAGGGGGAAAAAATGGACATTACCGGAGTCAGATATATAGTTCTGAGAATTCCAGATTTGTAATAGAGAGATGGGCAGTGATGTAGGATATACTCCATGAGTATGGAAATTCACAGAATTTCAGATCCATACAGGGAATTCACTTACCCGCACATCTGGTTTAGAGCAAACAAGACCCCACTCTAGCCCAGGTCAGAAGGGAGGCACATTGTGCAGTCGAATCCCGCTACCAAACACATCTTCTGAACTGCCACCCTCAAATGAAGTGCATTCCCACCGCATAATTACCATTTCAATTACATTCCTCATAAACAGAGCAGGTTTATTTGTGATTCGCTTTAATTAGGTAATTTTAGTTTCATTTCTTTAGTAATTGATTTGAATACAATAGAATTAATAACTGCCTCATATCCGCACACACATTTCTTTTCAAACAAGGACATTCTGACAGCACTCAGACAGATGAAGAGCAAAAATATCCCGTCAGTGATCAGACACTTTGAGTTTTATCAAGAATGCTTTGGACTACTTCTTTAAAAAATTGTTGTTGATTAAAAGCAGACTAAAAGCATGATATAATTTTTATATGTTATAAAAGTACATGTAGGTGAGAGCTTCTTCTTGGTTATTTGATTCAAGGTTTTTCTCATACTCTTTCTATCTAAGGATAACATAATAGCCACCATTCTGGCTAACGTACCACATGCCAATCACCGTTCTGCAGCTTTTACATATATTATTTCTAATGCTCGCCACTCCTCTGACCAGGCAGATTATTAATATCCTTGTTTTACAGAGTGAGACTCTAAGAGATGAAATCTCTCTCTAGAGATCACACATTTGACATATATCCGGACTTACTTTTTTATACTACACAGGGAGGGGAAGACGAAAATTCATTCAATTCTGTAATTTAAAAAATATGTGCATATTATTGTTTAATAACAAATAAAATACTTAAGTAACACTAGGAAGAATAGACTCTTCTGAGACTGTTTAAATAAATATTAAGTTCAAGTTTTAATGAACACATCGTATGCTAGATGTAAAAGTGTTTCGAACAGTATAAAATAGTTTACAAACAAAATGTTACTTTTAATAGGCTTAAAAAGTTTGTTTTTTCTTCAGCTAGTTAAACATATACCCTGATCTTGTTTTTATTATTTAGGGCTTAGCAAATTTCTCCTTCAACAATCATACATGTGCAAGCTTCATCTCACGTCTGAAAAATTTTTACTGCAGTATTATCACAAGGTTAATTTTAGAAGAGTATTCCAGTGGGTAACAGCCAGCCTGGGAATTCTAAATCTCTGACAGGGTATGAGCTCAAGAAAAAATTTTGAAACACTCAGCGCTAGTGTCTTAGATACTTCAGGAGGAAAATGGAAAAAACAAGAGATCAGAGAACAAAAACTGGATGCAAAACCCCATCTCATCTGCTCAATATCAAGTTCCTTCTTCAGCGCAGCCTCCCAAGGGGGGGAGGAGGAAGAAAAAGCAGAGAAAGTTCCTACTGTGTCTGGCAGGCTTTTGGTCTCCCTAACTCCCCGATGAGCTTTCCCACTGAAGTGAAGTAAAAAGGCAATTGAGGGACAAGACCAAAGTTGAATGCCTCAGCGATAATTTAGGAACACAACCAGTTAGAATTCTTCTCAGACACAGCACATACTTCACTTTTGCAAAAGCTGAAAGCAATAGATTAGTCCAAGGCGGCCATCAGTAACACCACTGATTTAAGGTAGCAAACAATGTATTCTAGGTATCACAGACTTCTCTACTGCTTCAATCTTCCCATCTTTCTAGGCTGAAACCCTTAGGATTTTAGTTCTTCTAGCCGGTCTATGCCCATTTGTCACTCCCTGGCTAACAGATATACTTCTTTCTACTGAAAATCAAGTTTTATCATTTATCTTCTACCAGAAACTACTCTATTCTGTTTGCCACATTTCTCAATATCCAAGCAAGAGGTAGCTTCCTTAATTAACTTACAAATTCAGATTTTTCTTTTATCCTTCTTTTTTCTTTTTTTTTTTTTTTTGGCTGTGCCCACAGCATGTAGGAGTTCCCGGACCAGGGATCAAATCCACACCACAGCAGCAACCAGAGCTGCTGCAGTGACAATGCCAGGTCTTTAACCTGCTGTGCCACAAGGGAACTCCTACAAACTCAGATTTTTCTGTATTTATGCTTTCTGAAAGAAGAAAAAGGGGAGGGAAATATCCTATTTTAAATCTGCCCTATTCCTCCCTCTAGTAGATCTACTAACTTGAGTGGCTTCTGTGCCTTGTCCCTCACTTCTGGATTTGTCATTTGTATTCTTGAGCTAGCTCTCTTCTCTGTTTTCTATACTTCACACCTCTACTCTTTCAATGAGCAACACAATGGAATTTTAAATTGATGAACATAAAAAAGAGACAAAAGCCCTTTTCAAAAAGCCAACATGGGAGTTCCCGTCCTGGCTCAGCGAAAATGAACCCGACTAGGAACCATGAGGTTGTGGGTCTGATCCCTGGCCTCACTCAGTGGGTTAAGGATCTGGCATTGCTGTGAGCTGTGGTGTAGGTCGCTGACATGGCTCAGATCCTCGTTGCTGTGGCTGTGGCCGTGGCTGTGGCTGGCAGCTGTAGCTCTGATTAGACCCCAAACCTGGGAACCTCTACCTACCAGGGGTGTGGCCCTAAAAGGACAAATGACAAAAAAAAAAAAAAGGGCCAACTTGACTATCATATACAAAACAGAAAAGAAAACCTAAGGATGAATTCAAACTAATTCTACTTAGATTTATTCTGGCATCATAATGCTACATGTCTCCTTACCATTGCTAGAAGTACACTTATATGTATATTATTTACTTCACGGCATCTCATGCTATGAATGAATACCACTCCAGAAAAATTTCAGAGTATGTAATTTTATTTGGAAATTCCACTGTCTTAAAACCTTAAGAAAGTAACTTATATTCAGACTAAATCTAAAATAATATTCAGGAAGTCTGTAGATGGTATTTGTACATGAGAATACCTTTTCTTCAGTTTATATCAAGAGCAGCAATCTATTTTCCTAAGTCTATAATATGACTGAAATTTCAAGGTTAGACCTTTCCAATTTAAGATATCATCTCTTAGAAAAGAGCTCTGTACTTCATTTCTTTGAGAAGATAGTTGACTGAATTAGGTTTTTTTTAATTATACAAGTAAAATATATTTTATAAAAGATCAAAATGATACAGAACCATTTAGAATAAATGATAAAATACTCTATTTACCTTCACATAACCCAAAGTAAACCCTACCAAGAATATAGTCTTTCCTTCCTAATTCTTTGCTTTTACACACACATGCACACACATACACTTTTAAAACATAAATGGCACTCTCTTGCACATACAGTTGTATGTGGTATGATACAACTGTTTCATTTACTACAATTTCTCTGATTTGCTTAAAAAAATACCAGATCTTCAAATTTGTTACCAAATACTATATTCAAACTGTGGAACCAACTAAAACTACTCAAATTTATCAAGAAATTTTAAGGTAAATAGACTTACTATAAGAACAATTTATGTAAAAATAATGTATCTAATTTTTTTTATATTTTTGTCTTTGCTCTATTGAGGGCCACACACACGGCATATGGAGGTTCCCAGGCTAGGGGTCGAATCGGAGTTGTAGCTGCTGGCCTACACCACAGCCACAGCAACACTGGATTCGAGCCATGTTTGCAACCTACACCACAACTCACAGCAACGCCGGATCCTTAACTCACTGAACAAGGCCAGGGATCAAACCTGTGTCCTCATGGATTCTAGTCGGGTTCATTAACCACTGAGCCACAACAGGAACTCCTCCAAAATACTGTACTTTAAATTGTTTTATTGGGGCAGGTGGGTATTTCTTTTTTGTTTGTTTCTGTTTCCAAAAAAACTGAAGCCAAAGACTGTCATTAGGACATTCATTTGTCATAGTTCTGACAAATGGCAGTATGTAATTCATATTTTGAGATTTTAAAAACAGCAAACTCACAAAAAAATATCTCATATCTCATATTTCTTTTTCTGGCTCTAAGTTATGTTCAAATAAAATCTATCACTACTTTCAAATATTTTGTGAACATTCAGCAGTATAATTCATTTTATATTTCAGAAGATTACATGACAATAAATGCTTTTAAAGTATTTGTAACTTTAAAGTAGTACCTAAAGATTACAGGTAATACTTACCTATTTTCAATACCTAAAAATTCTTAAACAGCCCAATTTCCAAGCTCTAAGTGATATATAGATAAAATAAGCCACCTTTTCTTATAAAAATAAGTAAACCTATTTCAACAAGAATTAAACAATTCCTGTTGTGGCTCACTGGTTAACAAACCCGACTAGTACTCATGAAGACGTCGGTTTGATCCCTGGCCTTGCTCAGTGGGTTAAGGATTCGGCGATGCTGTGAGCTGTGGTGTAGGCTCCAGACGCAGCTCAGATCCAGTGTTGCTGTGGCTGTGCTGCAGGCCAGCAGCTACAACTTCGATTCGACCCCTAGCCTGGAAACCTCCATATGCCCTCGGTGTGGCCCTAAAAGAGACAAAAAAAAGACAAAAAAAAGGAATTAAACATAAATCCTCAGCGCTAAAATGTATACAAATGCTACTCTTCATCAAAAAGATAACAGATGTATTGAAGATAAGGTGATCTACCTTATCTTCTGAATAACAAAGATACTGACATGAGACTGATTAAAAGACTTGAAAGACGTGTCTTATAAAAGAAATATATTTCCAAATGTAAGTATAACTAAAATGTTTGCTTTGAACAGCAGAAACAGAACAACAAGACTCTTCATGAAAATGACCATAACAGGAAATGTTTTATATAGTTGCAGAAGAAACAATTCCTCTTTAGAACTCAGCCAGAAATTCTTAAAGTTAATTCAACAGAGAGACCAATGTAGTTCCCTAGCACTTCAAAATATAGCCAAGCCCTGCATACTGATGTCTTAGTAAGTGGTAGGTAGAGTTGACACTGTCAGGTGTAAGGAGAGCTACAGCTTCCATGATAATAAGAGAGCAATGACAAAAATGTCAAAGGTGTAGACACCTAGAATGTTAATTTATTAGAACGTGACTTTACACTGATTAATTATATGCTCCTCAAAATATCTGGCAAGCATAAAAGTTAATTGAAGCATTCCATTTTGTATATGCAGTTTTAAAGAAGTGATAGAGAATTGATTTTAAAATTATAAGTATATGGAGTTAAATCTATAAACTCTAAATGTGCCATATAAAGATATTAGTAATGAAGATGATGATGACTATAAAATATTCATGGAAACATTCACACTAACTCAGATTCCACTGAACACGACAGTGTAGAAGCAGAAAACTCAAGAGCTGTTTGAAATCTTGAAGATCATCTGTTTGGGACTGATCTGAAGATTACAAAGTCCTTTTGAGGGTGACCCATGGTTAAAATAAATACAGAGACCCTAACAAAGAAAATCACAGGTAAAATGTTTTCAGAATTATCTCAACATCGAAGAAATCAACTTTCCAAATTTCCTCAAATAGATCAGTAATAACATTCTTTAAATACATATATGTAATACGCTAATCCAAGTAGTTCCTTAATTGAAGAAATTGCTGGGCTCCTACAATGACCCAGTATGACACTGTATACTGGAAAAGAAGAAGTAGATAAGGCATCACCATTTCTCCAAAGATTCACATCTGGAAAATCTCTACCTTCTTTATAATCAATGTGTGGCTCCAAAATAGAGCTGTGTGCTTTGAAAAAATATTCTTGAAGTCACACTCAGTAATTAAGATAGGCTTCCCTATGAACTAAACTAAAATACTATAGTTTTCTATAAAATCTCATTTGTTGCTGTCAGACTACTTCAATGATTTCACAAAGCTAGTGTGATATTTGTTCCCCCTGACCTATAAACTAGGAGCACTTCTTGACCCCGGGCTGACGTAAGGTGTCTTTCTCAGGTGGCAGTGCTATTTTCTGTCTTCATCTAAAATAGATATTAAGACCGCCTAAACTGCTGACCACATCACCCACCCATATTTCTGTGAACGGAAATTTGAATTTAAGGTAACAGTAGTTAAGAGTATCCTTTAGAGGCGTTATAAGATTGCTTTCATAGAGTCAAGGTATAAAACCAACATTTAACACATCTAAGCAGAAACATACAATTGCATTAAAGAAAACAAATAGGTTCTAGACTTAAATTCGTTATACCCTGATTAAATGTATGAATGTAAGTTAAAAACTGAATCTGGGGGATTTAGCCAAGGAAGCCAATACAAAAGACTCGGTGTTTTGGCTGAGCCTATATCTAGGGAATCTAAATCCATGTCCATTCAGGGAAGAAGGAATTGGACAAAAGACTTCAACTACAGGGCTCCAAATGGCAATGCTATCTCTATTGTGATAATGAATATATCAGGCTCTCTTGCTCTGATGCCACTAAACATTTGAAGGATATCACTATCTCCCTTTGTTCAGATTCCTTGCTAACTAAATGACCTTTGCTGTTTTACCCATATAGGTCAGTTCACAAGAAAAAATGTGGTAAAGCCAACTGGAGTGATCCAGATCCTATGTTAGTGGGTTAGGGTTTTGTTTGTTTCTTTGTGTTCGTTTTGGGTTTTTTTTTTATTATTATTATTACTTTTATCTTTTTAGGACTGCACCTGTGGCATACAGAAGTTCCCAGTCTAGGGGTCAAACTGGGCTGTAGCTGCCGCCCTACACCATAACCACAGCAACGCCAGATCTGAGCCTTGTCTGTGACCTACACCACAGCTCATGGCAAAGCCAAATCCTTAACCCACTGAGCGAGGCAGGAATTGAATCCGAGTTCTCATGTATACTAGGCGGGTTCGTTACTGCTGAGCCACAACGGAAACGCCTATTTGTATTATGTTTAATCAAAGTATAGATATAAACTGTCATTCTGATTTTAAATATCAATTTTGCAAGCCTGTTCAATGTGAATCAACCTTGAGATGATGGGACCACTCAATACGTCGCCAAATCAAGTTTCAGAACTTACAAGGCTGAGAACCAAATCCTACATTATAAAAAATTTCTTGGGGAAATGTTATCCTGTGGGAAGCTATTTTAGAAGCTGGTTGTATTTTCATCTTCGTTTCATTGTGCATCTTCAAATTTATAGACTTTTGAAGAGCTCTCAGAGGTAAAAAGTGAGAAGCAAGTCATTTATCTACAATGGATATAAATCATGGTGAGCACATCACACTTATTTGAGTCTAAATGCAATGGGATTATTAATATCTCAAATAAAACAAGAATTCATTTGGACCTTGAAAAATAACAACCTCTCAAAAAAAAAAATAAATAAATCCCTTACATATTTTTTGTGACTCAGTAGCAGCAGTGCATAATAAATGTTTGCTAGATCAATGACTAAAAGATAAAAAATAACTCTATCACAAGTTCTGAATCTCCACATAACAGAAAATCTGAGATGTTCATCATTAACATTCATCTGAAATTTCACGGTGTTTTGGGTAATCAGAGCTTACATTTTCAAGATGGAGCTCTATAATACATATTTTGAGGAAACAGATATATTAATTAAGATGTTTTCTATACCACACTTTCCTTCTAGATTATTTTATCCCAAGGGGTAAAATACTATAAATGTTTAAAAAAATTAAGTATGTACCAAATAACTTTCAAATAATATATACCATGCTGTATATTTATCTCAAAGTTTTCAAAAAGGCTCTGCATAAAATCATTAAATTCTTTGGCTATTAGTATAGCAGAACTCACTAGTACTTAACAAATTTTATAGTTTTAAACTATAAAATTATATGTGAGAAATAATTTATAGAATAAGGACAAATCATTACAATAGAGGCATTGGAGAATGTGGCATATATTAGCCTTATGACTTTTTAAACTATATAACCATCAAAGTTATGATATTAAATAGATCACAACTGTTTTTTGTTTTTCTTTGGTCATGACCATGGCATGTGGAGGTTCCTGGGTAAGTGACAGAACCCAAGCCACAGCAGCAGCTCAAGCCACAGCAGTGACAACAGCAGATCCTTAACCCACTAAGCCACCAGGGAACCCCAACCACCAAATTTTAAGGAGAAAGGCTGACATGTTTTGTTTAAAAGTCAGTGAGTCAATTATATCAATTAATCGAACTTCTGAGACTAGTATAAAAGGACTCCATTAAGAAAAAGAGTTCGTTAAAACCTGTGCTCATACACTGTAAAATAGAATTTTTTCTTTTCTTTTTAGGGCCGCACTCGCGGCACATGGAAGTTCCCAGGGTAGGGGTCGAATTGGAGCTGCAGCTGTTAGCCTGCACCACAGCTACAGCAACACAGGATCCAAGCTGGGTCTGCGACCTATACCGCAGCTCAGGGCAACAATGAATCCTTAACCCACTGAGTGAGGCCAGGGATCAAACCTGCATCCTCCTGGATCCTAGTCGGGTTTGTTAACCGCTGAGCCACAATGGGAACTCCTAGAATTTTTATTTAATGAGGCAGTTGGGGAAATAAGGTCACTGATCAAACGCTGAGAATTACTGATGGAAGAATTTTTTTAAGAAATACTAGACTATTGTTAAAGTAATACAGAAGGGACAGTAACCAAACCACAAGCTACATATTAGATTTCACTAATGAGAAAAACTCACACTTCAGTCTAATCTATCCTCCTTCTGCCTGATTGCAAATTCCAAATTCAAACTCCCTGTATACAGAATTAAACTAAATTTTTTCCTGGAAACCTGCTCCAGTATTTTCTAACGTCTCTAATGGAACCTACTGCCATCTATCCGATAATCTAGAGATCATCATCATGAACTTTCTCCTCTCCTTAACCTTCCTATCCAAGTCCTGTTCACTTTAAGCTAGTAAGTATTTCTCAAAGTCTTCTCTTCCTTATTATCTCCACTACCACTAGTTCTCATGACTTCTCACTCTGTTAACAACAACACCCTGTTAAAGAAGCCCCTGCCCCTACACTGGTCCCTAGGCATAATCTTTTTCCCCATCTTGCAGCTGGTATGCTCCATGTCAACAAAAAGACTGAAGTCATCTGCTTTGTTAAAACCTTGTGCTCCCTTGAAAACAAAATCTAAGTTTCCTCTCATATAAGATATTCCATTATCTTATCCTGGTTAATTTTCCAGAGTCATCTCTGCCCTCAAATTCCAAGGCCTCAAGTATACACTCCAGAAATACCAATTTCCTTCTGTTTCCCAGAACATATCATGTTATTTCTCAGCTTCCACTGTGGGATCCTTTAGTGAACAAGCCTTCCTCTTCTCTCCTAAATCCTATTCACTTAATAAGTCTCAGCTTAAGCAGCCTCTCCCTCCAGGAAGTCTTCCCAAACCAGTACCACCCCTCACTCCCCATAACAATAAGAACACAGAGCTTATCTTAGTATGATGCCCTATTTTGACGTCTCTTTCAAAGCAGAGCGTGTGCTCCAGGAGGACAAAGTGTACTATTCACCTCCGGATTCAACTTACAGTGCCTGATACATAAAAGACACCTTATAAATCATTTGTTGAATTAATCAGTTAGAACAACATAGCAACATAAGTGATAATTATGTTTTAAACTTACTTCAAATTTAAAACACCTAAACCATTACCCCTAAAATGCACAATTAGCAACAATTAGGTCTACAATTTATTAGTTACCATCAAATGAGAAACATGGTACTATTAGAAGCAATAAATAAGGTAAAACTTTAGATACAGATTTTCAAAGAAAAATTGATTCTAGATATGCATAGTTTACTCAATTAAGAGGAAATTTTTCTTTTTCCATTCTTAACGACTGGTGTCTCTGGAGCACAAATAATAAGCGATGATTTTCTTTACATATAGCCAAAAACATAAGACTATGTTCAGGGACACTGAAACCTAATAAAAAAGATTTGTAGCACATAGACAAACTCTACTTCTTTCTAAAAAAAAATCATCATAAATACTTTAAATCATAGAGGGGTTTTTCCTAAACTTTTACTCTATATTATTAGAAATAATATAGACAAGAGCACAGACCTGAATTTCAAACAAATACAGATTTGGATAAAAAACTTTCTTATGAGTCATTAATTGATACAAAAGTAACTTGACAGCTCTGAGTGAAAGCGGCAATGATTTATTGGATCTGAGCAGGTATCGGGAACTGTGCTACATATTCTGCACATATTGTTTCATTTAAACTTCACAACAGTCCACAGGTATTGCTTATCCCCATTCTACAGATAAGCAAACTACAGCTCAGAGATATAAAGTAACATGACTAAGGTCACACAGCAAGCAAGTGGCAAAGTAAGAATTTTAACACAGACCTGTATAACTCCAAAACCCGTATTTTGAACCACCTGAAATCGACTGTTTCTAAGCCTCAGTTCTCTGTATTATAAAACAGAGTAACCTCACAAAGCCGTTGTGGAGACTAAGTGAAATGATATGGATGCACTTAGTATAGTTACACTCAATGAATTATGCCCCCTTCTTTCTCTCACTCCAGTGGCGATTAAACATTTATAATAAGGGAAATCGTCCTAAATACTCTTTACCTATTTCAAAGCAGAGATAGCCTGAGTCTTGATTAATTCACAAAAAGGAAAATACTACCAGATCAATAAATATGTTTTATATAAACAGATTTAAAGGAAAAAAAAGCAAAGAAAAACAATATTATCTACCTCATTTTAGGACTGTGATCCTGCTGCTGATCTCTCAGAACATTATAAGATCAAAATCAGAGAAGAGTATGGGATCCAGAGATCTCAATTCATTACGGCTTGAAGAAAGACTTCCCAAAGAACCTACCAAATCACATTATATTTTTCTTAATGTATTTCCAGTGGGGAAGACAAATTTGGACAAATATAGAGGCAATAAAAGTAATACCTCTAGAGTAAGTTGTTTTGTTTCTCCAAAACAGACATTTATTCTTACTTCAAAACAGCCTAAAAAGATGGGTGGGGGGGGAGCATAATGAGGAGCAAAGAAAGAAAAAAACGGCAATTCTGCTGATAATTCCCTGCTCATATATACTTCCTTTAATTCCCTGTTCTTTTTCTTTCAGTACATGGCCATGATACTTACCTCTGATAGGTGTAAAGAAATCAAGTCAAACTTTTTAAAAAATTTTCCTAACAAGTAAATAATTAAATGTAAGGCATGTTGGGTATATATACAAACCTAAGTACTACAATGGAAAACAGTGAGCTTCTACATCAAGCCCAACTGGTGTTATATTAGGGTGTGGCTTATGGAAATCTAACCAAGGATGACTGCCAAACTAAGTTACAGAAGACAACTCAGAAAGCTGGTGAGGGAGTTCCCATCGTGGCGCAGCAGTTAATGAATCCGACTAGGAACCCTGAGGTTGCAGGTTCAATCCCTGGCCTTGCTCAGTGGACTAAGGATCCGGCTTTGCCCTGAGCTGTAGTGTAGGTTGCAGACCCAGCTTGGGTCCCGCGTTGCTGTGGCTGTGGTATAGGCTGGCAGCTACAGCTCTGATTAGACCCCTATCTACAGCTCCAATTAGACCCCTAGTCTGGGAACCTCCACATGCTCCGGGTGTGGCCCTAAAATGACAAAAGTCGACCAAAAAAAAAAAAAAGAAAGCTGGTGAGTCCCACAACATAAGCTATATTTTTGAAAGTGCATCAGAGCATCTGCTTAACAAGATTATCTATTATCACTCTACCCTTATAATAAAACCCTATCTACCTCTGTGAATACTGTTTTTATCACTAAAAAAGTGGGTCAGTGCTGGACATGGGGGGGGGGAACCATGAGATAATGACATTTCAGAGAGAGATTAGTTAAGTGATCTAACTAAACCTACAAGGTAATATCAGTTTTATGTCCCAATCCTGACAAGGTCATTCTTCTGCTAAGAGACCTAAGAAGCCAATGGGTTTCTTCATGTCTACATTACACACAAGAAAAATAGAAATCATAATATACTGATGCTTCACTGGGTTCTAAATATGGAAACCAGCTAAGAAAAAAAAAAAATGAATGTGAAGTACTCTGAAATGAATAAACTAGATTCCCTGAACTGATTATTGGTCAGTCTTGTAAAACTAGAATTACTACTTCTTCCAATTCCATACATGCCACCTGGCTATCAAACTGACTGATAAATGGTATTGACTGCAAAGCTGATCTTCGTAAAGGTTTTAAAGTAATAGAAACAAAATTTGTGTCACAATATATTTTCACACCATTAGCTACCTCCCAAGAAAATTTACTTATTGGCATTATAAAAGTGACAATGATAAGGAAAATAAGATTAATTGCAATTTTGGAATGTTAAAAACTTTTCAAAATAGTCAACAGCAATTATAGAACATTCTGAAACCGATACTACAGCTACTACAAAAGAATTGGAAATAGGCTAACCCAGAAACAGAAGGAATCACAAAATAAGTCTCCTCTGATAGACTGAAATACAGTATGCATTATTCTTACATTGTTCTGAGTTGTCTGTCTCAGATTATTAACTTCCAGGTTCTATTTTTAAAATCACTTAACACCGTGTATTTCCAGTAGCCATCAAGGCATATACTGCTGACAGAAGATTGTCAGCAGACACAATACGTACACTAATGATCTCCAGCAACAATGCCCATCTTCCTATTAAAGAGATCTTTATTCTAGAAGAAGTCTAAATTTCTCTAAGAAAATTCACTCAAAAACATAGCAAGTAGTCATTAAAAAATGTCAAGATTACTAATACCTCTTACTTCTTTTTAAGATTATTTTACATGCTGAATTTTAAAAGCAAACACTGTCAGGCACTACATTTTTAGTTCTCTCCCAAGTCACCGACGCTCTCTTCCAGCATTGTCAAATAATGATAGCTGCTGTCATTATTTTTTACACAATAGCTGGCAGCAAGTTGTACAGATACCCTTCATCTTAGAATAGTCATCAAATAACCTAAACAAATGACTAGAACCTTACAGTAAAACTGACCACTTTCTGAAAGCCAAAATAAGTGGGCTATCACATGGTACTGCTAGAACGTTAGTCATCTTACAAAAATCAAAAGTTTTATTTATTTTTTTTAAACTCTTTTAAAATAACTTTTTACCTCTTACCCATATATTCCTGTCTTCTCCTTGCTGCTACGGAGCCTATCTTATTCTATCATAAAGGTTTTCCACATTTACTTTCAGCTCTGATACTTTCAATCAAAATTGAAATTGTTTCATGAAGTCACATGAAACAGAAAGACTATCTGAAGATATAAAAAAATGTGTAAAATAAATAGGTTCTTTTCATTTAATGAAGTCAACAATGCACGTAAAGGAATTTAGGAAAACTAGTGATCTCAGACATAAGTGATCTGACAAGTTGTACACGCACACAAAATTATTCCAAGTCACAGAAAAATATCTGACTGACTGATTGTAGGTCTCTTACTCTAATTAACAGACAAAAGTCCCTCTCTAACACTATTTGCTTTGGCAATCTAAAATGCTGATATTCTCCTAGATCTAACAGAGAGGAAAAATGGGTATCTTCTCCATCTAACACCTAAGTGGGTAACCTAGATACTGTAAATAGAGGCTACATAAAGGATGCAACAGACAGCTCTGAAGTGAGAGCCAAAATGTTTAACCTGCAACTCTTGAGAAAAGAACATGAAAACACATGCAGCTTAGCCAAAAAGTATACTAACATGGAATTGCCACAGGCTAGTAAGTTAAAACAAAAACAAAAACAAAACCTCTTTACTAAACATAATTTTACTGCTGTTGGGTGAGAAAAACTCAAATGTCAAAAGCACAGTTCTTATTTGTTCAAACTGATCATGCCTACACTCCACAATGTTTATTTAAAATAAATGAGTGAACTGCTTTTCGAAAAGGACTACTTTTGCAAAACCAAAATCAAATTCACAGATAAAGGAGCTAACTAACCAATTAACAAGTATTTTTCTGCTAATATTCTAGTCGTGGCTAGGGGAGGACAAAGTCTAATTAATCATTATTCCCTACCCCTTATATTCTAATGTTTCTAAAGACAATAGCTAAATATTAAGCTAACAGAAACTGCATACCAATCTGCCTTTACCCTTTAGGAAATGAAGTAAAAATTACTTCAAAAAAATCTATTCTACCAGGGACTTAGTAACATTAAATGTTAAAATGTAAAAACTGTACTTCCCTACATTGCATAGTAATATAACTTTTATCAAATCAATACCCAAGTAGCAAAAAAAAAAAAATTAATGCTACAATATCCATTACAAGGGATTAATACTATAATTTAACGTACATCCCCTCACTTAATTTTTTTTTCCTATGTGATAAAGGAATTTCAATGACTGCTTCTAGAATGAAGCACTTCTTATGAAGTGCTTCCCATTAATAAAAATACAGAAAACTTTTAAAAAAGTAAAGTAAATTAACATAGTTCAATCAAAATTTCAAGTTAATAGCTAGAATCAAAGTTAATGAATTCCAAAATGTATTCAATAGTACTCTACATACTCTTGCTTATAATTCAGAAGTCTTAACTACTTACAAAGCTAGTGACTTTACAGTAACATCAAGTTTTGAAACTGTAAGACGGAAGCGGAAAGAAAACGTGTTCTCTTAGGATAATCAGAATCAACAAATTAAGAATATGTTCATAATTCACTAGATGATTCAGCTTCCTTTAGTTACTAAACCTTTGTTAAAAGAAGAAAATACCTTTCCTTCACATATCACCCAAATAGAATACTTCTAAATTAAATTATATTTATATATAAGTCAGATGTAGTTTCTACATAAGAATATAACATATATCAAAAGCATAAGGGAAATGCAAGATTTCAAATTACATTTAAGTAGGAGTAATAAAGTCATTGAACTTGATAACCTATAGACATTATAATTAAGAGAAAACAAACCATATTCTCAACAAGGTATTTTGTCTTCTCTCACTGACAGCAGGTAAGCTGCTTTCTTACTACACAAAACCAGTGTTTATTCTATCAGTGAATGACCCTTTATCAAAAATAATAGTCAAAACTGTCTAAACCTGCAAGTTCAAAACATCCTTCCAAATTCTCTCAATTCTTCTCTGGACAGTCTAAAACAAAATGCTTTCACTTTGCCAGAGAAATAGATGGAAACGAGTTCTACAAATTTTCAATCACACTTCACTTCCAATGCTTTGGAGGAGAAACTTTCACATTTTTAAAAAAAGCAACTATCACTACCACTCTACCACTGATGGACTAGCTTTGTGCCAAGGCAATGCAAAATTATTTCAATTTTACTGTGAGGAGCCCTTAGGAAGTAACATGTTTCCATGTATTTTTTTTTATCCAATAACAAAAACAAATCTAGTCATAAACCTGGCAAGACAAAACAATAACCAGCAAAGTCTAACATTTCTTACCTGGTACAGGTAAGCACCAGCTCCCAAATGCCACCTTGGGATAGTTCAGACTAGTAAGCAGGCTCATGTTTTATGATACCAGAATGAACAGGAATAAATCTGTGTTGTTCTTTCTTTAGCAAAATCTATACCAGCAGCTACACCAGAATGTGAGAGGACCCTACAGACCTCACAAATTCAAGTCTATCACTAGAGAAATAGGAAAAAAAAAAATCATAAAATGAAGACTTACTGCTTGTCATGTGACTTGGGGAGGCATGCTGTCCATTGGGTGTGCTTGAGGTGAGGTCAATTGCCATACTGGAGTGCTCCCTTTCAGGTGAAAGCTCATTGTCACCTGCTTTCACAAAATAAAATCTTTTGGTCTGTGTTCACTGTCATCTAAAATCTAACTACCAACTTTGTAATCATATATGCAGAGGCATGCAGAGCCTTAGAATCTTAATGACATACATTTTTCTCTTAAAAGAAACTATAAGGAGATATTATTTAGAAATGTATAATAAAGGAATGAAGTGATGAAAACCCTCAACCAGCCCACAATAAAAAACTTAGAAATTTTCATTATCATATTCATCTTAACTGTAAAATAAGGGTGATTGGAGAAGTTGATTTCTAAAGCATCTTTTAGTTGAATAAAAAAGTTTTAACATATCTTTGATCATTAAGTGTACAGTATCCTTAATGAGTATTTCCAAAACGCTAGCTATCAGAGACTTTGAGAGTTGACTAAAAAAAAAAAAATGTCACCTTAGGTAAGCTAATTCTCTTTCACATTATATGTCTGAAGAATTAGGTTACAGAGCAGTAAATATTTATTTAGTACATGCCATATTAGTAGACATATATGTAATATGACCTATTCTAAACTTAAAGTAAATGAAAAAAATCAATTAGGAAAATGTTGATCTGCTAAGCTACTACTGATTTAAATAATATCCTTAATATAGCAAGTATATATCTATATTTCCCTCTTATTTCACTTCTTCGCTATTTTCTCAAACAAGATGAAATTGTGAACAGAAAATAAAAGTATACAATTCTTGATAAAAACTAATTGGGAAATTAAAATACAGGTAAGAAACATAATTTTATTACCAATAACAGATAAATAAAAATGAATACTTACACGTTAAATAGCCATCAATAGCCTCCGTTTCCATAGTCAAAGTGCAGTGCTGCAATACAAAAGATTATACCCTTAACACGATTCCTTTCAAGATCTGCCATTAAATGCTTAACTTTTTGAAGCGCCAAGCAGTTAGCCTATGTTGCTGCTGCTGCAACCTGTGCCCAAGAAACATACTACAGTGTACTGTATGTGCTCATTTGCAAGTCACTGAACTCTTTCTGCAAATGATCTGATTCCTGCTGGAGATAGGACAGGAAAGATAAGTGTGCTGTGAGATAGGCTTTAGCAAGAAAGGAATGGCTCTTTTAATCATAATTTACCTGTTTGAAAGAAAAAAAATGGTAAGGGGGTACACCTTAAATATGCCAGCTTTCACTGGGATTGAAGTATTTTACCATTCACTACTTCCTACAATCAAGCTGCAGTTTGAGGACTTCCCTAGTATACAGATAGCTCTATTCACAATTGTTGAAAGTTGGTTCATCATGTTCTAATGGGGGGGGGGAGGACAAACAAACATAAAACAAAACAAAACAAAACAAAAAAACTTAGTGCCCAACTATGTCTTGAAGGTTTCTGTAGCAGTTACCCAACTCCCAGGCTTGTACTGACATTTTGGCCAACCCCAAGTTCTGTGTAAGCACCTGTTCAAAGTAACCTTAATTTCCTGCCAGACCATGGTTGGGTACTAATACGGAGCCTACTTAAATACATTCCGATTTTGAAAAATTCATACACTTTTTGCTGTGGGAAAGGGAGTCACTTTTTTAAACTTTGGGGAATTATCTTCATGCACCAGTGACACAAAACAAGAACTTAATTCTCAGAATCAAAAGTAAATTGTATGAGATGACACCCCCTAGCTTTGATTTCACATAAGGAAAAGATCGATAAGCTAACTGTATTCTTTGAAGAAAAAAGTTTAAAGAATTGACATGTCCTGAGAAGATTTTTACTTATTTTTTTTTCCATTGGCCCTGGTCCTTTTTGCCTTTACTTTCAAAACTCTCACTGCACCAGCAGCTAAATTATTCACAATGAGCCATTTCTGTATTGATCGCCAAGTATATTTAGCCCTGGCTCCTGGAATTTCTCCATTACTTACTGGAAAACAGGCAGCTTCACTTCTTGTCTCCAAAACCACTTCCCTTCTCCCTCCCCTCCCTTTTCTTCACCACCACCCTCCCTAGCCCCAAAAAAACTTTTCTTTCTTTCTTTTTGGAATAATCAGATCAAATTCCCAACTCAGTCACTACATAGCACTTAAATTTCAACCTGCTGTACTGTTATCAAATTCTTTCAAATTATGATTACATAAGGCTTTAAAGAAAGGCATCCATAAAGTTTAAAAGGGGAGCAGTTTCTTCGGATATTTTACCAATGAGTTTATCTCTTTAAAAATGTACATATTTAACACACACATATTAAGAAAGAAACGTCAGAGAGGAGCGAAACAAGTCTACCCCATCAATGAAATGGTTATTAACCCACAGAGAATGAAAGAAAGAAAAGGAGAAAGAGAAACGAAATGTACATACAAAAGAAATTGTCCTTTGATTAAAAAAGATTCATCACCATTTCCAGCTCTGTCGGGAGATCTCAGCTTCTTCTAACCCCTCAAAGAGGAGGTGACAATGTCGGGCTGAAGATAAACGGAGAGAGAAAGAAAGAAGTTTTTTTGTGTTTCCCCCTTCTCTCCTTCCCTCCCTTGCCCCCTCCAAGCCAGCCCCCTGCAGGTTCAAGGCGAGGAGGAAGGAAAAGCACTTTACAGGTGGGTCATTCCGAGCCCAAATCCAGCAAACAGATCGGCTGATAAACAAAACCAAGAAATGAGAGAGAAGGAACACCCCCCTTCTCCTCCTCCTCCTTCTACCCCTCCCCCTCGTCCCTTTGGGATGGTCTAGTAGGAAAAGTCACTCAGGAATGGCACCA
>PVHT021183688.1:12904031-13097399 GCA_004024745.2 Catagonus wagneri | reverse complement strand
AAAAAAAAAAAAAAATAAGGAAAAAAAAGATAAAAAAATAAAAAATAAATCTTAATTCCATCTCTTTCGCCCATACCAGAACCTGTCAAAGTGATTTAATTGCTGCCTTTTACGTGTCATACAAGGTTGTTGTTGTCTTCATAATTCCAACAGAATCTGGATATTACCATCTATCTGGACAGCTGCAATTTATTCCAGCTACCCAATCTTTCTTGGAATTCCAGTTAAAACAAAGCAAAACAAGTCCAAATCCATGACAGCTATAGAGATGAGAACTGATTAATCGATTAACATCCCAGAAACAGATTACAAGGAGGGGAAGACAAATTATGGCAGAAGACATCATCTTCAACCCGATTCTCTGAGCGTCCTTTACAGAAATCATTACCCTAATCATAACCGCAATCCATCCCTCCCAGAGATAAAATGTCTATAGTATTATTATTATTACTGCTTAACAGCAACAAGTCATTTGATCACATCACAGTGCAAAACGAGATGCTATATAATTACACTTAACTTTGAAAACACTCCCCCCCTTTGCAAATCAGATACACATATTTATATATAATCTATGAATCAGAAGACAAATAAAACAAGAGCTGTTCTTCGCCACGCAAAAGCCAAGCGGAGATTTACCTCAGCAGTGCATGCAGTAAAATAATCCCATCACCCTTTTGTTTGTGTTTACTGTTAGTGTGTCCTCTCTCTTTCTTTCTTTCCTGTGCCTAACGTGTGTTTGTGCACTGCAGTTGGTGGTGGAAACTAAGGCAGTGGATCTGTAGCTAAGGGTAATCCTGTTTTTACTTCCTCCATCTTCAGCGAGGAGCAGGGTTAGCCCGGGACAGCTGGTCAAACCCCGAGAAACCGATCCGCCTGAGCCCGAGCACATCTCCCCCGCCGGCCGGGCTCGCGCAGACGCCCGCGGGCGGAGGGCGGGCTGGCGGCGGCTGCAGCGTCGCCAGCGGGGCCCGCGGCGCGGGGACTGGCGGGCCAGAGGACGGGCGTGCGCGCGCGCGCTTGTGTGTGTGCGGGGCCTGGGCGCCAGTGCGTGTGTGTGTGTGTGTGTGTGTGTGTGTGTGTGTGTGTGTATGTGTGTGTGTGCGCGCTCGGGCTGGCGAAGGCGCGTGTGCGCGTGTATGCGCGCAGGGCCGCTCGGCGCGCTCGGCAATCGATTACAGGACAAGTGCTGCCCCGGCGGCTCCGCGACGCGCGCACTCCCCTCGCGCCCACCCGCGCGCCGGGCCGCGTAGCCCCTGGCCAGGCGCCCCCGGACGGCGGACCCCGCCCCCAGTGGGGGCATCAGGTAACCCGCTTCCGAGAGTACGCCGCCAGCCCCAATCCACACCCCCTCGAGTCCTGATAAATCTCACGTTTTCTGCAGGCTCGGAAGGAAGAATTGTAACGGCGAGGGGAGGTTCATTTCGGCCTCGTGAAGTTTTGTTTCAAACTGGGATTTGTGGTGAGGCCGGGCGAAAGGAGCGAGACTGCGATCCAGGCGCGCGACGCGGAGCTCCGGGATCGGCGTCCTGGCCGGAGTCTGGGTGTGCGCGTGGATCCACCCACTCGGCTTCGCAATTAACTGTGCCGTGCAATTTCAGAAAAGGGCGCCCGATGGACCGAGGTGGGGTCCTCGGGAGTGGATTGAGAAGGAATCTCAGGTCTGAGATGAAGCTCATCTATTACTATTTTGAAAGTGCTTTACAGTGCAAGTTTAAAATTAGAGTGTTTACTTGTTTTTTTTTCTCCACCGGGCATGTGCCACGTCCACCAAAGTCGAAGGAACCGGTGAGGGTCCAAAAAGTTGTTAGGAGTAAAGCGTTGCCTATCAATATCATCAATTAGCTATAAAGCACAGCATTTGTATTTGGGAAGAACTGATAGGGTTCGTCAGTGAGAAAAAAAAAAAAGCGTGTTCTTTCTACAACTAGTCGCATTTAGCATCTTTCTCGACCACATTTGCAAAAAGAGGGAATAGAGACTTCTATAATTAAAGGGAAAAGGAAAATGAAAGGAGCTCAAAATACTGAACTGTGTAGTCTGGGTGGCTTACGTTTGAAAACACATGAAATTATCAGGACTGCCAAACAGCATTTCTGAGAAACCGTATCACAGATTGTGAAGAAAATCAATGCTGAAAGAGTAGGCACTGTACTCCTACTCCTTTCAAGAATCCCAGAAATAGTTACTGAGGGTTTTTTTTTTTTTTTCTGCTGTGGAAAGAGAAATGATACATGGAAAATACAATTATCAACTATATCTTAAACGCCATTCTGTATGTCAGGGAAATTTTGGATAATGTCTTTTCTTTAGATTTTGGGATTGGGAACGAATTTATTCACACTGATACACACTAAATAATGGACACCATATGTATGATACTGTATTTAAGTTTTTTTAATGAATTATTTTTTAAAAGTTTACTTCCTCTTGATTAAACGGCAGTTGTACCAATGGGCTCTTTTTTTAAATTATGTAAAGTGATAGTCTGTGCTATGCCACAAACAAAATTAACCAGTTTTTATTGGAGAGCAAATCATTTGGGCTCCGGCTCACAACAGCTTCATGACGATTTTAAGAATACCTGTGTGCTATATGTTAGTAAAGCAGTTTTTTTTTTTAAACCTGTCAATTATCTAATTAAAACTAATTTTCCTAAAGTCATATTTGAGAAAGACCAAACATAGAAATCCACAAATCACTCTAACACCCCCATAGATAGGAAAGATTTCAAATTATGGTAGAAAATAGGAATGTTATTCATAATACATAAATTCTCAATATATAAAGGGTAACTTCTCTAACTTCCTGTAAATCCCCCTAAAAACTACACCTAAGTAAGTATCTGCAAAGTCTTGGAGGTCCTTAGAAAAGATGAATTAAAACATATTCAAAATTAAGATGAAAGATCAGGATAGTTTCAGCAATTTCATTCTTTAGTAGAAGAGAATCTGTTGTGAAGTCTTAAGGAATCATCCTTAGGTTCCCCCAAACTACCAGTTGATATTAGTCTTTGCCCCTGGCTGATTAGAGCTTAATTTAGCTCCCTTGAAAGCCTATCCTTTACATGAGTTTCTTTCATTGGCTCCCTAATCACCAGAGGCACACTCTCTCCCTCTAGTGGCTAAATGTCCAGACGATTGACTTCTGATGGCCCTGCCTCCCCAAGAATGAGGAATTTGGACAGGAGGCAGTGGCACACAAATTTTACAATGGCAAAAATCTCATGAGAATTAGACCATTTAGGGGAAACTTCCTTCTTCTTAACATCCTATGTTTCTTTCTGATTTGTAGAAGATCATGGTATATCTTACCCCCAAAAAATCAAGATTATGTTTACATACCAGGACTAGGGATGTTATTTTATCCTCTACAGTGTTCCATGTTGGGGAAGGAACCTTTGTAAAAACTGTAGTAATTTGTTCACAATTTTTCTCAACAGCTTTTTTTTTTTTTTTAGAGTGGTTAGAGGATATCTGTGATCCAGGCTTTGCCATAAGTGCACACATTTTTAAAGTACATTCATAGTTATAGTATGCATAAAAATGTATCCCCAGAAAGGGCAGTAGCAAATTCTTTGGTTACTGTATCCAAATAGAGTTAAATTTTCACTTAGGAAGTGGGGTGAGGAGGTAGAGAGAAAGCATACCCCACCCCCACCATTTTTCACATAGCTGGTTCTTTCTTCTCCCTTCTGTTCTGTCTTACTGAAACCGCACCTTCCAAGCACCAACAGCTCTGTCCTAGCACTTGCACGTTTCCTTCATTACACAGTGTGTAGATATGTTACTCATTTATTGAGTTTTTAAAAGAAAATCTGTCTCCCCCTCTAGAATGTCATCTTTTTAAGGGTAGGGATTAGATCTGTCCTCCTAACTATTGTTTACTCAGAACTAGCACAATATTCTGCATTAGCTGATACTCAATAAACATTTTACTGAGTGGATAAATATGGACCTAGTCACATACTCACCTAGCTTCCATGTGTAAAACTCTTTACAAGGTCCAAAAAGTGTAGGACATGAAAGATACACTCTAATTCCATAAAGAATTTAGTCAAATTGTGGCTCTTAAGTCATGTTACAAATAATCTTAACAGGTTAGCTCTGTTTTATGATCCACATGAAGAATGTGAATAGCTTAGCAGATAAGTTTTACAAGTTTAAATAGCAAAAGTGGTTAAAATAATTTTGAGTAAAATACCTTTATATGCCCCTTCTGTTTCATAAGCAAGTTATTTCATCTTAATACCTGATAGTTCATGAACCAAACTATCAAAGAATGCAACAGATTTAATTCTGTAACAACTAAGTGCAATTCGCAAAAGAACTTTTTTTTTTAAAAGGCAATGCAGCTAAAAGGTGCATAATGAAGTATTAATTTGTTTTCTTCAGGTGGTTTATTTAATCTCTTTTAGATTTAAAATCCCAAGTACCCTTTAAAGGAATTTGAATAAAAGTACATTTTTGTTTATTTCAGGAATTAACTTTAAGTCTTGGTTTTGTTTTTAGCAGGGAGTAGGAAGATGTCTCTTTGAAACATTGCAATCCTTGCCTAATATCAAAGAAAAAAATTTTGGAAACTTTTTATGTGTTGTTTTTTTATTTAGATAGCTTTTTTGTGCTACGTGTAGAACATAACCAACCAGAGTAGGCACCCTAAAATAACCTGAATCCCTGAAAAAGTTACATTTACCAAACACACATAGGCATGGTGTTTTAAAACTGATCACTTGTTTTATTTTTGTCAGGTGGTGGTATTCTCTTTTGAAGCAGGATATGGAACAATAGTCTGTTTCTCCTGTCGACCTAGGTTGGCACTATGAAGAAGCAAGGAAGCCATAAATGAAACCACAGTTCCAAAGAAAGCATCCTAAGATACCAAATCCAGTTCATAAGTAAGTCATTTTCATACCTCCCAACTTTGCCTCTGTGGCTACGTTGATAGTCTGGGGTCTGGCTGGCTGGCATGGGAGTCCCACTTGGTAGGAGTCTTCTCATTCCATCCACCTTGAATAAGTGTTTCTTTTAACAGTTCTTGAATGTCACTTTGTAATTAGATAAGGCTCTTGTGCCAATATCCACATCCCTAGAAAGAACGTTATGACTTAAATTCACACTTTGATAGAATAATATATTTCTTCTAGAAAGCACATTTTGATGTAAAGCAGATAATAAGCTATTTCTATCCTAAATGAGAATTATAAATAATAAGCATTAAACTTAGACCAAGGGGATGAGGACTAGAGAGGTTTCCGAAGAAGAAAAAAAGAAAGCACACAGTTTTAGGATGCATTAAAAGCTTTCAGAGTCGCGTTAAAATTCAGATGTGTTCAGCATTTGAAGAAATGAGTTCCATTCATGCAAAAATGAAGAAACTTGAGTTGGGTCAAGTGCAGAAAGATGTGCTCAAGAAACAACTCTAAAAGGCATAGGGAAGAAGATGCTTCAAATCATTAAGCATAAAAAGTAAAATAAGACTATTGGAAACCTCCAATTAAAGTGTTAGTACAAGAAAAGAATGATTCAACTTTTTGAAGACAGCTCACGAATAGAAAAGGGATGACAGTAAAAGGAGAATACGTTGTTTTGCCAGCACTGATTTAGATACAGAAAAATAAACACCCTCTGGGAATAGAAGGAAAACCAAAAATGATCATTTAACTTTGGACCTGGGAGGTGAACATAGAGCTGACTAGCCTAAAGATTTATAACCCCGATGACTGGATTCTGCTGGAGATATCCATAGTCTAAAGCAGATTGATTGCTGGTTTCATCTCAAGGGAAGTATTTGGTAGTTGAACCTGTGCCAATAGGAGTATGGTGCTGTTATTGTTTGTTGTTGTTTTTAATCGTGGGAAAAGCTCATGGAATTACATGCTCGGTGTTTGTGAGACACCTCAACTCTTTGTAAACCAAAATTCTTTCACAACTGAGCAAAATCTAATCACATGTTTAAAAAATCCTATATAGAGGGAAAATGATAGAACACATTAACAACAGTAAGCACAAAAAAGAATCCAGGGGTTCAGCCTTCCTCTTTTATATAGCCAGATGGTGGCATCCTAGGGAATTAAAAGCCATACCTGGATAGAATTGGAGAGTCATTTCCTGATTAATGACTCTGAAAGAGGGCACTTGGTGTGGAAGGAAGGAAATGAAACAAAGGTCATTTACAGGTAGTAACGTCAAATGTCACCCCCCCCCCAAATTTCATGGCTTGTGGTTTAGAGAAAGGTTAGCTTAAAATAGAGGTTAGTGTGGCATCTGAACTGTCCCAACACATGATATATGAAGATGAGAATAACACCATCAGTATCTCTCCCTCTGAAGCTATGTCCGGGCCTCAAAAAGGTACTGAAAACTTGACGTCATGGTGAAGTACTAGACACCAGGCAAAGTCCTACTTAGTAGACTAAGGATATCATCAAAAGTCCTTAGTTTTAATTTATAGGACTGTTTCACTGGAAGACTGTCTTTCAAGTGTACTCTTTCTGAGAAATAAATCCTCACACAGAATCCATACCACTTTAGAATGATGATACAACTGATTTCAACAAAGAAGGCAGGGTATCAGTGGAACTAGGCACTGTAGGCATTTATTTTATGCCAGGCATCATGATAAGCTCGTTACATGCATTATCTCATTTATCCCTAACAGTTACTTTTAAGAGAGGTAATATTAGCTCCATCTTTCACATAAAGAAATTGAAGCTTGGAGACATTATTTTCTAGTCCAGGGTCCAAGTGTCAGAGCTGGACTCAAAGGTGTGTTTTAAGTTCTAGAAAGTTCAAGGGATTTGCCACCAGACTGTACTGTCTCCTAAACAACCAAATATATACAGGCCTGGTGCTGTAGTTAAATACAGCCTTCTTAGTAACACAGTATCTAATACTGAACCAGTTGAAAGGAAAGCTGAATGTCCAGGATTTTCTTAGGATGTTATTCAAATGTGGTATCAGCATAGAAAGCTACCAAATCCAGTGCCTATTTGTGAGTGAAACATGACCTATTTGACATCCCATGCTTTAACATTAGATATTTATCTGCTCCTACCTTGAGCAATTCTGAACAAACAAATGACAAGAGAACCACTGGGGGTGAATTAAAGGATAACTACTCTATAAAGAATTGAGTAAAGAGATATAGACAAGAACTTAACTTTCTTTAAATTCTGGGTCACCGAGCATAGTTGCATATTTTTTTCAAAGGGGATGGTCTCTGATTTACTGCTCTAAGAAACATAAGCAACAAACTCCCCCTTGCAGACTTACATCATATATGTGTGCAAAGAATGAGTAACTGACTTTCTGTGGTGAAAATTATGATTTTAAATAGTTATGATATTCTTAAATGACATTTTGAATTTCAAGAAACAGGGTATTTTTAGTAGAGAGCAGCTCTCAGTTTATAGTAAAAGTCAATTTGGACATTTTGCTGGGACCATTAAGTGAAGTCTGTAAGATTAGAATTTTTATCTAGGTTTTAATTTATAAATACAGCAATATTGGAATAGATGAATAAAACTATACTATTTTAATTAGTTTTTGTGTGTCCCGGTTTGCATATGTGTAGAAGTTACATATTTGTTCTCTCAATAGCAGGGCTTTGTTTTGTTTTGTTTTCAAAAAACAAAAAGAAATAAGATTTTTGTTGGGGGAAATTTGCTTTAGGGTATTTTGAACAACATGTCCTAACCCAGAAGAGTTTCCAAAAACATCATGGAATAGCCAACAGACGAAATAAATAAGGGATCTGATATGTTCACAATATATTCTTAAAAATAATTTAAACTTTCCTAATATTTATGTTAGAAAATGAATGCTTAGTAGAAAAAATAATATTTAAACAGGAATCATCTCTCTTCACAATGTAATATAAGTTAGAGAGGGGTACCCTTCTCTCAAGTCTTTGGGAATATTGTCTTCAGAGATCATTCCTGACATCGAGGTGGACTCTGCAGGTGATAAGACCTAGTACCATTAGGCATTTTATTATACACAGAACCCCTTGATCAATTCCAAACCCAACAATAGCAACTTTGTGATATTTTCACTTTCCATGTCATTTTCCTTTGTAGGGGAATAGACTTGGCAATCGTATTTTTGTTTATGAATAAATTATGTTTCTGGGATTTGTATAGCCATGTCTTAGGAGTTTAGACATTTTTAGTTATTCTTTCTAAGAACAGTAGTGCACCCATGAACAAGAGTTTCTGTGACCCCTCAAAGCAAAAGGCCAGACCTGGAGCAGTTAAGCTCCCTAATGTCATGCCATTCTGCACGTAATCCTTGTCCTCTGGCCAGACTTCTCTCCTGACCCTTGAGAATATTATGGACTCATCCTTTTGCCTACTTCAGCCTCAATCAATTCAGCTTACTTAAGGAGATTCACGAAGGACAGCAGCTTTTTTGAGGTGAGCTGTCTAAATGGAACCATTCAGAGATCCGAGAGGGACACCAGGAGATCTAAGAAGGAGAGAGAGAAATTAACAGCAACAGATGCTGCCTGTAGTGATGACAGAAAAGGAAAAAAGGCAGAAAAACAATAACAACAAACATCAGATCAGACAGCGAGAATTAGAGATGAGGGAGGAAAGGCTCTGAGTATGGAGAAAAAAATGTGAGTTTGGCTATAAAAGGAAAGATAGAAGCAGAGGCTAGGAGCTGTAGGAGGCTGTGGAGTTGAGGGAAGTTTTGTTTCATTTTTTTTGTGTGTGTGTAACTCTTCTTGAATGCTGATGAGAAGGTGTCAATAGCAATTTGGTGATTGAAGATAGAAGAAAACTAATGAAGTGAGGTCCCTGAGGGGACAGGAGAAAAATTAGCTAGAGCACAGGTGAAATAACTAGCTCCAGATAGGGAGGAGATAACCTCCTATATTTAAGAAAAGTAAGAAAGGATGGATTCGGATGCAAGTTCTTTAGTTGACCTGACAGGAGGGTTTGAAGAAGATATCAATGTTACTTACTGAGAGTGAAAGGAAAAGGGACTGAATTCAAAGTTTAAAGGGAGTGACTACATTTGAAATAGTTGCTATGAAGAATGTGAAAGAGGCTAACTTTAAAATGTATGGAAAAAACTGATGCACAGAGTAGAGGAACCAGTTGAGACTGGTAAAAACAAATAAGACAGCAATATGCTCAGTGCTATAACTATAGTTGGGCTCACAGCCCAGGTCTAATCTGGAAACAAAATGAACCACGAGGGGTAGCCAGTGTAGAAATTTCACCAGGTAGGGAACTGGAAGACACTGGAT
This sequence comes from Catagonus wagneri, assembly GCA_004024745.2. Lineage (NCBI taxonomy): Eukaryota > Metazoa > Chordata > Mammalia > Artiodactyla > Tayassuidae > Catagonus > Catagonus wagneri. The sequence goes on along the minus strand of PVHT021183688.1, from coordinate 13,088,141 downwards.
CAAAGATGTCGAGTTTAAGAAGATACTGAAGTAGGTGCTGAAGTCTTTGAAGCCTGAGTCCCTGAGAGACAGCAGATAAATAACAAGGAGGAAAAGTCGTGAAGGGGCAGCAGGAAAGAAGGAGTGTTAAGAGGAGCTCAAGTGCCATACAGAAGGGTAAATAGTCTGAAAAAAATGGTTTTGGATTGTGTGGAGGATGTTGACCCTATTTTCCAATCATGAGCTCGGTGAATAATAGGAAAATGAGTGACCTTCACTTGAGAGGACTATAGTTAGGGTGACCATGTCATCTGGTTTGCTAATAACAACCCTGATTTATACCTCTGGTCCTGACACAATTATCAGGAGTGGTGTCTTTTACCCTTTATAAGTGAGAAAGTGTAGTATGGATTTGCTCGTTAGTTTTGTTGCTTGAGAGGATAGTTCAAGGACCATAGTAAGAAAGATTTGGGAGGGGATGGTGCAGTGGAATATTGAATCAGAGGAGATACCAAGTAGTGTTTGAGCTGAGAGTGTAGAAGGGATGAGTCAGCCTTAGCCGGAGCTCTCATCTTCCATTTAAGTTTTCTTGCCAATTCTCTGACTCCTTTAATCTGGAATCAGATGGACAACCAGACCTTCAAAGGTTAAATATGCCCATTATTATTTATGTTTTTACTTTGTGGCCAGCAGTTGTAGCAGTTACTATATTACAAAGTGAAAGATTCAAGGAAAGGGCCTTTGTAAACATTTAACATTGTCCAAGTTCCTGCATAAAATGGCTCCTAATTGGGATGAAGGCTCCTAACACATGCTTCCCCTTGCACTTACGTTTGGAGTATTCTTTCTCCTAGCTTTGGCAGATTCAGCTTTCTCTCTGCCAATGCAACTTCATTACTTCCTTCAAAATCAGGGTAAGAAAACAAGGCCTTTGGATCAAATGAAGCCTGGTTTATTCATCGAAGTTACTAGGTTTTGCCAAGCATTGTGCATTGAGGGCTGATGTCAAAAGGATTAGCACATTTAAGTCAGATGACAGTAACAAAAAGCAAATATAAATTAACTACCTTGCTAAAAGCAAAATATTCCTTTAAAAAAGTTTATTATAGTTGACTTATAATATTCTGTCAATATCTTCTGTACAACAAACTGACCCAGTCATACACATATGTACATTACTTTTCTTAAACCATTTTCCATCATGTTCTATCACAAGTGATTAGATATAGCTCCCTGTGCTATACAGCAGGGCCTCATTGTTTATCCACTCCAAATACAATAGTTTGTATCTACTAACCCCAAACTCCCAGTCCATCCCACTTCCCCACTTCCCTCTGGCAACCACAAGTCTGTTCTCTATGTCTGTGAATCAGTTTCTGTTTTGTAGATAGGATCGTCTGTGCTATATTTTAGATTTCACGTGTAAGTGATATCATATGGTATCTTTCTCTTTCTGACCTACTTCATTCAGTATGAGAATCTCTAGTTCCATCCATGTTGCTACAAATGGCATTATTTCATTCCTTTTTATGGCTGAGTAGTATTCCATTGCATATATATACGACATCTTCTTAATCCATCATCCGTTGATGAACATTTAGGTTGTTTCCAAGTCTTGGCTATTGAAATAGTGCTGCAGTGAACACAGGGGTGCATGTAACTTTTTAAATAAAAGTTTTGTCTGGGAATATGCACAGGAAGGAGATTGCTGGATTATATGGTAGTTCTATATTTAATTTTCTGAGGAATCTCCTTACTGTTTTCCATAAAGGCTATATCAATTTACATTCCCACCAGCAGTGAGGGGATGGTTCCCTCTTCTCCACACCCTCTCCAGCATTTGTTATTTGTAGACTTATTGATGATAACCATCTGACCAGTATGAGGTGGTTCCTCATTGTAAAAAGCAAAATATTCTTATGTCTCTAGTCACAGCCATGAGCTGAAATGTACCTTCAAAGACCAATGTAGCATGTAACCAAAATGGAATAGAAGATTATTTTTTTAAAAAAGAAATAGTCCCATTTTCACCTAACACAGAAATACCCATTATGACATTTTCATAGAATTCTAAGTCAGTGAGATCATTTGTATTTAAGCCTATAAATAATATATGGTAATACAACTGAGGCATAAAGCTTGTCAGTGTAGCTTATGGAAATACAAAGTCATTTTCCTGAGCTACAGACATTCTTCAGTCATCATGATAAATAAATATGTAAATTATATATCTAGTCACTTATGATGGAGCATGATAATGTAAGAAAAAGAATGTGTATATGTATGTGTGACTGGGTCACCTTGCTGTATAGTAGAAAATTGAGAGAACACTGTAAATCAGCTGTGATGGAAAAATTAAAATAATTAAAAAATAAATAATAAATATGAAAGTTAAAATGAGTGTTTTTTTTTCCACTTTCTAACAGTATTCATTCCAATTCACGAATAGACGTCCATAGGAATCCTTAAAGTAGTAAGCTTGCAGCATTGATTTAAAATATGAATCATTTATTTAAAAATCTATAGAGTTTTTCAAAATAAACTCACGATAGGAAATAAGCATGATTGCCTAAAACTGATTCACACTTGTTTTCTGTTTCTGAGCCATACACGTGTTTTTTACACTCCTGTTCAGTTATATCATTTCATTGCCTGAGAAAATTCTAAGCTGGGAGTTCCTGTTGTGGCTCAGTTGTAATGAATCTCACTAGTATCCATGAGGATTTGGGTTCAATCCCTGGCCCCACTCAGTTGGTTAAGGATACATCATTACCGTGAGCTGCAGTGTAGGTCACAAACCCGGCTTGGATCTGGTGTTGCTGTGGGTATGGTGTAGGCCAGCAGCTGCAGCTCCAATTTGACCCCTAGCCTGGGAACTTCCATATGCTCTGGGTGTGGCATTAAAAGAAGAAGAAGAAAAGAAAAAAGAAAGAAAGAAAATTTTAAGCTGGACTCACCCCCACTCCTTAACTTCCCACTCCATCCTAGAGGAATATCGGAGTGTTGGAAGTATTGTAGCAGTTTGAAAAATATTTCCTATAACATTGTCCTTCAAATGACAGATTTTAACCTATTAATGGGTCATATATTTAGTGTTATAACCAGCATCTTTTAAAAAATGAAACAGAAAAGAGTGCATCACATTTTAACAGGGATAAATAAAAAGGTAAGCTAAGTACCACTGAAAATGCATTTTACCTGCTATAGATTGCATAGTCAAAAAAGGGTGAAAGCCACTGTTCAAGAAAATAAACAAATTGAGGTGTATCACTTTATTGAAATACTATACAGCAGTTATTTACTACTACATAAATCAACCTGGATAAAATCCAAAATATTATGTTGAGTGAAATAAGCCAGTTGTAAAAGGATTCTTACATTAATCCCTAAAAACATTGAAAACAATATTACATGTTGTTTACTTATACAAGAATCTGTAGAGAAAGTATAATAAAAAGAGAAAGACATCACTTTTAGAATAGCAGTAACCTCTAGGTTGAGAGGGAGAAAGATGGAGTTACCAGCAACGTTTGCTTTCTTAATAAACAAAATTCCAGCCGTCAAAAGACCTATGTACTGTTTTAATCTGATTGATTCACATCATTTCTCTGGTCTTTGTTTCTTCATAAATGAAATGTGAAAGAATAAAACCAGAGAGTGATCAAATATCTAGATGGTAGAAGAGGTAGGACTGTGTAATGAAGATGATTTTTAATAGACTTTAATTGATTTCCTTCTCAATGTCAACCAGATAGGTTAGTGGTAGAACTCAGGCTAGATGGAAACAAGTCATCTGCCATTTAACTGTGCCTTTGATGAAAGGCAAAAGAACATCAGTCATTTTTCTAGGAAGATTACTATTATAAGAGATTACTACTGTCAAGAGATTACTACTGTCTTCAATTTTATCATGTGCAGTGACCAAACGTTCTTCCAGTGCTAAGAATGAATGCTTTGAAATTCATTAACTGTGTTCCCCCTCCCCCTTTTTTTTGTCTTTTTAGGACTGCACCCACATCTTATGGAAGTTCCCAGGCTAGGGGACAAATCTCAACTACAGCTGCTGGCCTATGTCACAGCCACAGCAACACCAGATCCATGCCACGTCTGCGACCTACACCACAGCTCACGGCAATGCCCCATCTTTAACTCACTAAACAAAGTCAGAGATTAACCTGCGTTCTCATGGATACTAGTCAGCTTCATTTCCGCTGAGCCACAGTGGGAACTCCTAACTGTGTGCTTTTATCATTAAATATTAAAAGCAGTTAAGATCACTGGTTTCAGGTGAACTTTCAGTTTAATTTGGCCATACCTTATCTTCAATGACTGATAGTTACCACCTCTGGTCTTCTACACGTCTCTGATTTATCAATTGGAAAACAGAAATTCTGTTCAAGACTAATTTCTGGTGACTGTAAGTTGATTATTGATTGATCTCCCAATACGTCCTCAGAGAAATTGAACTCAAATTTACTCAAAGTAAATTGGAGAATAAGATGAAAAACCTACATACAATGAAAGGAAAGGGGAAAGACAAACTATCAAGAAATTCTGTTTACAAAAAAGCTGCAACTGAACGCAAAGCTTACTTCTGCACTCATAGCAACCAGGCAAAAGAGGAAACACACTATAGGTTACAGAGCCCTGATTATCTAAGAAGCTGTGAGATCATCAGCCCAAATACAGATAAAATTTCCCAGCTCAGTGCTCCAAGAGGAATTTGACCCAGCTGATACTGACAAAAGTGCACTTGGTGGTACAATGATCAAAAGCTTTCAATCCAGAAAGTCTAGGGTTAAATCCTAGTTCTGTCACTTACTGTGTTCCTTAACAATTGCTCACATTTCAATTAATCTGTTTCCTCATCTGTAAAAAGTGGATAGGATAATATAACTTAAATCATAAATTAAAAAAAATAAGGATTAAATGAGGTAATATTTTAACTGATCAAATCAAGGCTGAGAACAGCTCTGCTCCCTGGTAAGGGCTATGTTGTGTTTCTTAAATATTCCGAATGGCAGTTTTGCAAAGGACATTCCTAGTTCAGTGTGATTTCACTTAATGCACTTAATTATTGTAGTGACATAAAAGCTGACCGTTGCTTCATACCTTAAGTTTCTGTTGATTTCCTTCCCAATATTTTTCTCTTTCTTTTTTAAAGGAAAAATCAGAAAAGTAAACATATTCTCTGCCATGTGGATCAAAATGCCTATATCTCATGCTTGCTCTTCAAAAATAATCCTCCAAATAAAATATGTCAGATTCAGATTTTTTTATGTAGACTTCAGCCAACTGAAAATTAGTGTCTATGTCATTGAAACACCTCACCTACCTACAAACAGCCAAACCACTCTACCAGAGATGAAAAATATACAACAATTTGCAAATATCCTCCCCGCCCACACAGAATGAAAACTATCCAATTTTTGTTTGTTTTTCCATGTTGGAATTCATTAAAGTAGAAATTTTTGACTTAAGCGTTTTTAATGAAATCAAAGAAAAAATCAATAAACAAAAAATTTTGTATAAGACATTTTCTATCACTTTTTTTTTTTTTTTGTCTTTTTAGGGCTGCACCTACAGTATATGGAGGTTCCCAGGCTAAGGGTTGAATTGGAGCTGTAGCTCCAGGCCTACACCACAGACGCAGCAATGCCACAGCTCATGGCAATGCTGAATCCTTAACCCACTGAGCAAGACCAGCGACTGAACCTGTGTCATTGTGGATGCTAGTCAGATTCATTTCCACGGAGCCATGATGAGAACTCCTATCACATCTTTTTTCACATGCAGCTTTAGTTCTGTTGACACATTAATCACATTTTATATTTGTGCCCCTGGTCTATGTTGCTACCATACATTATAAATACATGCTTTGTAATTTCACTTAGGTTAACTTATATAGCATCTACTACTTATAAATAGTATTATCATTAAGCTAACAATGAAGTATATTTTTTCATGCACCTGTGTCTTATCTCCTTTACTATATTAGAGTAATCTTAGAAAAGACTGGGTCATTTTTTTGTAACATTCTTATTTCTTAATACAGTGATTTACACAGATTTGGTACCATTTTTCTTAATAAAAATATAGATATGGTATCCATTAATAAAGTAGTATAAAATACTGCAGTGCTGCCTAGTTGTTCATTGATTAAAAAGATCTTTTAATGTAATTTCCTTTTTCTGCTTTCATATATCTATGCCTTTTTAAAAATTTAGGCCTTTGAACTTTGGCTAAATCAACCAAAGCTATTATTGTCTTTTGCAGTTGTTAAATAAACATTTCTTTTGTTTTTCATAAATCTTTGTGATATTTATCAAAAACCTGTCTCAAGTGATTTTAGTCCTTTTTTTTTTAGAAGTTATAGCATAATATTCTTTCATTTACCACTATACACATCAAACATTGGTCTCCATTAGAGTACTGTATTCATATTATGTACTTTAAAAAATGAGCTTATGTCTTAAAATAGTATATGACTTCAATATGATCACACAACTAAAACTAGGATTAAAGTCTAGCTTTCAGAAACACCTGTTACTAATTCTCAGTTTCTTTTAACTCAAGCTAGAGAACATGGTGAACTTTTAATTTTTACTCTTTTATTTTTACTCTTTTAGGTTTTTTTACCATTATATTTTTCTTCTATGTAATTCTGCTATTTTCATTTCTCAATGGAATTGACAAACTTAATTTTCATTTGAATGAAAATAAAAAGTTACTTTGGACATTAAATTGAAAGTAAAATTAAATATATATGCTGCCACTTAATAGGGCAGAATTATAAATTATAACTCAATATATCTCAGTCTTATCTTTTACGTTTTCACTTAAAATATTATTCTAGAGTAGATTTCATTAGGAGCAATACATTTTAGGAATTGTCAGAATTGTTAGTTATCTCCTTTCCACTCAGTTCATATATCTCATTTAGCTATGTAAGAATTAAAAATTGTATTGGCAAATCCATGTTGCAAGTTGTATGGGGAATTTTTATTGCAAGGAGTGAGAACTTAACTATAATTAATTCATTTTTATTATTTAAACTTTGATTAATTCTCATAAATATTTGAGGTTACTGTGGGAGTCTGATTTGAGAGTCTGAAGAATTAACTTGGGAGGGAGGGTATCAATGACCACCAAGCTATAGGATTAAATTCAAAGTGACGTAATGAAAGCATTGTAATGTATTTTGACACAACTCTTTCATTTGATATATTGTTTATCCTATCTATGTATTTCAGAAGGTCACAGCCATAAACTTTGAATATCCTTTTTAAAAATCTCTAATAAATGAAGTAAAATTAATTGTGATGTGAAATAATAAAGTTGTAAAAAATTACTATAGCTTGCAAATTATTCATTGCTACTGAGCTTTGATTCTTTACTAAAAGTTGATATGTTGCTAGCCATCTCCGTGGACAGAATAATGTGTGTTTTAGAAAAATTATCCAATGTATCTTATGATAAAATCCAGAAGATCTTTTCAGTAGAATTAATAAATATTGCTAAGATTTATTTTTAACAAAGCAATGGTTATCAAGACTTATCTAGCTAAGTACAATAACAACAATAGGGAGAGAAACAGAATCTCTCTCATTACCTGCTTCTAAAATTGTGCATGCATAAAGTATGCTTGAAGCCTTTGAAAGGAGAGATTGTGCAAGTTGAATACTAATTTTGTGAGTACTGTAATTTCACGTCTGCTATCCATGTACAAGCTGGTTGTGCTTTGAGGAGCAGCTGAAGCTTTATGGAAAACTTTATAAAACATTCTATTTAGAAGCAATTCTTTTTCTTTGCATTATGTGCTCTGGGTATTTTTCTTCTTTTGTGTTTTATTTTGAGAACATTTGTATGAAAACAAGATCTTTGTTTCTTCCAAGCACATCTGCTCTTGCTGCTTATAGATTAGGAGAAGTCATCATCCTCTGTGACATCATAAGTATTTCCATGGCAACCCATTTGGTTTGCTTTTTTTTTTTTTAATGTAATAAAAAGTTACAGAATGCCAGTAGCAGCAAAGTGTTTATCTCTAAACAGATATATAATAACGTCCCAGGCTTCTGTACCCTCTGCCTGTGGCCTGTTCATTGCAAGGTTTAAAGCTTTAGTCTCTTGCATTTAATTCTTTAAAATCCATGAGACTGTCAATTCCAGTTATCCACAATTTAGTGAAAGAATAGGATGCTTGAGGAAACATGTTCTGAGTGACCAGCTGAATTGTACAGGGCTTGGCTGGTGTTAGTTCAATGAGGGAGGAATTATAAGTGATTTTGGTGTTTTATGTTCTACAGTAAATAATGATAGAAATTTGAATAACAGCTGGAAGAATCTCGAAGCTCTTTACTTGAAATCATTTAATGAGCAATCTCTACATCCATTCAGCCACTTCAGGGCTGTCCCTGCCATGATAAAATGTAACTATGAGAGACCTCAGAACATAATTATTTGGGTAGCGAGCCAAGGCTACTAAAGAGGACTGCAACTAGCAACAGACTTCATGGCACATTCTACTACATCAATATTTGTCAAAATTATTAAGTTTTAGTCACAATAACCAAGCAATCAAAAAAAATTTATGGAGTATTTGCTATGGGTAGAGCACATTTAAGGTAGTACACATATAATCCCTGACCTCCCAAGCCTTTCTTTGAGATTAATGTCTGATTGTTAATATCATCTTTCACTTTCAGCACTACTGAAATAGTTTTTGAATTAAGTCTTTTTCCCTTTTGTTTAAATGGTCCTATTTAATTTTTTTGTCTTTTTGCCTTTTATAGGGCCACACCCACTGCATATGGAGGTTCCCAGGCTAGGGGTCTAATTGGAGCTGTAGCTGCTGGCCTACGCCACAGGTACAGCAAAGTGGGATTCGAGCCACGTCTGCAACCTGCACCAGAGCTCAGGGCAACACCGGATCATTAACCAACTGAGCGATGCCAGGGATCGAACCCGCAACCTCATGGTTCCTAGTCGGAATCATTTACACTGCGCCAAGACGGGAACTCCTAATGCTGACTTTTTAAAAATCTTCTTGACCCTTCCCTTCATCCCCCTCTACCATGACCTACCAACTTTAAAACTGTAGCTGTTGAGGAGTTCCCACTGTGGTTCAGTAGTGACAAACCAGCTAGTATCCATGAGGATTCGGCTTCCATTCCTGGCCTTGCTTGGTGGGTTAAGGATCTGCACTGCCACGAGCTGTGGTACAGGTCACAGAGGCAGCTCGGATCTGGTGGTGTTGTGTCTGTGGTGTAGGCCAGCAGCTGCATCTCCAATTCAACACCTAGCCTGGAAACTTCCGTATGCCACATGAGCGGCCCTAAAAAGAAAAAAAAATCTACTTACTATCCACACCTGTGGTTAGTTCTATTCCCAGATCTTGTAATCAAACAGTGGCCTCCCTACACCTAGTGACTCTCCTTCACAGCCCTGAACTGTCCCATGTATCTCTCAGTTTCCAAGGTCAGCTGGTAACCTGATTTGTCCTGCTGCCATTTAAACTCCCATGATGATAAGTCGCTGTTAAAAACAGTTCATTATTAAGGTATTTTTCTAAGGTTTCCAGTTAATATAATAAACAAGCCCAAATATCTCAGAGGCTCAACACATTAGAAGTTCGTCTGTTGCTCAAAGCATTTGTTGAGAGTCAGGACTTTTCTACTTTTGCTCAGTCATCCCTTTGGGGACTTGAGGCCTCTGCTGACTCCTCTGCTTCTCCCTGGCAAACAAAGGAAGGGAGAGAGAAGAGGATCCTGGGGGAACTCTCTGGACTAGGCATAGAACTGTTGGGCATCCCTCTGCCCATTCCATTGGGTAGATCTCTGTCCCATGGCATACCTTACACAAGGGAGGCTGGGACTTATCGTCTAACTGTGTGTGCTGAAGGGAAAAAGAAATCAGTTTTGTAATAGTGAATCTCTTTATTTAAAAAAAAAAATTCACTTCACTTTTTTTCCCACACAAAGAACTTATTCATCTTTTCCCTAATGAGATCATCAAAAGCCCCATCCAGTCACTGAGAGAACATGCTTTGATTGAACCAAAAACTTGCTTTAAAAGAAAGAAGGCAATGGCATTCTAAGAGGAACGTTATCAGTAGATCCTTTTTATTTGTGCTCTCTTCCTCTATATCAGCCAGCCACTTACACAAAAACGATGTCATAGAAGGAAAGGGAAAGATCAAGCAACCAGAGTTCCTTCTCTCATTCATCCCTTACTCACCAGTGAGCGAAAGGTAGAGGGTATTGAAAGAATGTGCACACGTGGATAAGCAAAATAAAAACCACTGAATGAGTTGTGTGCAGCGTTTCTACTGTTCTGGCAAGAACAGAATGCATATGCACATTCCAGCCACAAAATAAAAATCGTGTTGTTTCAATAATTCCACATTTGAGTTAAATGCACTTATATTTGCATTTAAAACTGGCATTGTACAATATAAAGATAAATAGTAAAATTACTTATTTAGAATAACATTAAGTAGAAAATATAAAATACCATGATAAGCTAAAACATGCTGTAAAAGAAAGGAAAAGATTTTATATTTTAGTACCTTTAATGGCAACATTTCCCTGTGGCCCCATATTTTTATTTTGCCCTGGGGCCTGCAAATTATGTTTCCCTTGGGTCTAGTGATGTACGTCTTCTCCCCGGTATAACTATAATAAAACCTTCCAGTTGGCAAAGGGGAAAAAGACCATACACACATAGAAATTGTTTATCCTTCTGGGTAGGCACTAGAAATGGTGACTGCTCAATTTGTGGGTAGTTTCTTGTTCCATCCCTGCATCTCCTCTTTGTGGCTCTTGCTTCCTCTCTGTTAGAGCTTCTTCCTTAATCATTATCCTCTGCAGAAATATCTTAGATAGTTATTGAGGAATGTCCCCTCCTTGTGGACTATGAAATCTTCAGATTGTTCTTTCTGTCGAAGGGTGGTTTTCAGGACTTTTTTAGTCCCAGTTTCCTTGGCACCACAATGTCTTCAAAAATTGTTTGCAGTAAGTTTCTGATCTCTTTGCTTCCAGTTAGTTCCATGTGCCAAAATTCTTTACTAGTCAGTTATTATACTTGCCTAATTCTTTATTTCTTGGTCCCTATGTTTTTCCTTCAACTTGGTGGCAGATACCCTGAGGCAATCAGTAACTATATGCTAGGATGGAAAAGATATTCTCTTAATCTGATGTTTACTGAAGGGCAGAGTTGTTTGAGAAATCTCACTGGACCTTGTCATTCAAGTCCATTTTTTATTTCAAATCCCAAAATTATCAGCATTTCAACCATGGAAGTCCCTTGATCCTTGAACTTTCTACTCTTACCACTCTTCCTGAAAATCAGCCAAAACTCACCTGACTATGTCTTTCTTGCTGAGCTCGTGACCAACACCATTGCACTGACAGTTCCAACCACTTTCCCTAGAGCTACCGGCTCAGTAGTTTGTGGTCTGCCTTCCAAGTTCTCCCATGACAGCTTTACTGAAAATTTGCTGAGGCAAGGCAGAACTCTGCAGACATGCAGCCTGCTATATTATATCTTCATCTGCTGGCCAGTCACTAAACCAAGGCCACTTATTTTGGGGTTTTGCTAACAACAGCAGCACATGTTAAAGTACCAATTTGTGTTCTTTTTCAGATAAGATAACTGCCGTAACTAAACACTAAAGTCACAGTGCCTTGATATACTAAAGCCTGTTTTTGTTCATATAACACATTACTATGGGTTTATGGGGAATGACATAACACTCAGTGATTAAGAGAACCAGGATCCTTCCATCCTCAATTATTTTATGTTGTATTACGAAAACTAACAGTTTTGAAACTTTTTGTTGAAGCACTTAAAGGGTCTGTTTAGAAGTTCAGTTCATTGTAATACTTATGTTTAAAGACTATCACATCTGAAAAAGACCCCTCACAATCAGAGGTAGAACCACATGGAAAAAATACATATTTGACTACACTAAAAAAATTATGATACTCAATTTTCAATCCTGTTCACAAATTCGCATAAAAATTTTGTTGAAATTTTACTTATATATTTAAATTTCCATTTTATATGATATCAATTTGTGGTTCTTACAAAAAGATCAAAAGATTAACTATTTTGAGTTCAACAAAGGCACTTCAAACTCACTGAAATATTTTTAAGCAAGTTAGAAAAATCTGTTTTTAAACTTTCTAGGTATGAGGATATGAGAAGTATTTTAAAGATGGCAGATTTATTTGTATTACTTAAGCTACCCAAAAAAAAACTATAGTAGAAATCATTTCAAATATTCCTTTTCAAAAATTTCCCTCCATGGCATGAACTTTTTTAAAAAAGTAATTATTATTTTAGTAATGGTTAAAACACTACCTCTACCAGGAAGGAACTGGTGATTTAGACATTTGCACATGTCTTTTGTGACAGTATTGTTACTGGTTATTCACAGAAAATGTCACCAACCAGAAGCTGAGAGGCAGAGCTCTTGGGTGTAGCCCACTGAAGCCAGTCTTTTGGGCCATGGAGGAGAGAGTGTAAAGAGGTGAAAGAAAGAAAGCCAGTCTTTTGGGGCATGGAGGAGAGAGTGTAAAGAGTGAAAGAAATCTGGCACATCCATAAAACCACTCACTCGTATGCATGTGAACTATAAGCAATGAAAGTGAGTGAATGAATGAGAGTACCAATATCAAGCCCTATAGCTGTGGAACTCCTATCTGTCCCTCAGAAAACTTCACATTGTCATGTATCATGAAAGACTGTTGGCATCTCTAGTGAGGGCTCTTCTCTAAACAAATAGAGAAATATGACAGGTAGTATATGAACACAACTGATCATTTTTATTACTAAAAGTCTAGGTTATAGGATGTAACAACTGGGCCCGATGATAGGACCCCGGAATAAGCAGACCTCCCCATTCATTCTAAGCCTTGCTAGACTGAGGTAGGCTTCCCCAGAAGATAAGACTGCACAGGTAACACTAACAGTATTAGGTTCGGGAGAGGGTGGAGAGACTAAGAATTTGTCTAGGGAAGTCCCTTCTGACAGCAGCAATGTATAAGAAAACAATGTTCCTCTTTGCTGAAGATCACTTAAACAGATCCAGTGAGGGTGCCAGGGTCAATCCTTATATTAAACATCAGTAAACTTTAATGGATTTCTTTTTAGATAAAAAAAAAAAATACATGCAAGTAGAAGTTCCATTTTTTTTCTCCCTTTAACCCCAAGAGATTTTTCTGCAGACCACAAAGGGTGCACACACATATTTTTGAAATCACTGGGTTAAAGAGTGCACTGCTGTACCACTGCTGGCAAGTTAAGTCCTAGCTCAGTTCCTAGTGAACATCCTAGTCAAAGCAGGAAGAATTTCATATATTGGACTTAGTTTGCCTCTAACACTCCTTTGACTCTCATCTAAGTATACCAGAATCGGGCTTAGCCCCAGTCCCACTCGCAGCCAAGCTTCAGGCCTGTCTTTTGCTGAACATGTTCTCTGGCTCTTTGCAGATAGCTCAGCACCAACCTGTCACCACTGCTCGGCTCTGTGCTGAGTGCTATTGACAGGATGTCAGCCTTATGATTATATATGAAGGACAACACATTATGTCAATGCACTTAAGTCTTTCTTTAATCTGGTATGAAAGTTAGAATGACTTTTACTTTTTAAAATCTGCTTGACTCTTGGCAAATCAAGCAAGAGGTTTTAAAAGGAAAAGAAAAAAAATGCAGTTTATACAATGAATAGGATTTTAGGTTCCTACCCAATGACTTTATAGTAAAGAGAGAATCTAAAGCATAGGAAGACTAAAAAGGGAGACAAATAACATCTACCCTTTTTTCTTTTTTGATAGGAACTGTTTTTTTTTAATAAACTTTTAGACCAGTTTTTGATTTATGGAAAAAATAGTTGCAAAAATAGTATAAAGAGTGAACTGAATAATTTTTAACCCAGTCCCAAGCCCATTATTATTATTTTTTTGCTTGTTTATTTGGTTAGTTGGTTTGCTTCTTATTTTTTTGAAATCATGTGCATTTAATGTCACTTCAGTGGATCAAGGCAATCATTCCAATATTTGTGTAAGGAGATACCACTGCTATATTCCAGGGATTTAGGGTAATAAAAACACCCTGCTTAGTTAGAATTTAGAGCTACGACTTCTGACCTCCTTAAGAAGACTTAGGAGAGTTTAAAACTGCCCCTCTGGGCAAATATTTTAGGAGCTAATGAGCATTCAGCTTCACTTAAGATGCAACTTGTCATCAATACACCCAAGAGACTAACAATTTCTACTTAATGCTTAATGATAGTGAACCTGGAGTCTACTGGAGTTCCTTGTCAGCCCCAGGACAAGAGAGACATCTTGAGGAGCAGACCAATCCTTGAAAGGCTAAGAAGGTCACTAGTTTCCCAAATAGTTTGCAGTAGCTTAGAGGCTTGCTGTCCAAATAGCTCAAGAGAAAGAATGAGCTCAAAATGAGGGAGTACAATTACCCCTTTGCCACTCAACCTTATGCCTTTAATATATAAACTACTTGGGGGCAGACGTCCTGATTCTCCATGCAGGAACTGTGCCTGACACATAGTTGGCACTCAATAGATATTTGATTGACTAACTCTGAAGAAATGTACTGATTCCTAGTCTGTGTAAAGAGTAAAAAGAGGCTACTGAATTGTCAACATAAAAGAGAAGACTTGGAAGAAATTCATGACTTTGCACACTATATTTAAACTTTTGGATTCTGTAGGGGAATTGCATACATGGTCCAAGAAACAAACAAAATGCAATAGCCCCTGCATGGAACATGAAAACAATTTCTTACTGAAATCTAGAGCATTCAAACATTTGGGTATAGTTGATAATGGCTGCTGGGTAAAAGAAGACTGAACACAGAAATTCTTGTCAGTAGAGAGCAATGGTGCTGATCACACGTGGCAATCGCAGGGAGCTATCATCTCCACTGAAGATTCTAGTTACCTAGGAGGCTTTGGTAGCTACTTGTAAAACATGCTGTAAAAAAGATTCATTTTTGGACAATTCTCATTGTTTTATGTCAGGATACTTTAGGACTTTGCAACTACCTGCTGCAAAACATAGATATTTTGTGTAATAATGATTGGCATGCTCTAGGGTCAAGCTACACCAGGGGAGAGTATTTTTCTGTTTTCAGGTAGCCACCATGAAGTCACACAGTAATTCCTTAGAGTATTAGGTCCCTTTTATAGTATGTATGTCTGCTAAGAAAAATATTTACTACTTATTGAGCACTTATACTTAGTGCTCAGAAGATTTTGAAATACTTTGTTTTAATCTTTAAAACAACCCTATATGGTTGGTAGTATTACAATTTCCATTTTAAAAATAAGGAACTGAGTCTTAGAGAAAAGTTAAGAATCTTGCCCATGCTCTCATGTCTACAAGTCTGGAGTCAAACCCAGATTTTGTGGATTGTAGAGCCTGCGAGCTTGATCACTATGTTAAATTCATAGAAAGTTTAATAAAATGATCTGAATGATCTGTGTGCTTTCTTTTTACATTATTCCATCATTCTGTCACTAAACAATGTAGTTTAAACAAAATGTGGTATAGCTGTATGAATTGGAGTTTGCTGCCTTAAAACCAAGTTATTTTTCATTTACTTCATTCAACAGTTGTGTACTACGCCCTTCTTATGTACCTAGCACTGTACAGAGGATACAAAGAAACATAAGACGCAGAGCCTGCCCTCAGGGATCTTATGTTCTTGAGAATACGAGCCCATACATACATAAGAAAAATTAAATGATAAATCAATATGAGTTTCAATGTGAGTTGTATAGACATGTGTCATGATAGTTCAGAAGAGAGAGGGACCGCTATGTACATGAGAGGCCATGGGCAATAATCTTGTGGAAGTGGAAGTTGAGTGATTCCTTAGAGAGTGAGAAGAATTTGAGTAAATACACAAGTAGGAATAAGCTACTTCTACACTTCCTTCTTCTTATAGGAAAGAGGGTGTACAAAGATTACAAAGTAAAAATCATCACTGATGTGTCCATGGAATTAAACCAGTTTAACTAGAAAGTATAATTTATACTGAAAAACAGTAAAAGAAAGAAAAAAGGGGGAAACATGTAAGAAAAGCCTTGCAGGGCCAGTCAAAGCTTTACCTTTATGTGGCAGGGGAAGGAATTTGGGACTTAGAGGGCTGGAGCAAGAAACTCTGGCTGGCTTGGGTGAAGTGGAAGGGATCAAATAACTGAGCTCTGGGTGGAGGGAAAATAAATAGTATGTACTATGGGAGAGAGATAGATTTTAGGTAAATTTATGAACAGAGAGGGACAGGATGAAGACTGAAATCTTGATGAGGTTGAACCCTATAAGAATGCCATCTGCAAAGTTTTGGACATTTTGGTAAAGAGCCTTTACAGAGAAGCTTATTGTAAAGAAAGCAAAGAACTTTCAATTCATTATATAATGTGAGTATTCAACAAATAGTTTGAAATTGTTGATAATGGTACTCAGTTTTAAATATAAAGAGAAAAATATGATCTCAACTCTGAAATTCTAAAAATAAGAGAGAGAGTCAGTGCAGGGTGGAGGAGGAGTGGATAGAAGCAGAGAGAAAAAAAGAACTACAGAAAGGTTACAAGTGGTATATCTAGATGTACTAAACATCAAAGGAAGAAAAAACTGAATGGTAATGATGAGTTAAGGATCTGGAGATCCAAGAACCTGTCAATTTCTCTTTTCCTCATTGAGTGATATGAGGAAGGGCAAACAAAGGCGTCATCTTCATTAGAGGATAAACGCTGTGGGATTTTCTTAAAAAAAAATTCAGTCTTGCTTAAAGGGAGTGGGTGATGAAATAACGTCAGAAAATGATGACTTTATTTAAAACTTTTTTCTGTGACAATTAAACATACAGAACTGTGCAAGGGGAGTTTAAGTAAGTGAAGCAGATATAGTAGAAAGAATGGACTCACCGTGGGAAATGGAAACGCAGAATGATAGAATCAAATTTGAGAGTTGGGAAGATGTGGTGGGGGAGTTTGGGACCTTAGCTAGTGTAATAGGAATTAGGGTAAGAAGTTAGTTCAGAGGCTTCCTAAGAACATCACAGACATTTCCAGGCACAGAATATCTGGAGAGACAATTCTCTCCAAAAACATGGCCATACAAGGATCTAGAATATCTAGAACAGAATGTTTCAGTTTAGGGGAATGGAGGAGAGGGATATAAGATGCAGAAGCCAAAAACTCTACCTCTAGGAACACCGTTCTTTGTATGAAACTACGTGACTCTCTGGGGGACTTGAATAACTGACTCCTTCATGCCAGTAAATAGAATATAATGATGTCCTTAACTGACTATAAGATTTGAAGTGCCCTAAATCATGAAGAAAAGAATGTATTGTTGTGTATGTTTTCTTGTTCGTCAGTGGTCACCACAAAGGCCATTTCCTCCAAAAAAGTTTTTTTTTATGGAAAGGAGGGTGTGTATGGATGAATCACGGAGTGAACTCTAGTGTATACAGTTGGCTGCCCCTTCTATTCTTTCTCCATTACCCTCATTGTCTAGAAGTCATATGTTTTGAATGAAATTAAGCTAGTCTATCTCCTGTAGGATTGGACTGTGATTAGCTAATACCAACCTGAGTGATACAGTCATGAGCCCCCTTCCAGTGGAAACTGGCTCATGGATGATGGGTCATGTGAATCATGACCTAAGCCAGCTTAATACATGGAAGTTCCCCAGTCAGAGAGATTATTTAAAAGTCAGTAGAGGACTTAAGTGATTCAGTTAGAAGGAAGTCCAAGACTTTGGTTGCTGTTTGATATAAGAAATTTCATCAATCACTCTCTTACTTTTTCTCTTACTCCTGCCCTACTGTGGTTATTGGTACTTTTGTACCAGTAATCACAAGGTTAACTAGCCTTGATACTAATTTGCTACACTAGAAAGAAAACTGTAGAGAAAATAAACTGCTCCTTGGTAAATACCATAGAGCTGCTGGATCAATCCTTGCCTGAAACTTCTACTATAAGTATTATTTTGAGTTTATGAGTCAATATATTGCCTTATTGTCAAGGTTAGTTAAGTGTCATAATTGAGACAACTTTTTGAATTACAACTACACTCACCTACTATTTTATTTTTCCCATTTATTTGAATCTCAACACATGCTGTCTTGCACTGAATTTATTTGCCTATATTTCTTAATCTTTCCACAGTTTTTGAGCTTCTTGAGGGCAAGGACTGCAATTTACATATTTCCATGTTTCTCCTAGCTTTCAGAATACTGCTTTGCATATAGTAGTGTTTAATAAATATTTGTATAATGAATAAATCAAACTTGTGAAAATGTGCATTTGATCTCATCACCATCATACTGTAGTTAATACATATTAATAATTCTAAAACTGTTAAATGAACTGAACATGAAACTATCATTGTTTCATTGTTTCATATTTTGCTTGTTTGCTTGTTTCTCTTCCTGGCTATAGGGAAGGCTATTACAGTGATTTCTGTTTTCACTTTCTTCCCCATGAACCACAAAAATTCCTAAGATGTCATGACGGTTCATCTAACGTTCTAAAGATTAGCAAAAAATAATCAGTGTTATCAGTTCTGTTGATGTAATTCTAGTCAAAAGCTGAGAATCTTGACATTTTAGTTAGCTAAGGCAGTCTTATCTTGGGTAAAGGAAAGATTTACATTAGGGCTTTGATACATTGAAGATAGCCAAAGGCCAAAGGAATCTACCTTGCTCTTAATTCAAGTCTTGACTCTACTAGATATTTGACCTTGGCAGAATTATTTTATACCTCTTGGTCTCAGTTTTCTCATCTACAAAATGGAGATAATTATGCTATCAACCTTTTAGGACTGTTATAAGGATCAAATGAGTTCATAAAAGAAAAGCACGTAGATTCATTATATTCAGTTATAAAAATACTTCACAAGTAAAATTTTTCTTCTCTTCCTTTTCTTCCTTCTTCTCTTTATATTCCTCTTTCTTATTGTTCTACAATATTGTTTTGATATTATTGTTATTACCATCCAAATTGGGAACCAGTTGTAGTTTCTCTCCATGTAAAAATTACTTTTTCTAGTTTCAGGTGCAAAAAAACATTGTATTTGCTGCTTCAAGATAGTAATATAATCTTCCCACCTACCTGGTTATTCTCTTTTTCAGTCACATGCCCATGAAACAAATAAGTTTCCCTAAGAGAAGATTAACAAATGAGAGAAACTGAGAAGAAAGTACCAAAGTTACAAAATAGAATAATAAAATAGTAAATAAAAATATAAGTAATTATTATACATAATAATAATTTACCCTTTTCAATAAGATAAACACAGTGGCCTTTAAAATAAATTTAACACATGAAAAATGTGT
Organism: Catagonus wagneri; assembly: GCA_004024745.2. NCBI lineage: Eukaryota > Metazoa > Chordata > Mammalia > Artiodactyla > Tayassuidae > Catagonus > Catagonus wagneri. The sequence goes on along the minus strand of PVHT021183688.1, from coordinate 13,068,794 downwards.
TAAAAATTTGATTTTTATTTTATTTCAATTTTTTTAAAAATGCATTTAAATTGCATAATTACCTTTCATTGAAATGTTCATTGAGATCATTATATAATCACACACAGCTATAAAAAATCATACAGAGAACTCCCTTATACATTTTATTCAATTTCTCCCAATGGTACCTTTTTGCAAAACTAAATATAATATCACAATCAGGATACTGACATTTAGTCCAGCCTTTTATTCAGATTTCCAAGGTTACTTGTCTTCCTTTATGAGTGTGTATACGTGGTGTGGAGTCCTTTACAATTTTGTCATTGTGTTCATTCCTGTATTCACAACCACAGTCAAGATACTGAAGAGTTCCAACACCACGCCTCCTTGCAGTCCTTCCTGTACTTTATGAACTAAAAATTAGTTCATAGTAGTACAAAAATAAACCAACCTTATGAATTAAGCACCCCAATGCATGCTAGTTCTACTAGATTATGAAGAACCAGTTTCACTTATAAATTTATCTAAGCAACACTCATTAGCAGGCATGACTGGCTATGTATTTTTGCCAATGTACACACCTTTCTCTAGCATCTCTCTCTCATTCCCTCTCTCTCTCTCTCTCTCTCTCTCTCTCTCTCTCTATATATATATATATATATATTTGTATATATACACATATATATCTGTCTAGAGTTGAAAATACAAGGACTAATTCCTTTATTTACTCCACACTCAACGTTCATTTATTTTAACAACAGGGATCCATTCAATGTTATTAACACAAACCAGGAAGGGACTTTGCTATCTGACATAATCACCCCAAAGTCTTGTCTCACCTTTTATATACAGCATTTTCCTCAATGTTTATCGATGTACATGGCATTAAAGTCCATTTGTGAAAAGTATTAAAATATAAATATATGCTGTATTTTGTATTTTAAGTAGAAAGTTATTTAAATGTATTTTTAATATGAGATATTAAAAACACGATATATCTATATTATCAATACCTCTAGGAATAAGGTTACAGTCAGAAATGCCTATAAGCCAGTAAATACATTGATCAAGGTGTGAGAAATCATAGAGAATTTAAAATCTATGGCAGCAACAGGGACATATAGGAAGATAAACTCAGAAGATGTGCTGTAAGTCCTTTAAATGATTTCAGTACAGAGAGACTAGACAGTCAGAACCTATTTTGGAGAGTATTTGCCTTGCTGTGTTCCCTTCCCAGTCATTGGTTCTGTCAGCTGAGATCTCTTGAGGTTTTCTCACCAGGAAATGGAAATAAGTCCATTATTTGTAAGAGATTAAATATTGATCACAATTTTATATTTATTTCATATTAAAATCTATATGTAAGTGCTTCATTATTGAGTTCAGTTTCTGTTTGATTGTTCAGGTCCAAAAGCAACACAAGAGAATTTGCTTCTATTGTCAACATAAAAAAAAATTAATACTGCATTGTATACAATAATGGAAATAACACTTGGTGTCACATTTTTTGAGATGTGTGGTATCTGAGATTTAGCTCTTACCAAAAAAAAAAAAAAGTTGACAGTGAATGGCCAACATTATAAAATATTGGAAATTGAATACGATGCCATAATCAGACTGTAAGTGTTCCTGCCTGTGCCACTGAGTAAGCAAAATGCTTGATCTTCCTGTGCCTCAGCTTCTTACTTTGTAAAATGGCAATGATAATGATAAAATCTTGTTTATAATGTTGATATGCAGGTTAAATTAGTTGATATATGTATAGCACTCAAAAGATTCCTGAGTATATATCGACTGCTCAATAAATGTGAACTGTTACTAAAAAAACATATTTTTTAAAATAATCTCAACTTTAACCCTCAGTATTTTAATTATGTAAAATTATATGAAGAAATGGCATTTACAGTTCTTCAAAGACCAATCTTAGGAATCTTGCAATAATACTCTGAAACCATCATTGAAAAATAGTTGATTTGCTATTAGGATGACTACCTCTTTATCATAAGAATTAACAACCAGAGACAAAACTCTGCATCAGAATTACAGAGAAACCCATATAAAAGTTTGCCAACTAACCTTCATGCAAACAATATGCTAATAAGGAGCACATTTCAAAGTGATTTCAATGTACATGCCTTTCTCTAGCATTTTATAAGTAAACAGTGAGTACAGTGGGAAGATTGAAGTAGAATGGGTATATAAGCTGTTAGCCTTGGTGTGATATTTCATTTCCTTTTCTTTTATTTCCTCTGTCATCATTTCTCTACCCGACATTTCCCAGCACCTTGCTATCCGTTATTGCTTATTTATCATATACCATATTTAATACTAAGCATGACATTGTATTGATCAACCCATTATGTCTTTCGAGCTTGTCCATCTCCTCTGTTCTGATGGTTTTACACATTAGCTCTTTTGAATGATGATGTAATTTGATTCAGAGTCTCCTGGTACATACTATTTCTTGAGAATATATTAGGTACTTCAGTACAGTGCTTTCGTTCTTCCTGGGCAAGCAGCAGTAGGTTTTGCTTTTACCTACTGACCACTCTTTCTTAAACACCTTTGCAAGCTTTTCTCTCTCTTCCTGTCTTTGACACATTTTTCTTCACATTTTTATCCTAAATTCTCTTTTTTTCTACTTGTGTTTTTATTTTTTTAAGATTTTTATTTTTTCTATTATAGTTGATTTATAATGTTCTGTCCATTTCTGCTGTATAGCAAAATGACCCAGTCACACATACATATACATTCTTTTTCTCACATTATCCTCCATCATGTTCCATCAAAAGTGACTAGATATAAATATCCTAAATTCTTTTCAACTTCTTATCTTCATGGTCTGCTTGAATGATCTCCCCTTCAATTACTTCAAATACAATCTATATAAAAAATGACTCCAAAATCTAAACTCCTAAGCTAAACCTTTCTATTACTGGCCTTATGACAATTCCATGAGGATGGAGAACTGCAGTCATCTAACTCAGCGTGATCACGCTGAACTAATTATCCCCCAAGTCAACCTATTGCAGAGACTGACAGCCATAACCATGTAAATTATCCTTAGCTCCTCACATCACTTACCTCCCACAGTCAATCAGTCACGAAACCTGATGAACCCATCTTTAAAAAACTTTGTAATTGGTCCTTTTCTCCCCATCTCTGTCTCCACAACCTTATTCCAAGCCAACTAGCATCTCTTGCTGTGATTATTACATATCTTCCTAAGTGGCTTCCTTCCATCCAAAGTATTCTCCAGGGATACTGTCAAAGTAATCTTTCTTAAGTGTGATTTTAATTGTGTCAGTCTTCCATTTAAAACCTTTCAATAACTTGCTCTCAGAATGGAATTGAAACTCTAACTTCTAAGGCCCTTTGTGACTTCACACCATCTAGGAGTCAAGTTGTTTCATGGTGAAAGTATAAACTTTGGGATGAAATACCTTCATTTAGATCTTACCTATCTACTAATCCATCTTTCCTTCTATCCATCCATCCACCTATCTACCCATTATTGAGCTACCACAGTATGTGTGGTACAGTTCTTGCCTCTGGGGATAAATATAGTAGTGAATAAAACAGAAAAAGCCTGCCTACTTGGTCTTTCATTCTAGAGACACAAAACAAACAATTAACAAGACAAAAAATAGTATGTCAGATAAATGCTTGCGAGTACTCTGAAGCACTTTAGATGAGATTAATGTTTATATTTGGTGTTGTTCAGAGAGATGAAACAAGAGGCAAATCTCTGAGGTAGAAGAATATTGAATAACTTTTCTTCCCCCAAGTGAAATTATCTTGGGGCTAAATGTCTCTGGGGCACTTTTTTATTTATTTTAGTATCTAAAAGAAACTCTAGCTGCTTCTTGGAGAAAAGACTCTGAGGAAACTAGAGTGGAAGCAGTGAGATGATTAAGAGTTTATTTTCATTTGTCAGGACACAGGTTATAATTAGAATAGAAATGGTGGACACAGTAAGGAATGGTCTGACTCTGAGAACATTTCTAAAGTAAACCCCAAAGGACTTACTGATGATCGGATTTAAGGATTGGGGGCAGGGGCATAAAGACTCTTGAAAGTTAAACTAAAAGTTGTGGAAACATTCACTAAGATGGGAAAGAATGAGGGAAAATCCTGTTTGGATTTTGGAAGGAGAATCAAGGATCACAAATTTGTAATGTTTGAGATGCCTAGTACATGTCCACTGGATAAGACAATATGGAGCTCAGGTGAGTAGTTTGAACTGGACTATAACATTGGCTGTTATTTGTATACAACCACTTAAAAGCCATGGAACTGAAATGAGGATATTGGGGAATGAGTACTGATCAGAAATATGCTGATAAGTGTTTAATGAATGGCTCTCTATGATGTATACATTTTTTACATACTACCCCTTTAGACAAGACTTGCTCTCTCTAATTTGCCACAGTATCCACTACCCACTAGGCTATAGGCCCCAGTCACTCATCTATATGACATGTCTGTCTATTTTGACATTGGAATTTTTTTTTTTGTCTTTTTGCCTTATCTAGGGCCGCACCCGTGGCATATGGAGGTTCCCAGGCTAGGGGTCTAAAAGGAGCTGTAGCTGCCAGCCTTCGCCACAGCTACAGCAACATGGGATCCAAGCCACGTCTGCAACCTACACCACAGCTCACAGCAACGCCGGATCCTTAACCCACTGAGCAAGGCCAGGGATCAAACCGGCAACCTCATGGTTCCTAGTCGGATTCATTAACTACTGAGCCACGACGGGAACTCCGACATAGAAATTTGTTAAACAGTAATAATTTTTCTTTTTGGGTCCTTTTCATATTATTTATTTCATGCTGCATTTCATGCTATTTATTTCAAATGCCTATCGCTGGTTAAATCTTGTGTTCTTAGTCCCAGGTTCCTAAGATCCAAACCAGTGTCAACTGGGGCAGCAAAAGGACAAGTTAAAAATACTTCACCTTCTAAATATATATGTTTTTCAGTGTAAGTAAAGATTATTTTTTATTTCCTTGACACTGTATGTAGTTGCTGGGGTATGGGTAGTTTAAGACTTGTCTTTCCAAGAGAAATTACCAGATTGCCTTGAAATGACCAAGCTGAGGATGCTTTGGGTATTGCCTTGGGGAGGACAATATTGATATAGAAGGAATATCAATATGTTAGCTTTGATTAATCCTCAGGATGAAGCCCATCAGGTTGAAAAGGATTTTTAAAAATCCTTTTCCAAATATGGTAAAGAAGACTCATTTTAGCTTAATTTTTTAAAGTAAACCAATAATTCCAGATATAATAAAAGAGACACAAAAGTAATTTATTACGGAAATGATTCCGTGTAGAAAGATTATATTCTGAATAGTCAGGAACCAGATTTGTCACTAGGTAAATGTAAGGATCACAGGGTACAATTGGATGCTAAACACCGTCTGAGTTAATTGCCCTCTCACCAGTAGCAAAGGGTTAGCTTTCGGGCATATGTCATAATTTTTTAAATGATTTTTTCATGTCTGGAAAGTGTATGAAATATAACGAAAAGGCAATGGGAAATATTTTACATTAAAACCAGAATGATTACTTCATAGAAAAAGAAAGGTCATAATTTTCTCTCTTTTTAAATTCTTCACCCTTTTTCCATTCTCTTTGTTCTTTCTGCTTTACCTGCCTTTCTTTTCATGGGTTCACATGTGTTATGATATTTTTTCTTTTTCCTGCAGAGCATAGGTATAATTTCCTATGTGGCACTCAACATTCCTAAGACCTAGGATACTCCTTGAGAGGTATGGTGATATTCTGAGGTAAGTTATAGCATAAAACTGCAGTCACTACTTAATTTGTGAAAATTATGCCAAATTCCCAGATATGTGGTAAACAGTTGCTGGTAAAAACACAATTCTAATGGTTTCATAATTGATGTTTTCAAAATCAGATATAATTCTGTCCATGTTCCATCCCCCTTTTCTGACTTTAATGGTGAGAAAGGATTCTGTGTTATATGAGGTTTAGTAGTATGATATTTAGATTATGTTACTGCTATATTTCTGTGGCAAAAAGACCTAAGTTTTTTGTATACCAATTTCTGAAACACTAATGGAATATATATTTTTATATATATATAAAAATATGTGTGTGTGTATATATATATATATACACACACACATATTTTTCTACTTTTATTATTATTATTTTAAAAGTGTAGTATTTGAATATCCTCTCATATTCTGGCTGCACCCACAGCATGCGGAAGTGCCAGAACCAGGGATTGAACCTATGTCACAGCAGCATCTGGAGGCACAGCATTGACAACGCTGGATCCTTACCTGCTGAGCCACCAGGGAACCCCTTTCTACTTTTACTAAAAGAACCACAGGAATGTATTTTGTGGCAGATGATTCCACATGGAGTATGAACATTTTTTTCAGCTGGTAGTTTATACCTTTAAACGAAAACATCAATATACTGTTCTGTTTAGATTTTTTAATAAAATGTAAGATTTTTTTGAGGCCACCCCTGGTTAATTTTTAAATTATTTTGTCCTGCTCTAGAATAGCTTTTGGGATTAAAGTTTCTGCAGTGCTTATTGGTCTATACATTAATTATAAACTGCTGGACCTTAATCAATTTCTATCTATTAGTCCAAATTTGTATTTAGTGTTTAAACAACGTGAGGTACTTGATCTGACTCATGCAAACTTCCATTGACTTTTACTGGAGTCAGTGAAATTTTGTCAGATATCCAGAATCTAATTTGTTGCTACATCCCGGAATACAAACTATAAACAAGAAACTGACAAACGTTATGCCATATAGCAGGTTAATGTTCTTTTAATATTGTTCCTGGTCTCAGTGGAATTTTTTTTTTGTTAAATCCTTGACATTTATAATGACATTTAGATTCCTAGTAGGTAAGTATTAATTTATAATATAAACAAATCCTTAATGAGCTTATTATATAAAATATTAACATTACCATGTATTCACATTATTATTGTTATTTTTCTTTAACGTTAGTTCCTTGTTAAAGGGAGTTTGCGTACAGAAACAGTTCATTCTTGCCAATTGTTCACTCCTAAAATATTTAGGTACAGTTTGGACAGTAATATTGGGTCACTGAAAAATGTTCCTCATGTGGATGAAAATGAATGAAAGCTTATCTAAAGTAGAATGAATCACAAGGAAGCTAGTACATCCAGAATAATGGCGGCAGAAAGCCACATACTCTACCCCCAACCAAACAAGTACCTCTTCTATCAAAGTGAAGCAAACACAGGGGTGAGGTAAAGTGAGAAGGGGGACAGGATACTTACTTTGGAAATGATACCAAACGCAGATCACAGATGTCAAAGATTTCCTTCCAAATAGAGTTGAGTTTAGAAGCAAATTAAAAGACGATACCTTTAAAAAAAAAAAAAAAAGTCTAACAGTCTTAAGGCAATAAAGAAAATTCTGGCAGAAATCAGAGGGGCAAAGATTGGAGCTGCAGACAGACTCAGAAAGGATGGGGCCTTGGAGCCTCTTTCCCACCGTAGTTCAACAACATTCCAAGGCCTGGCTGGCATCCCTGGAATGTAAAGTGAGCACTCAGCCCCTCCTCACTTTGTTTCTCTGATCTGGCTTTTTGATAGTTGCCCCAGTTCCTTCAGAGGAAGGAGGGAATCCCCTCCAATGGAGGGGTAGGTCTGAAACAGAGAGGGACAGGAATAAAGAGACCGGAGGAGGGAGGGACCACAAGGGACCACAAGGCCACAAATTAAAAACAGAGGAGATAGCACAAAGTATGGACAAGGAAAACAAAGATGACAGAAATAAACTTGCTCTGCAGTCAGTTACCCCGAGGTTCCAATCCTGGTCCACTGATTATTATTAGGTGTGGGATATTGAGCTAATTTCTTGATCAGTTTGTGCCTCAGTTTTCTCATCTGTCACATGAGGTTAATAAACACCCTCACATCCTCTGTGTGAGGATTAAATGATAATATACCACTTCTATAAAAAGAGATTGTGACAGCATCTAGCACATACTGTGTTTCATAAATGGTGATTGACTTTAGTACATTAAGTAATTTAATACATTTAGTTTAAATTATTAATTTAAATATTACTATTATTAAATCTAAATGAAAATGGGCTTAAACAACTCATTTATTTAAAAAATGAACCCTCAAATGAAGTCAAAAACTGTCTCTATTGTATATAAAAGACAGCAGAAACAAGATGACTCTAAAGTTAAAAGAAGACGGACAGTATGGTAGAAAAGCTGATTGCTATTACCTAGACAACTTCAGTCCAGGTAATATTATCCCAACTACGGATCACAGTCATAGTCTTCATCCCTTAACCCTGGCCTGTCCTGGCTGATGGAATCAGAGATAGACACCTGACCAAGGACAATCAAGCCATGATACGGTAGTGGCCTGTGCTTTGTTGTCTCGGCTGAAAAAAAGACGCTGGAGAAAATCAGATTCATCTCAAATTTGGGGAACAAACTGAGTGGAAGAATGTTACTGGAGTGAACTGATAATTCCTTGCAGCCTTAAATGAAGGATGGCAGGAAAAGAGATGCATGGAAGAAAGCTTGTCCTGCGTTGGCTGGTGGGAAACAGACCGGGAAATGCATGGATGCAATATATCCCTGTAGCAGGAAGTGGTTTCTGCCACTGCTTCCTGTTCAGAGACCAATAAGTGACAGCAGAGTCCTCTATTAAGTCATGTTTCTTTGGTTCGGATTGGGACCTTGATAGGGAATAATGCTATACTGGAGAATGGGGAGAACTGGTTATTCTTCAGACCCTGGCCTCTCTGAGGCGATTTCCTGCCCAGGTTCCTTTACATTTATGATGAGACTTCCTTTTATACATTCATCCTGTGACCAAAGCTTGGCATGCAGAATGGGCTTTTGGAAATAAGCAAAAGCAGATTAAGGAAGAAAGGGCCTTTACAGGGATTTCTTACTGATGTTTCCCTTCAGGGCCCTGAGGCTTAAGCCTTTATTTCTAGAAGAATGGGGAGGGGAGGAGCTAGTCCCATTTGTTGCTAAGCAACCAAGGCTTTGCAGGCCTGTTCTCAGGTCACGTTTGCAGCTATTGAGAATCAGTGACAAGGTGGATGTAGCAATGCAGGAAGTGCAGGAAGCCTCTCTTGTTTCAACATTTCTGGCTCCGTGTTTTGAATGATGAACTTCTCAAGAACAAAATTGACTGGAAGCCTATCAAAGTTCTTCAGGAGTGGTGTTTTAGAACTAAGCCAGGCCTGAGAAGGAAGTGTAAATTTCAGACTCAAACCAACACAACAGGGCATCTTATCTCCCATACAAAGTCCAGGCTCAACACAAAGGATGCCAAGAATAGACTTAAGGAGAAACATACTAAATCTGTATGATGACAAAGCAGAAACCAACCAACTAAATGAAGGACATGAAAGGATATCAGAATAAACAGGGAGACATTGCATGTCCTTGATGGGAGGACAGATATTGTAAAGATGTGAATTTTCTACACAAATTTGTACGTAAATAAATACACTACATAGATCTCTCTCTTCTGTTTGTTTTTAGTTTGTTTTGTTTCATTTTTGATGACAACAAAACCATCATTTATCTAGAAGGGTAAATACATGGGATTATTTAGAAACATTCTGAGAAAGAAAAGTTATGAATAGGAATTTATCAAAGACATATTAAGCCATATTGTTAAAGTGTGACAGTTGCTACAGTGTGATATTGTGATAACAGCATAGACAAGAACAAGCATTTCAGTGGAAGAGACTAAAGGGTCCAGAATCAGACACAAGGGGGAATTTAGCAAGCACCTTAGGTGACAATTCAAATAAATGCATTGAATGGGTTTTCCAAAAAGTATTTGGGACAAATGACTTAGCATTTGCAAAAATATAAAGTTGAAACCATATTTCCTGTTTATACAAGAATAAATCCTAACTTTATTTTGACATTTAAAATTAGAGATTGAAACTGAAAAATAAATAAGAGCATAAAGTATGTGAAGAAAATTTAGATTAATATTAATGATATAATACTGAGGTAAGGAAATGTAGCTCAGGCTGCTATAACAAAATACCATGACTGGGTGGCTTAAACCACAGAAATTTCTCATGGTTCTGGAAGCTGGAAGTCCAAGATCAAGGTGCAAACAGGATTGGTTTCTTCAGAGACTTCTCTCCTTGGCTTACAGATGACCACCTTTTCACTGTGTCCTCAAAATTTGTTTGCTGAAGCTCTAACCTCTATGTGGCTATATTTGGAGACAGGATCTTTAAAGATATATTTACAGTAATGAGGTAATAAGGATGGGACCCTAATTCAATATGACTGCTGTCCTTATAAAAAGAGAAAGAGATACCAGGGATGCTTGTACATGTAAAAAAGACCATGTGAGGAAATAACAGGAAATATTTTCCAAGTATTACCTCTGAGGGGAAAAAAAAACAGTCACTAATTTCATGAAATTTTACTAGAAATAAAAAGAATTCAAATAAAATGATAAAAATCTTGTTTTTCATTGACTTGACTTTAAAAATTTTTTTTGCTAAGTCCAGCCTATTGATGGGAATCTGGGGATAAAAGTATGTAAAAGTACTCTCCCATGGTTTAGGTGGGACAGTAAACTGATATAAATACTGTGTAGGGTGATATGGTAATTTGTGACATATTAAAAGCATGTGTATGTTTTTCTATTTCCTAGATTTTATCCTAACGAAATAGACCAATGAGTGAGCAAGCATGTTAAGTACAAGCATGTAAGATTGTTTCAGATAACAAAAATAGAAAACAAGTTAAATATTAGTAAATAGAAATTAACGGATTGGATGAACCAATTAAGATACCAGTTACGCAATGAAACACTCTTCAGTCATTAAGAAATATCCTGTAGATCAGTTCTCTGGATAGGACATAAACTCTCTAAGATATAATGTTACATGAAAAGATTAGAGTAATTTCCTATTTTTTTTAAATGTAAAGAGAAGTACATAGGTTGAAAATCAGTTATATATATTCTGAATTGTTTATGTTAAACACACACTATTTTGCTAAAGTTATTTTCATTTAAAAATCATTTGTAGAAATTAAAAGCATATTCTATATATAGAAAGAATATTTAAAATACACGGGGGTTCCTGTTGTGAGTCAGCAGGTTAAGAATACAAGATAGTGTCCATGAGGATGAGGGTTCCATCTCTGGCCTTGCTCAGTGGGTTAACTAATGATATGTCATTGCCGCAAGCTGCAGTGTAGGTTGCAGATGCAGCTCAGATCCGGTGTTGCTGTGGTTGTGGCATAGACCTGCAACTGCAGCTCCAATTCAACCTCTAGCCTGGGGATTTCTATATGCCACAGGTGCAGTCCTAAAAATAAATAAGATAATAAAATAAAATAAACATACAGAAAGCCAACTTATGACCAGCAATACCACTCCAAGATATTTACCCTAGGTAATGAAAAGATATATCAAAAAATCTTCATAGCAATTTTACTTGTAATAGCCAAACATTAAAACCAACTCAAATGTCTACCCTCAGGATGATCAAATTGAGGTATCTCATACAATGGAATACTACTGTGCAGTTAAAAAGGACAAACGATTGATACATATAGCAAAATCTATTAAAACATTATGCTGACGGAGAGAAGACACCTGTAAAAGAGCCCACACTCTGTGATTCCATTTGTATGACCTAGGACAAGTAATAGTAACCTAAAGTGAAAGAACTCACAACAGGGATGGTCTCTGATGGGAGATTTTGACTGAAAAGGGGCAGAAGGGAACTATTATTTCACCCATTACCCAAAGTATAAATCTATGTCTTGATTTCACCAGTACTTATATGGGAATACTCTTGTCAAATTCCTTTAACTGTACCCCTGAAGCCCATGCATTTTGTATCATGGAAATTATACATCAAAGCCAAAAAAAAAATTTAAGAATTGTCACTTGACTAGAAAAAGTAAAATAAAATATAAAACATACAGAAAGCATATTTTTTTAAGTGACAGAAAATGAAGGTAGATAAAAGACTCTTGCTTGAGGAGCCTCAGAAAACAGAGAAAAAAACCTTTATAAGGTCTATTGGTTTAAACTTTGGGGGACACAAAGTTAGAGCTTTCCTGTTAAAGCTGTATGCTGTCTGTAGATGGAGTATGGTAACTGAGAAGGGCCCCTTGACACGATGAGAAAGAGCATGAGAATATAGTTGGATAATGAAGGAGAGACATTCTGTCAACAACCAGTTTTGTCCCTTTAAGTGTAACTCTTTAGGTAGAGGGTTTATTCCTAACATGGAGAAATGTATATCAGACTTTCAAAGTTGATAACACCAACCACTAAGATTAAAGAACGTTCAGAATTCCTGCTGTGGCACAGTGGGTTAAGAATCTGATTGCAGCAGCTTGAGTCTCTGCAGATGTGGTTTCCATCCCTGGCTGAGAACAGTGGGCTAAAAGGATCCCATGTTGCCGCAGCTTCAGCATAAGTTGAAGCTGTGGCTCAGATTCAGTCTCTAACCTGGGGGACTTCCATATGCTGTGCGTGTGGCAATAAAACAAAAAAAAAAAAATTTTTTTTTTTTTTTGTCTTTTTAGAGCCACACTCCTGGCATATGGAGGTTTCCAGACTTGGGGTTGAATCTGAGCTGTAGCTGCTAGCCTACGCCACAGCCACAGCAACGCGGGATCCAAGCAATGCCTACAACCTACACCACAACTCAAGGCAATGCTGTCTCCTTAACCCACGGAGAGATGCCAAGGATCCAGCCCGTGCCCTCATGGATACTAGCTGGGTTCATTACTGCTAAGCCTTGACTGGAACTCCCCCCTCCTTTATTTATTTACTTTTTCTAAGATTAAGTTTTAAGGAACTTTTTTTTTTTTTTATCTTTTTGCCTTTTCTAGGGCCACACCCACGGCATATGGAGGTTCCCAGGCTAGGAGTATAATCAGAGCTGTAGACGCTGGCCTACGCCACAGCAACACAGGAACTGAGCCACGTCTGCAACCTACATCACAGCTGATGGCAACGCCAGATCCTTAACCCACTGAGCAAGGCCAGGGATCGAACCCGCAACCTCATGGTTCTTAGTCGGATTCCTTAACCACTGAGCCACGAAGGGAACTCCGAATTTCTCTTTTTCTTATGACGTGAAGTATTGCTTGCTTACTCTCTGAAGTTTTGCTCACTAAACAAGTTTTTAAGTTCAGGTTTTTTTAAGGGACATATTTGCTTTTTAAAAGATCAAATATGTCCATATTATATATGGTATAGGCAGTTCTTTCTTGGACATTTATATAATACTTTATTTAATGTGACTTTCGTCAATTTTATTTTTTAATTCTTTTTTTTTTTTTTGCTTCCTAACAAGTAAAAAGCATATTTTAAAATATGCAAAGTTCACTTTTTAGGAACTCAATATTCAGTCTGTTGTGTTGATCCCACAACATACCCATGATACTAAAAATTCCATGCTGGCATTTCAAATGGGAGTGAAACAGCATACTGAACTACTTTCAGCAAGCCTACTGCCAAATGATGAAAAAATATTTTTTTAATTTATCGTGAGTCCATTGAAGTACCAACATGTCTGACTGAAGAGGAAATCAACAAGAAAGGAATGATGATCAGGTTTTGATTTTGCATTAGACTTTTCACTACCCCACCATTTTTGTTTTGCTCTGAAAAAAGGTATGTGCAGGTATGTGACCACATCTTCACATTTGCATTCATATCCATCAGATGCAGTGTTTTGGTAGGAAGGATGCAGCAGGAAAGGACTGGGAACTTTGTAAGAGAGAGAATCAGAGAGAATGAAGGATATTACGGCTTATAGACCTCGTGGAAGGTGAATTCCAAAACCTGGAAGCCAGAAAGAAAAATGTAAACAAACAAACAAAAATGGTTGAAGGAAGAGAGTTGGTAAGTGCAATGGAAGTTTATTATCCGGAAGCTTCATTACAACCACTGCCTCTTCCCTCCACACATATCCAGCAGACATGCTTTGCTTTTTCCTGAGGGATATATTATTTTTATTCGTGACATTTTGAATCAAGCATGGTACAGAAAAGTTTCATTACATATGTATTACTTTTTAAAAATATAAAAATTTTTCCTTCAAATATATTAAACATAGATTTAACATGAGCAAAGAAATTCGAAAGAGAGATCCAAGAAATGCTGGTTGTTTAAGATATTAAGGCATTTTAAAAGGAGCAAAAGTAGAAGAGTAATTTAAACAATTCAAAAGAAAAACAATATGGGAAGAAGTATACCTTTTCAGAAGATTATAATCGAAGAAAATTGGAAGCGAACTCTTATGGAAATTTCCTAAATGCTTTAGATAAATGTTTAGTCAATAAGTATGTATACAGTGGGCACAGGATTCAGATCACTCCTCCTGTTTCTTAAGTTATGTATTTGTGCTTAAACAAATCTTGCCTCTAATAAGTTTATCATAGCCATGTTGCATTAAAATAACTTTGAAAGAATTCCAAATTAAATTTATACTAAAACAAACATGCGCAAGTATTCCCAATGAAAAATATTTTAAAGTTTTCAGCAAAATTGAATAGCCTCTATAAATTAGTTTGATACATTTGTTAACATAAAAACTTGTCTTTAATTTTTTTTTAATGTTTTAGGAGATCATAGTTTTGCAATCCCTTTATAAACTGCTTTTTAACCGGTAGATGATAAAAAAAAGCCTTCTACTGCATACTTTTTTTAATATCGTAAGATTGTCTGCATATTTTGACATTTATGATCCATCTTTTTGACTTCTACTATACTCATTTAAGACATATAGCTTATTTAAAATACAGGGTTGCCCTTTAAAAACATTCCCAAAGGAATATATCCACAGTTCTCAGATTGTAAAAAAAAAAAAAATGAATTCTTATTTTGAGGTAATTGACAAAACTACTTTTTTAAAAAAATTGATGGAATATAGCCTTTTTACAAAGGAATGTTTCTGAACTTGAGATGTCACAAAATACAAAGGTTGGATGGAAATAACTGTGATTATGTGTCCTAACCACATTTTTACATGCTAATGAAAAAAATCCCAAATGAAATGTTTATAAATGCAAAATTATTCTTGAGAATCAATGTGTTTTAAAACAGCTCAGAATATGTTTGTATTTTCTTCTTTAACCTAGGAAGTAACAACTCTCTCTAATCATTTGAAAATATAACTTTGATTCTTACTTTGTATGTGTATACAAGTTAGCAGTAGTCAAAGCCCTCTCACTTATCTATTTGATTTTACCATTATATAACAATGTTCAGTTGAAATATCATCCTCATCTTTCAGACGTAGAAACTGAGAGATACTCATTCTGTCAATCATTATATGTTAACTGATGTTTATGTGCCAGACACTGTGCTAGACTCTGGAGATTCAAAAGAACTGGACATCATGCTTGGCTCTGAAGATCTGGCTACAAAGACCAGGGAGACCATGGAGTGTGAGCACTGGAAAGAAAGCAGTGTGTGTGAGATATGCTGGGAATACACGGGAAAGAAAACAAATTCAAAATTGGATCAAGAAATGTATCTCAGAGATGAAGCCTGAGTCAATTTTTTTTTTCTTTTTAGGGCTGCACCCGTGGCACATGGAGGTTCCCAGGCTAGGGGTCAAATCGGAGCTGTAGCCACCAGCTTTTGCCACAGCCACAGCAATGTCAGATCCAAGCCACATCTGCGACCTACACCACAACCCATGGCAACACCAGATCCTTAACCCACTGAGCAAGGCCAGGGATCAAACCTGCATCCTCATGGATACTAGTCAGATTCATTTCCACTGAGCCACGATGGGAAATCCTGAGCCAAGTATTACGAATAGACATTAGACAGCCAAGAGGAACAGTGAAAGGATGATATATTTTTTACAGAAGTAGCACCCTGGGCGGAGGCACTGATGACAGAGTATATTGCCTATTTTGAGAGCAGCTAAAGAAGTTTAGGAGTCCACATTAGGTTGGGATGGGAGAGGGGAGAAGAAATGGTGACGAATGGGGTAGGATAGATACCCAAAGATTATGAAGGACCTTGTACACTAAAATGAACTGCGTACTGAAGGGTGTGGAGAACCAGTAAAACTCATCAGACTTGATTCTTTGAAGAAAACACTATGATTTTGGAGAGGAAGCAAGATTGTACAGTAGTGAGTCTTTTGGGGTGACTATTGTAATATACCACATACAAAAATGAGACGGGTCCAGAGTAAGGTAGCAGTAGTGGGAATATAAAGAGACTGAATTTAAAACATCAAACAATTGTTTGAGAATATTACTATAATTTATGGTGTAATTAAGTAGAAATAAAGAACACATGTGAACACCTAGTTCAGATGTCCGGAATCATTTGTTGAAGTCAACATGCCAATGGAATTTTGAAAAGAATGACTTTATAGGAATAGCCAAAAAAGTTTTTAAGCATAAATAAAGAGAATAGGAGCTTTTTATTGTAAGATATAAAACACTAGAAAACTGTCACAACCAAACATTGTGACTCTGGTACAGAAAGAGTCAGATCAAAGGGACAGACCTCCAAACAACAATAAATGTTTGTATGTATAAAAGCATCATAAGCAAAATGAAAAGGCAAGCAATAATCCAGAAAAACGCATTCACTATATGAGAAAGTTAATGGATTCATTTACAACTTGAATGAATGAAGATCACATGGAATTATATAAAAATGGATAAAACACTGACAAAGGTTATAAATTACTCCAAATATAAACAGATAGGCAATAAGCATATGCTTACTGAATAAAGTCCAAGTTTATTCTTATATAGAAAAATAACAATTAAGACAAGGATATGCCATTTTTATACATCAAAGTTGAATTACAGTGTAGTAAAAATTAACCCCAATCATTAATCAGTATGTGAAAAATGGCTACTTTCATATATTCCTCATGAAAGCAAACACATGCAACATTTTTCTCGAGAGCAATTTTTGGCAATACACATTTAAGCCTTAAAAATGTACTTTGACTCAGCAATTCCAGATATAGGAATTTATACTAAAGTAATGTAAATACGTGAAGAAATTTAGGGTCTTTGCCTGTGCCCCCCCAGTGCAGACCTCGAAACAAAACTTTGTGGGTGAGTCTTATTGGGGTGTTACCCCAGGGAGCAGGAGTGAGAACAGGGCAGCAAAGGAAGGAAAGCAGAGTCAGTACGAGGAGGTATTACTGATTCTGTCACTGTTAGGGCAAGAGGTTGCCTGATATCACAAGACCATCTGAGAAGCCCTATGAAATGTATTTCAGGCTTTCCATCCAAAAGGGAAGCGAGCAGCGTTCTGTACCTGCTTCCGTCTCTCTCATGAGGCAAAAATTTATCCCACAAGGAGTCAGCTCTACACATTTTAGCTTGTGCTTGAACAGCACCTCCCTAACCTCATCTTCTCAGCCTAGCTGAGAGTCATTGGCCCAGGCCCATGGTGAGGTGCTGTCAGGTTGCACTTCTCTGCAGCTGATCAATGCCCTTGAATTGTCTGGAATATGAGGCTGAGAGGACCTGATGGGCAGTGGGCAGGAGGTATCCAACCCAGTCTATCCCTTGCAACACTGAGATCTGCTTGCCTCCTCCTTTATGTGTATCTCCCCTCCTATGAAAGCGGGTCTCGTTGTGAGAATAAGATGCTTTCACTTCTCTGAAAAAAGTACAAGTTAAATTTGCCAGAGACAAGGTGAAAGACAAACTCAGTCTCTACCAAAGCTTAATGTAAGAAGATGAGTGAAAAACAAGCAAACAAAACCTATACAAACTAAAACACCTTACCACTGATGCTGCTTGTCCTGAGATTGTAATTACTATGTATCACTTCCCTTCTTTACCTCTGATTCAAAAATTTCCCTCATCTGTAGCCAACACTTGGCTCTCAGAGTGGAAAGGGATCTAATGTAGTCAACCTGCCACAAAACTGGTTGGCTTATCTCCTCAAGGAACGAGGCTGTAATCAGCTGTTAACCTCGGCTGGCAGGTTGGTCATTCAGCAGGGGTTGTGATTAGGTCAGTTTCGATGAAAAGGAGGACATCTTGTTTGGTTCATACATAGTCTCCATCACTGCCCCTATAGCTACTGCATTCCTAGCACGAGGACAGATAAGAAGAGAGTCAAACTGATATTCGCAGGGTAAGTCACACTATTCTTTATGATGGATGTGCTCTGCAGGGCGCTGCTGTCAGACACCAATCCTCATGGTTTGTGCCCAGTGCAGTAGGTCTAATCATATGCCTCTTTCACGGATTTACTCGTCCTCAGTTTCCCAAATGTGTTCTTTTTAGACCACTGAAAAACTAGCTGAACTATTTGCCACTGCCTAGGGTTCCCTATATAGCCTTACATGAGGTCACTTTTCCTTCCATTTGAATTGAACAGCCAAGGGTACTGCCCATAGTCTTCCCAATGGGAGAACTTTCCTGCACCAGTGTCATTTAGGCTATCCCTCAGTGGTGTTATAATGCTGTGTCTGTTCATTTTTAGCAAACATCAAAATATGGTTCTAACCCATCTGTGAACCAGGCTCAGTTACTTCCCTCCTCCATCAATAAGTTTATAGAGAAGACTCTCCACTCCCTTGGAGCAATAGGTATGAAATGATAAACGGGTATTGGTGCAACAGTGTGGTTGACATAGACGTCTGGGCCACATGTTCACATCTTTACTTGAATAGGATATCCTAACATGCCCTAGATCCATGAGCTTCTACAAAATTTATGGATGTGGCAGGGTCCTGAATTTTTGTGCGTCTTATCATCCAACCCTTAACAGCTATGGGTCTTTCTAGGAAATGCTGCTCACCTGCCCCACCAAGTCCAATTATTCTGATGCCATTTATATAGTAGATCAACTAGTAACCATACCTCAGAAATCTTGTGGTGTCAATTCAGCACAATTCTCTTCACAGAAGCAGTATCAAGCCCATTCAGATTCAAATTCCCACCTCTTGACAGGAGAGTGGCAAGTTTCTATAATAACATGTGGAATAAGAGAGAATGTTTTGGCTATCTTTGGAAGATATAATCTGTCACATGCATTTGCTGGACTCACATGATAAATATATTTTTATATTCCTTCTCTATGAATGACTTTTGACTACTTTCTTAATGCATTCCAAGGAAATTCTGGCATTTACAGTCATCTTATTTGCCTTAGGACAAGTTTCAAGGACCCATCCCAGGAGATTATTAAAAGCAGCTCCAGATATGCCTGACAAGGCTTGGAATCCTGAGTTACGGGTTATGAATATGTACTTTTATGTCAAAAAATTCTCCCCAATCCAGATTTTTATTTCAGCACCTTCATTATCCATGCTTACAAGCTCTTCCTACATGTTCTCCCCAATTCTGCTAATTTATATTATTCAGGTCATACAATTTTTGATGTTTAAGCTATTTCTCCCAAGAGCAGGACCTGTACATAATAGCCACTCAGAGATTTGATCCTGATTTTTGGCCTGGAGGCAATGAAGTATTTCAAGGGCAGGTCTTGCATCATTTTCTATGGTCCCAGCCTCAGGTGATGTCATTGCCAGCTCTCCCCGAAAGGGAAGAGTCCGCTCTTTTGGCTGTTTCAGCAAAATGGCAGGTTTAGGAGAATACGAGGGTTTGTGATTCTCAGACATTTCCATCCAAAGTTCTCATTTTAGTTTTCAGGTCCAACCCTTTTCCTGTATGGGTCCTAACTCCAATATAGAAAATTTCTCCAGATGCTGCCTCATAGTCTTATGTAAAATATGCCACCTGTACAATTGTATCCTGAGCTTGATCTTCAGCCAAGTGGTCCCAGTAACCGAAGGAGATCAGCCTCTCCTTTAGAGCCTCCTGCCATAGAGAATCTTTGACTGTCACAGTTTGCTGGAGTTGACAATTGGCTATTATATGGCTTCATTTTTTAGAGGTTTCCGACATGGTTAATACAACTACCCTATTCTACAATCCTTATAATAGTTGGTTACAGTTGCCCCCATACCTTTCAGATGTTTCACCTTCCACCTATACCTCATCTCAATCAACCTAAAGAGAAATCTTTAGTAACTGCAATGCTATTGCATAACAGAGATTATCATCATCGGTGTGTGTGTTGGGGGGTGCTCATTAAGGTCTGACCAATGAATAATCCAACTCCAAAATCCTATTTCGAGGATCAGATTTCTAAGGTCATTCCTGATACCATCTTTCTTGATTTGTTTTTCTCCAGAGGGCAAAACCTAAAACAAAGTCTTGTACATGCTTTATGTGGAAATTTTTGGACAAGGGACATGAAGGGAAAGGAAAATCACTACGAACAGCTGGTTGCTAAACCATGTAAGACCATTTGAGAAACTACGAAGTTCAGATTAGGTCTATCCATCCTGCAATAGAAAGGTGATAAACATTTATCCACTAGTTTTCATCCTTATTTTTCATTCCATGATGTATGGGCACTAAGGTGTTCTTGAAATCCCCTAACTTAGAATCAAAGGACAATTCCTAGGATGGGATATAAAAGCCTCATCACGGAATACTGAGACAAGAGGCTATCTAGTTGCATCTGTACAAAGCTGATCAGAGTCTGTACTATACTGGTTGCCACAGAGGTGTCTGAAGTAGAGCCAGGTAAGAAGAAAGGATCTAAAGGGGTACTTAAAAGGTATCCAACACCATAGTCATAAGAACATTCAGTATATTACTAAACAAAGTAAATAATGTAAATTCCCATCAAGTTAGTAATTGTTAAATAAACTGTGGTATGCCCATTCGATGAAACACTGAATGCCTGAGAAAAGCACAATGATAAAAGGCTATAACATGATATAAAAATATTCACAATACCCTTTATTTTAGAAAATCTGGTTAAAACAAAATTGTATGAATTTTATAATATCAATACTGTTTTGTCTAAATCAATAATTTTCTCATTCTTGGGAATGACTAAGATTTAACTACTTCTTTATCATTTGTTTTTTCCTATATACCTTACTATATTCTCTGGGCTCTACTCAAGTTACAGAGCATCTTATTTCCTCTCTAGAAATTATTTCTAACTTTCTATCAATAGAGAATTCCAATAATAATAATTATAGTGATAATAATAATTGTTCTCTTCCTCTTGCTTCTTCTCATGCTTCTTATTCTGCTTGTTCTTTTTCTTCATAGATATTTTACCAGAATGATAGAGGATGATAAATTATGTTTCTTCTGGGTGAAAACCTCTTTTTATAAAATTTCTTATCATTTTCCTTTCCTGTTATATTAGTCAGCCTGGGCTGCCATAACAAAATTCTATGGACTAGGTGGCTTAAACAGTAAGAATTTATTTCTTACAGTTCTGGAAGATGGAAAGTCCAAGTTCAAGGAACTATTTGTTTAGATTCTGCAATGATGGTTCTTTTCCTGGTTTGCAGATGGTCCCTTTCTTGCTGTGTCCTCAAATGATGGAGAGAAAGAGAGGAAGCAAGCCCTCTGGTGCCTCTTCTGATAGTAAGGGCAGTAATCTCACCATGAAGACCCTACCCTCATGACCTCATCTAAACCCCATTACCTCTCAAAGGCCCCTTCTCCAAATACCATCATGCTGGGAGTTATATCTTCCACGTGTAAATTTTGGAAAGAGGCAGTTCAGTCCATAGCAGTTGTTATAATTGATTTTATAGAATCATAGACTCTTAAATCAGGCCTAAATTTACAGGGAATCCAATTCAACCTTTTACTCAAAGTAGGGATCCTGGCTATAGAATTCCTGAGAAGTGATGGTGTTGCTTTATATTTAACTTATTAATCTTAAGGCATAGGGAGATTACTAGCCAAGAAGAATTTTTTGAAATGGCATATTTGTCTCTTAGGATGAGAACAATCATCAGGACAAAGTAGTTTTAAAATCTTAATAATAGCACTAATAGCAAGCACTTTTTTGCTCTTATAATGTGCCAGGCATAGTTCCAAGCACTTTTTCAAACATTAACACACTTAATCCTTACTCTAATTGTATAATATAAGTGCTATTAGTGTCCTTATTTTACAGACAAAGAAACTGAGGCACAGAGAGTTTAAGTAACTTGCCCAAGGTCACATGCTTAGTAAATGGTGGAACTGGGGTTTGAAACCCAGCCATCTGGCTCCAGAGTCTGTACTCTTAAACATTATATCAAGAGAGTAATTTCCAGAGCTTCCACTTTTATTTCCTTCATTCTCATTTGCCATTGCTTCTTTATTTTTCATAAGGTTTCTATGATCTCTAGGCCAAATGAGATTCCAAAAATAACAATTTTAATTTTCAAATCGAGGGCATGATTTCTAAATGGACCAAGTTATTTTTGTGAACCCTACATAAAATTCAGGAACAGAACTTTGGGAAGGAACTTCCAGATGGCAGTAAATCTTCACAGTTCAGTAATTAAGCCTTTTGAGAGCATTACTCTGTTATGGAGACACTGGCTGATTAACTGTACAATATCAATTATATCAAACGGCACTTCTTTAATTCTGTCAAAATTTAGAGAAATCTGACATGCTGACACAAGACTCTGTGAAGTGTGATAATGAGCTGCCAAGTGTCATAAAGTGCCGGGGGGGCAAAACACCCTTGCTTTCAGACAAAAGGTGTTTTTTGCTTTATTCATATTACAGTAAGTTTATTAAATGCCATGAACATCCAGATACACACTCATCCTTTTTGAAATAAATAGTCTAATCTTTTTTTAGTTTTTATGAATGAAGTTTAAGTAATAATAGTCAAATATATAGAGGAAAATAAATACAGCATCTATTTTTGGTTGAGAAAGATTATATACCTAGGAAATTAGGTCCTTATACCTTTTGTTCCCTCATTCCTGTAAAGAATGGTTCTCAGAAAGTTAACTTTCCAAAAGTTAAGAGTTTGACTTGCCTAATTTTACAGTGACAGACACTTGTCTGGTCATTAAGGACAAATCCAGGCTGTTTAAATAGCAAAGCTGGAGTTATTAGTGACAGGATCTTTCCACAAAGTTTGGCTTTCTTGAAAAGAAATGCCCTTTTCATAAAAAATGGAAGGGGCTTTATTATAAATCCAATTACTATCATCAAATGTAAGAACTTAGAGTTTCATCAATGAAATGATAAGAACAGTTTAAAGGCAATTGCACCTCTGTTTTGATTTTTCCATCATTACTTTAAGGCAACATTTAAATATTTTAATTTTCTCCTTGTATCCTGAGGTAGACAAAGGGAACTTTTCAGGAGACTTGGAGACATGTATGAATGTCCTTAATGAGCACCTTGCCATGGAAAATTCATTCCCTTTCATATATTCAATGATTATCTCTTTCTGAACAACTAACCTATCCACACTCTTTGACCTTCTTTTTACCTTCTTCCATGCATTTCTAGTTACCTCCTGGATATTTCCATTTGGGAATCCCAGCACTGCCTGGAACTCAAATGTCCAAGCCTCCAGTTTTGCCAGTCCTCTTCCCACTGGTCCTCTTCTTTCCTTTCCTTTGGTTTAGAGAGTCCTTGTTTTCCAACTCTGCCATAGGTGAAACTTCAGAGTCCTCTTTATTTTTTTCTTTGGCTGACTCACTTTCAAACTTATATGAATGTATAACCTATTTATTCAAATTTTGGAACACAGAAAGACACAAACACACAAAAAAGTTTCTACTTTTCTTGAATGACTGCTTACAATTAACGGTTAAAACATGAGTTCCTGTGTGGCTCAGTGGTTAAGGAATGCGACTAGTATCCATGAGGACTTGGGTTTGATCCCTGGCCTCATTCAGTGGGTTAAGGATGAGGCATTGGCATGAACTGTGGTGTAGATCTTAGATGTGGCTCTGAACCCACGTTGCTGTAGACTGGCGGCTACAGTTCCGATTCAACTCCTAGGCTGGGAACCTCCATGTGCTGCCGGTGTGGCCTTAAGAAAGACAAAACAAACAAACAAAAAACCTTCAAAACAGTGCCATCCCTTGCTAATATCAGCAGAAGATTCCATTCTCCTAGAGCTCCCTGCACCAACGTTGTTCAGGTTTTTCTTTCCCAGAACTCTTCAGCTACTGTAATTATCCTCCACGGCTACTCACTCTCTGCTGACCATCCCGGTACCTGGAAGGCTTTCTCTGCTAAGGTACCAGCAAGATAGAGCAAACTTTCTATTTGTGTTTCTTGGTTCATAGGAAATTTAAGCAGCCCTGCAATGATAAATGGTAGGAGATCTGGCAGATATATTACCTTCTTTTCTTTGTGCTGTTATCATTTCCCAGTTGTTTGTTTTTTCTTGGCTCTGTTAGGCTCAGAGGAAAACCACAAATCTATTGGTTAAAATGGATGAGAAGAAATGTCACTCTACCTTTTTTTTTCCAGTATGTGAATGATATTCCCTCTTATTGGTCTTTGGGAAAGGAGGCAGTCCGCCTATTCTACTGTTTTCTTCCACCTATGGAGAAGGGGAGGGTTAACATTTCACTCCTCATGTGTTTTCTATTATATAGACAATAAGGCAGGTTGCAGCTGGGATGACAGCTGTGGGGAGAAAATTGCTGGTTTAGCTGTCTCTTATATCCAAAAATGGTATCCAGCTCCTACTATTCACTCAACTATTTGCTACTTTATTTGGAGAATAAGGTTACCTGAGGCTCCTTTTTCTTGAACTTTGAGTCTTTGTAACCAGTTCTGGGGCAACAGAAAGATTCCTGCTTAAGATTCTATTACAAGTGACCAAATTGTCCTAATATTTCTTTCAAAGTATTTTTCACATTCATAATATGGGCAGGAATGTTATCTTTTTTTGTTTGTTTTTTGTCTTTTTAGGGCCACATCTACAGCATATGGAAGTTCCCAGGCTAGGGGTCGATTGAAGCTATACCTGCCAGCCTACGCCACAGCCACAGCAATGCCAGGTCTGAGCCATGTCTGCTACCTGCACCACAGCTCACAGCAATGCCGGATCCTTAACGCACTGAGCAAGGCCAGGGTTTGAACCCAAGTCCTCATGGATTCTAGTCGGATTTGTTTCCACTGAGCCACAATAGGAACTCCAAGAATGTTATCTTAAAAACTTGCATCCGACTTTTCTGTGCAATTGTGTATCTGTGTGTGTGTAGGGGGGTGTCATGGGGAGCACTATCTTGTTAGAGGAAACTCTCAGCTATCTCAAAGTAGAATATACATTGCAAATAAGAGATATAGCCAACTTATATTTCTGCTATTTCCTAGGTAATTTTACCCACCTAGCTTTGGCATTTCAAGATCCCAATACACCCTTAGAAATCGGGAAGTACAGATCAGTGATGACATTTCTCATCATCTTCCCCTACATTGGTCAAGTTTTACAGTGCTTTTCAAGAATACCGGTGGCTTCTTATTATGCATTTCTTAATGACTAAAAAAAAAGTACACACTGGGCCCTCCTGAGGGACGTAAGGGAAACATGGGTGTGAGGACACATTTAATACAATATCCACATATATAATATCCATTCTCACATTCTCATCTTCCTAAGCTTCTGGATTTCTTTCCTCTGCATTAAAAAAGGAAATTCTGGACTCTCAACGTCATTAGACATAATTCATCACTGAGTTAGAGTGTCAGTTAAGCAAGCAAACTAATATTTAGATTCAGCTATTGGAGCTTGACATTAAACTCAGTCTCTGAAGAGTACATTATATTGATAACTTTGGTTTGAGTCAACGCTTCTTCTATCTCAATTGATCTATTATTGTTAGAATCCATATTCCACAGAGATTTTTTTTCAACATAAATTAGCAAAGTCTCAGATTTCATTAGGTATAGTCAGACTTTGTACTTTTCTCTGGAGCATGCCTGGATCTGACTGTGGTTACAGGTCTAGAGGCAATGAAAGCTAAAGGAGGGTAATTTGAAGAATAGGCTTTGCTTTGCAAGGTTAGCTGTTGGTGAAGTCATTATTGGATTTTCAAGCAAGGAAATGATTGTCCTCTCAGATGATAGAGGAGTGATTTCTTCTGCTGACAATGAGATTCTGGGAGATTTGACAGCTCCATGTCCTCAGAGTTGTCTGATTACACTCAGTTGTGCTCATTGCATGTTTTAAGATCCATTCATTCCTCATCAAATTCTAAATTTCATACAAAATACATGGAAGAGTTATGAATCCAAATTATACTTCAATACTATAAAACACTCAATTGTTGAATTTTAGTTCCAGATATTTCTGTATTATAGCTAGCTATCATTCAAGACACATTTCTAAACAAAGAGAATGAAAGCCTGCTACCCAAGGACACTTGCTGTAATAACTACGAACTAAAAGAGAAATTGAACTAAATAAAAGGAATTAAATGCAAGTAGCAATGGGCAAAGGAATTGGTGAAAACAAGGAATCAAATACTGAGTATTAAAAAGGCTAATTTGGGGGACATTTCAAAGCAAAGCTAAAATAATTGATGTGATGGATTTGATTATCGTTCAGCAAATATTTATTCACTCTCTACCCTTCACATGCTTGGGAGGAATATAATTCTCCATGAAATTGATGCTGGTCTTTAAGTTGTAACTTGCTTTGGTCAATCGAATCCTAACAAAGGTGATGAGAGAAAAGGCTTGAATGTGTGTTCCTATTGCCCTTTTTACAATGAAGAGAATATGATTCAGGTAGCCACTGGCCCTAATAAGATAAGAGATATTTGGAGGATATCTGGACCCCAAGCATAGCTCAGACCTAATATTCAGTCCAGCAAAATCCAGCCTAGCTCAGCTATACCCAGATGACCCTAACACATAAGTGAGAAATGATTGCTTGTTATTGAATGTTCTTGGGATTTTGTAGTTGTCAGTTAAGCAGCAATACTGAACTGATACTTTAGACACTAATAAGGTGGTAAAAGACAAAATTGGAATTTAAAATATTTTAAGTTCCTTGAATTGTTAGAGAGAAGAGGTACTGGTTAACATGAAGTTAATTATTATTGCTTTTTATAAAAATGTCATAACTATATTATACACAATTTTAAATGTATAACAGGTATTCAGTAAAAAGTCTTTTCCTTCCCACACTTATTCCACAGGTGCCTATTTCCTCTCTCCAGAGGCAGCAACTGCTACCATTTTCTGAGGTATCCTTCCAGAGATACTTTGTACATATTCATTCATTTGCATCTATGAGTGCATCTGCAAAATAGCAAAATAGCCTTTAGCGTTTTCTGTATATAGTATCATGTCACCTGCATACAGTGACAGTTTTACTTCTTCTCTTCCAATTTGGATACCTTTTATTTCTTTTGTTTGTCTGATTGCTGTGGCTAGTACTTCCAATTCTATGTTGAATAAAAGTGGTGAGAGTGGGCATCCTGTCTTGTGCCAGATTTTAGTGGGAAGGCTTTCAGCTTTTCTCCATTGAGTATTATATTGGTTGTGGGTTTGTCATAAATGACTTTTGTTATGTTAAGGTATATTCCCTCTATACCGACTTTGGTAAGAGTTTTTTTTTTTTTTTTTTTTTATCGTGAATGGATGTTGGACTTTGTCAAATGCTTTTTCTGCATTTATTGAGATGATCATGTGGTTTTTTACTTTTATCAATGCAGTATATGACATTGATTTCTTTGCCTATGTTGAATCATCCTTTTGATGATATCGAATACCACCTACAGCAATCTACAGATTCAGTGTAATCCAAACCAAATTACCCATGACATTTTTCACAGAACTAGAACAAACAATCCAAAAATTTACATGGAACCACAAAAGACCCAGTATTGCCAAGGCAATCCAAAGGAACAAAAACCAAGGAGGAGGCATAATTCTTCCAGACTTCAGGCAATATTACAAAGCCACAGTATTCACGACAGTGGGGTACTGGTACCAAAGCAGACATACAGAACAGTATAGAGAACCCAGAAATGAACCCAGACACCTACAGTCAATTAACCTTTGACTAAAGAGGCAAGAATATAAAATGGGAGAAAGACAGTCTTTTCAGCAAGTGATGCTGGGGAAACTGGACAGTCACATGTAAATCAATGAAACTGGAACATACCCTCACACCATGCACAAAAATAAACTCAAAATGACTTAAAGACTTAAATATCAGAAAAGACATCATCAAACTTCTAGAAGAGAACATAGGCAAAACATTCTCTGACATCAACCTTACAAATGTTTTCTTAGGTCAGTCTCCCAAGGCAACAGAAATAAAAGCAAAAATAAAGCAATGGGACCTAATCAAACTGACAAGCTTTTGCACAGCAAAGGAAACCATAAAAAAACCCAAAAAAGACAACTTACAGAATGGGAGAAAATAGTTTCAAACGATGCAACTGACAAGGGCTTAAACTCTAAAACATACAAACAACTTATACAACTTAACAGCAAAAAGACCAAAACCCAATTGAAAAATGGGCAGAAGACCTGAATAGACATTTTTCCGAAAATATACAGATGGCCAACAAGCACATAAAAAAATGCTCATCACTGATTATCAGAGAAATGCAAATCAAAACGACTATGAGGTACCACCTCACACCAGTCAGAATGGCCATCATTAATAAGTCCACAAATAACAAATGCTAGAGGGGGTGTGGCAAAAAAGGGAACCCTCCTACACTGTTTTGGGGAATGTAAATTGGTACAACCACTATGGAAAACTGTATGAAGTTACCTTAGAAAACTATATACAAAACTACCATATGACACAGCAATCCCACTCTTGGGCATATATCCAGACAAAACTTTCCTTGAAAAAGACACATTCACCCGCATGTTCATTACAGCATTATTCACAATAGCAAGACATGGGAACAACCTAAGTGTCCATTGACAGATGACTGAATTAAGAAGATGTGGTATATATACAGAATGGAATACTACTCAGTCATAGAAAGACCAAAATAATGCCATTTGCAGCAATATGGATGGAACTAGAGACCCTCGTACCAAGTGAAGTAAGTCAGAAAGAGAAAGACAAATACCATATGATGTCACTTATATCTGGAATCTAATATGTGGCACAAATGAACCTTTCCCAGAAAAGAAAATCATGGACATGGAGAACAGACTTGTTGTTGCCAAGGGCGAGGGAGTGGGATGGACTGGGAATTTGGGGTTAATAGATGCAAACTATTGCCTTTGGAATGGATAAGCAATGAGATCCTGTTGTATAGCACTGGGAACTATATCTAGTCACTTATGATGGTACATAATAATGTCAGAAAAAGGAATGTATATGTGTATGTGTGACTGGGTCACCTTGCTGTACAGTAGAAATTTGACAGAACACTGCAAACCAGCTATAATGGAAAAAAATAAAAATCATTAAATTAAGAAAAAAGAAAAAGCATCATAAATGGAAAGTTCTAATAACATGGGGGAAACAAATCTAAATGTACTGAGTAATGTAATCATATGTATATAAGTAAAACTTTCTAGTTTAAAAGAAAAAGATTCCTGGGAGTTCCCATCCTGGAGTAGCAAAAACAAATCCAACTAGTATCTATAAGGATGTGGGTTTGATCCTTGGCTTTGCTCAGTGCATTAAGGATCTGGTATTGCTGTGAGCTGTGGTGTAGGTCGCAGACGTGGGTTGGATCCTATGTTGCTGTGGCTGTGGCTAGGCTGGGAAGTTCCATATGCTGCAAGTGCAGCCCTAAAAAACAAAACAAAACATAACAAAAGACAAAGATTCCCCCCCCAAATTTTTTTGAAGTACCTGCTATATGTTGTTCATAAGAGATTCATTTAAAACATGATTGCATATAACATTCACCCAAGACATGATTGAAAGTATAAAGATACAAAAGGAAATACTACAAAAAATTATCAGAAGCAGTCTAACATAGGTATTAACACCTATTAATACCTATTAAATAAAACATCTATTAAATAAAATAGGTATTTTTCTTAAGAGAAAATAGACCTTAAGAAAACAATTGTTAGTGTTAAGAGGGTATGTTTTTAATTATAAAGTTTTAGTTCATCAGAAAGAAAATAATTCTGAGTCTATAGGCATAAAACAATATTGCCTCAAAATATGTAAAGTAAATATGGACAGAACTGTAAGAAGAAATTGAAAAATCCACCGTTATAGATAATGTAATACCTTACATAAAATCAATAAATTCAAGTTAACCAAAAAGTGGTAATGGTAAAGAAAATTTGAATAATACATTTAAAAACTCAATCTATTGGTTACACTCTTAAAACAGAGAATAAACATTTTAAATCACATATAGAGTATTTATAGGAATAATCGCCTATTAGATTCAGAGGATCTCTGTAAATAACAAAATGCATTTTCAGAGCAAAGTGAAAATAAATTATAAAAGAAATAAGAAAACTCTTTGTCCTATCTTGGCAAATTAAAAAATTAAATTATAGATAATTTTGTGTCAAAACATAATAATGTAAAACGACATTTAGAACTGGATATCAGTGAATGCATTATTTTAGAAATTTGTAGGATCCAGTTGTAAGAGATATTTCTAGCTCTTTATATATATATGTGTATATATATATATGTATATATATATACACACACGTATATACATATGTATATACATGAAAGGAAAAAACAAGAAAGATAGGAAAAAATAATGAAGTCAGCACTGGACTTAGGGAGTTAGATTAAGAACAGCAATATAGGACTTCCCGTGTGGCTCGCAGCATAACTACTCGGCGTTGCTTCTTCAGTGGCTGTGGCTCGACCCCTAGCCTGGGAACTTCCATATGCCGCAGGTGCGGCCACTTGTTTAAAAAAAAAAAAAAAAAAAAAAAAAAAGAACAGCAATATAAATTCTAGAGAGTGAAAATAATATGTAAATACACCAATTAATGAAGCAAAATATAAAAAACAAGATTAATCAAATAAAAAAACTATGTGAGACTGGCAAATTTGATTAGGAACAAAAAGAGAAGGTACAAATAATCAGTATTAGAAATGAAAATGGGGAGATAGCCAGACTAAATTGATGATGTATATTTGTTGGTTTATGTGAAGGTACAGTTGAAAAATAATCTTACGTTTATTTTGCTTTGCTTTTTGTAAGTGATGCACCTGTGGCATGTGGAAGTTCCCAGGCTAGGGATCGAATCAGAGCTATAGCTGCCAGCCTACACCACAGCCACAGCAACACGGGATCCCAGCCACATTTGCAATCTGCACCACTGCTCACAGCAACGCTGAATCCTTACCGCACTGAGCGAGGCCAGGGATGAAATCCAGGTCCTCATGTGTACTAGTTGAGTGCATAATGCATGGAGCCACAAGGGGAACACCAAGAACTAATGGTTTTAAATCAGAATCAATTATATTCTAATGGAATTATAGGCACTAAAGATTGTGAAATGGGCAAGGTATTTTTAAATGTTATGAGGGGTTTAAGTGCTCAGAAACATCATGAAAGTTTTTAAATTTGAGGCTGGAATTGCAAAACTGATGTCGTGAAGTTCTAAATTAGTGTTTTAAACTTATACTAGTCCAGGTGTTATGACTTAAAAATACATAGAATTTGTTCTTCTACGGAATGTTCTTGGACCAGGAATGTATACGAATTCATCGACATAACTAAGAAAGTAACAGGTTTAGTTCATATTAGAAATCAAGACCAGCTTACTTTGGACAATCTTTTGTCTGGCTAACACAGGAAAAGGAACAGCTAGAACCAGTTTGGGCAAGTCCAACTGCTACGTGAGTTACCAGAAGCTACAATGCTAATCTTTTTTTTTTTTTTTGAAGTAACTGATTGTTTTCCACTCAGTTTTGTTCCAGGGTCAAATAGAGTTTCAACATTCCAAGAAGAAACATGGAACTACCTTCTTGTTGTAGAACATTTTGTCTTCACGCCACAAATATTGATACGTATATTCAACTAGCTGCTATTTCCTAAGAAGACTGCGTTTCAAGACTTTTTTCTCTATTTACATTTCACATGATGAAAAGAGTACTGTCCCTTGAGAAAACTATTTCTTCATTTGGGCGGGTTCCTTATCTGATCATTTTAAAAGATCTGAAGTTAAAGAACGAGGCTAAATATGAAGAAATTTTTGTGAAGTAGAACTATCAAAAATTTCATTAGGAGTCCATGACAGAACTGATATTAGAACTTGAGTATCTAGGTACATAAAATATTCCATAGCTTAAAGATCAGATTCCCCTAATTTTTTTTCTGGCCTATAATTGCTTCTATTTCTGTGTTAACTAAGAAATGTTATCAATACATAATAGTTTAAAATGGAAGAAGACAGTAACTGCATATTTTTTAGTTACAGGTATTTTTTTTGAGTATTTAGTATTTCCCAGCCATTGAAAACACATCCTCATACAACTATTGTCCTCATTTCCATGTTACAGATGAGGAAAATGAGGCTTAAAAAGGTTGAAGAGCAGGACTTCCAAATTGACAAGTACGAGAATGCTGTCCAGGAAAAAAAAAAAAGGTAACTGTTGAAAATGATAAAAAGCATTCATTTGGGAGTTCTTGTTATGGCTCTGCAGTAACAAATCTGACTACTATCTGTGAGGATGCGGAGGTTCGATCCCTGGCCTTGCTCAGTGGCTTAAGAATTGGGTGTTGTCGCAAGCTGTGGTGCAGGTCTCAGATGGCTGTGGCTGTGGCTAGACTGGGAGATTTGACCCCTAGCTTGGGAACTCCCATGTGCCGCGGGTGTGGCTCCCTCCCCCCAAAATAAAAAGGACAAAAAAAAAAAAGCATTCATTTAAACATCTGGAAACTGTCTTAAAGGCATATGGCAAATGGGGAAGTATTCGTTTAAGAAAGCTTCTAAATCTCAGTAAGAACAATGAGTGTCTGTAGCATTTGAACTATGACTCAATCTATTATTCAGCTTGGAGTTGTGAGAAATTTAGCCCAATATATGCATCTAAGAGGGGCTCCTGATCTCTCCAGTTCCCTGTCTGGGGACACATTATCTTCCTGTGAGGAGCAGGCTGCCAAAAATTTTTATTCCGTCCAGTCCATGATGTAGAAGTAGACATGGTGGAGAGGACCCACTCTCTCACCCATCCCCCACTTTTAAGGCAGAAGCTCTGTCCCAGACACAACAGATAGAGAATATTGGGTTTCTGATTGTAGCATTTCCCTTCCCCTCCCCTCTTCTTCCAGTGCACTCATATAGTTGAAATCCCATGTTGAGAGGTTCAAGTCTTCTCAGACTGGGACAGCTGCCGCTTGACCCCATGACCACTTGTAGAATAGGAGTATCGTTACTGGAAAAACAGACCCCTTATTCCAGCTTTGGTGCAGTGGCACAGGGGTTCTACACAGGCAGAACCACAAGGAAGGCCACAAGGAAGAAGAGTTCTCCAACTCTACCTGAGGAGACTGATCTTATTTGAAAGAGAGTGGAAAAACTCCTTACCTAAGACTGTTGCCATGAACAAGGGAGATCTTGGTGGAAATTCAGAAGAGGCTGGTAGCTTTGGGCCAAACACAACTGCAGAGTAGTCAGAAGTTTAAAAGAACCAGGGAAAGAGACAGCCAAGAAAAGCCTTCTTGGGATCACAGTAAACTCTGGGAGTCAGAAATGTTGTGCACAGAATTGAGGTTGCATAAACTCAGGAATAATCAATCTAAATTCCTTGGTACTGGTAACTTTGCTCTTTCATTGGTTACACCTTTCTTCAACTTTCTTAGTTTTTTTAATAGAAGCGTCAATAACTGTTATCATATGCCTGCTCCATCATTGTGCTTTGAGGGTAGATGACTTGTTTTCCAGATTCACCAGTCTAGAAATAAAGAGGATTCCCCACCTCCCAAATTGATCATATCTAGCATCTTAATCCTACCTGATTTAGATGATTTAGATGATGAGGTCCTGGAACTTTTGAGATAGTAATATTTAGATGGTATTTTGGACTTTGAGTTGGTGCTGTAATAGGTTGAGATTTGGGGAGATTTTGGAATGGGAAGATGTACTTTGCATATGGAATATATACATGGATCTTTGGGGGCCAAATGGCAGATTGTGGTAGGCTAGATAATGGCCCTCACAAAGATGCCCATATCTTAATCCCTAGAACCTGTTAGTGTTACCTAAATGGTAAAAAGGATTTTGCAGGTGTGATTGAATTAAAGTTCTTGTGATGGGGAGAGTATCCTGAATTATCCAGGTGGACCCAGTATAATCCTAAGGGTCCTTGATAAAAAGGATCCAGAAAAGTCAGACAGGTGGGTTGACAATGTGAGGGTGAAGGGAGGCTTTGGGGTGATGGAGCTACAACTCAGGGAATACTGGCAGCCTCTAGAAGCTGGAAGAAACAATGAACTGATTCTCCCTTGGAGAACACAGAAGGAACCAGACCTGTTAGCATCCTCACTTTAGCCCACTGAAACTTACTCTGGACACTTGGGCTCCAGAATCGTAAGAGAAGGTATTTACATTGTTTTTAGACACCATGTTTGTGATAATTTTTTACGGAAACATATGAATCTATTACAGTAGTTATGCGGGTAATTGTAAAAGAATATAATTGCATTTTTCTCCTTTCTTAACTAATTTAAAAAGCAGTTGCATATTACAATATAAATATAATTGTTAAGCCTATAACATAGAAAACTGTAATATTTTTTACAACAGCATAAAAGAGGAGGGAGTGCACAAAGCTGTGTTAGAGCTAGGAAATGACATTAGATGATAATATACATTTGCCAGATAAAATATGGAAAACCCCCAAAGACATATAAGAAGGTTAAAACAGCAAAATCTGCAATTATATGTTAGATTTTCTTTCTTCTCTCAGCTTATTTAAACTAGATAAGGTTGCATAAAATAATTACAACAACATACTCTTGGATTTGTAACATGTGTACTGAGAAACTGAAAATATTGAAGGGAAAAATAGAAAATTTGACAGTAATAGTTAAAAACTTTAATATGCCACTTTCAATAATTGATAGAACAATTAGACAGCCAATCAAGAAGATAGAGTATTATTCAGCAATAAAAATAAATGAAGTACTGCACGTGCTACTAATTGGAAGCAACATGAAAATGTTATGCCAAGTGAAAGAATCCAGGCATAAAAAGTCACATGTTATATGTCTCTGTGTATATAAAGTAGGAAGAATAGGCAAACTTACAGAGACAGAAAATAGATTAGTGGTTGCTTAGGGCTGTGAAGGTTAGGAAGGTTAAGGGGAAGAATGGAGATTGCTAATGGATTTCTTTTGGGAAGGATGAAAACATTCTAAAATTAGATAATGAGGCTTGTATAATTGTGAATGAACTGAAAACATTGAATTGTGCACTTTAAGTGGGTACATTGTAAGGTAAGTGACACATATCAATAATGCTGTTTAAGAAAAGAAGATACAATCTGAGTAGGAGTTGGCAAACTTTGGCCCTCAGGCCAGTTGTGGCAGTTTGTCTATTTTTGTACAGAATGTGAGTAAAGAATGTTTATACATTTTTACTGGTTAAAACAATTAAGAAAAAAATAATATTTCATGATGTGCAAATTATGAAATTCACATTTCAGTTTCCATTAAGAAAGTTTCATTGAAACACATGTACACATAGGGTAAAGTAAAATTTCTAAGGTCATTCAAAGAGTAAGTGGCAGACTTGAATTCAAATTCAGCTGGTTTAGACACCTTTACTGTGATAGAAAAAGTCCTTTAACCACCATCATAGAGATGAGATTCAATTCAAATAGATTCTGATATTCAGAACCAACAGCCATCACTGAGATATGTGTTGGGGAAAGGGACTACACATGCACACACGTGTTGACTAGTAGAAATTTTATGGTGAGGCAAAGGCAGGAGATTTTAATGGCTTTATTTTCTGCAAGGACATTCTTGAACTAAAGAGTGAACTAGGAAGCGCTTTTACATTGGCATACTTTGACCTCATGAATACATAGAACAGGAATACATTTTGCTATGGAAGGTTGCTATGCAACTCTGTCTAGTGTTTCTCATTGTTATTCCTTCATGCAAAGAATTTTTGCATAGGTGTGAACAATTACATAACAAATATCATGTTACCTGTTTTATTTAATGAGAACTTACATATAAGAATATGAACAGACTTTTACAAAGTCTAAACGGAAGAGTCATGGTTTAAAGCCAGGTCTGTGAGTCAACAGAGCCTGTATTTCCTTAGTATACAGAGCCTGTATTTCTCACGGCATCACAAAATGGGTAATCAATATTCTCATTTTCTTTTTCTTACTACAAAGAAGAATATGACTTTTTGGTTACTGAAGGAGCTTTACCTAGCTACATATGTGCTGTTCCTCATGTATGATCATATGCAATGTTTTCTGTGTTATTTTGGCACCTATAATAATTTCCAAGTCTTTTCTTGTGAGCAACTATTTGTGTTTGAAAGCCATCTAACTAAAATTTGGGCACCACCTAAGGCAGATGCAGGTTCCTACAAGATCCGGGTGGGTAGTATAAATGTATGCAGTAGATCAGGTGTGGGACAAAAGAAAGCAATGTTGTGTCAGAGAGAGCCAGGGTCTGTACAATATCTATTTTTATTTTTCCATAAACAGTAGAACCTTGAATTTTGTGTGTGTGTGTGTGTGTGTGTGTGTCTGTGTGTGTGTGTGTTTAGGTACCTATGGCATATGGAAGTTCCCAGGCTAGGGGTCGAATCAGAGCTGTAGCTGCCGGCCTACACCACAGCCACAGCAACATCAGCCACGTCTGCGACCTACACCACAGCTCATAGCAATGTCAGATCCTTAACCCACTGAGCAAGGCCAGGAATAGAACTTGTCTCCTCATGCATACTAGTTGCGTTCATTAGAGCTGAGCCACGATGGGAACTCCAGAACCTTGGGTCTCAACTGGGTGCTTGACTCCTTAGAATAATGCAGTCATTTCAAAGCATTCCTTCTAGTTATGGATGGCTCAGTGTTAGAATTCTGGACAGTTGTATGCTGGAGCTGGTGTGGCTTGGCAGGACCAACTGTGCATTATGCATCTAATTTTGTTCAGTGATGTCACATTGGTAGCTCAAAATTAGCATGGCAGGAGATATTTTACACAATAAAATTACAGGGCTGTTTATCAAACATTCACCAGAACACTTTCAGTTTGAAAGAATGAGCTGTAAACTGCATTGCTCTCCTCTAAAACACCTTGCATAATCCTCTTCTCTCTTGTATCTTCCTTCAACCTGCTTTTTGGCATGGAGAGGTGATGGGTGCTGCTAAAGTAGCCTTCTTATACCATGAAAGTGGGAAAACAGTGGGTCCCTGATGACTTCATAAAAGAACTATATTATGTATTTGTTGGCTTCTGGATGCTGATGGAGCTGGTCTGGGGACCATATTTTGAGGACCACTTTTACTTTGGATTGTAGAGATTCTGGTGAACTAGAGAAAACATGCTGCATCTGAAGACATTCACAGTGAGTTTTTAAAACATGGAGCTGATCAATAGTATGCTCAACTGGCCTCGTTAAGCTGTGGAACAGAGCGGAATACCCTGCCACCTTGGCTTACCTAAAGCACTTTACTGTAAAAAATTGATCCCTTGTACCCCAGGACCCACAGAGAAGGAATAAAGGAGAAGACAATGTATGTATAAATACATTTTAAAAGAATAAGGAAAGGTATCAGGGTAATTTTTAAAAGTGACCAGTGTGGAGATTGGAGCAGACCTAGGCAGTGCACTGCAGGAACTTGACTTGGATCTTTTTACATTCCCATGCACGCTGGCTCTCCATGTGTTTTCACTCTTAAATCATCACCTCTGTGTCTCTTTTTTGGCGGGTTGGCCTCAGAATGCTAGAACTTGTATTGATCCATTTTGTTAGAAGTACCCAGGAGTTTATATCTCCCCAGGGGCAGTTATTAAGCCATCATTGACAGGTGCAAAGATATAAATATTCCAGTTATTTTTCTTTGGTCAGGATGAATCTGGGGTGTGCCCCACACTACCTCCAGACAACCTTTGTGGGACAGAGCCAGAGTTACCCTTTGTAAGACATTGCTTAATACCACACAGCTCCTTACCCTCTTGACCTTACTAATCATATTTCTCTAGAAAACGTCCTACTGATCATATCCACATGAATCCTAATTTCAGAGTCAGTTTCTGGGGAACCCAGCTTAGGACAGAACTTATGAGCATATTAACCTTCTTCCCAGAAAGTAGTAGAAGAGTAAAAATGCCATCTTGTTTTATCTTCCTCAATTGGAGCTTCTCCACTGAGACGTCTTAGATATCCTGATAGGTTTAGGAAGAAAATAAACTCATTTTGCAAGTCCCAGTACATTTAGGAAGGTGGGAAAATGTATCTGGACTTCAGAAGAGAGGCCAGACCCAGAGATATATTAAATTAAAACAGCTGGGTTGTCAGCTAATAATGTATGAGTTAGGCTGATTTACTTTTCTATGAACTCTTTGTCCATCCTCTCCTAATTTTAAAATTCAGTATAGCTGTGAGTTTCATTAAATGTTTATGATCCTATTATAGGATGTATTTTTAGCCTTAATAAAAGGAAGTTGATAAAGCTTCATTATCTGTCGTTTCAGAGGAAGAGTAAAAAATCTAACATCTAACAAGTGAGTCTATAATATGTCATCGTAAATCTTTTATTTTCCAAGCTTCGGTCTCTCTCTGGCATCAAAGATAAATGACTATTACTAGAATTAATATCTCTTAAATATATCATGATTCTTCAACATTATTAGCCATAAGGCTGTTATGAAAACTTCACTAAAATAGAATTTGATTTTCTTTCTATGAACTGTAAGGGTGACAGATTTTTTTTTTTAGCACCTGTAGTGAAAATGTCTTCCATATTAACTCAGCAGGTTTTCTTAGAGGAATACAATTTATTTTATATGTGAGTAAGGAAATTACAAAATATAGTGGCAAAATTATTCTGTTTATTTTTTTTTTAATCTTTTGAAAACCATGATCATTTAAATCACTTAGTTAGAAGAGGTCAGTATCACTTACAGGCTTTGAATCTTGTTTTAAAGTGGTATGAGCTTGGTGGCAAAAATAATACATCTTAATTGATCTAGGGAGAGCTCTTAAGAAACATGCTCAAGATATTTGAAGTACTCCTATTTCTCCTATTAGACACAAAAGATAATTTAGTGTAAGTTTCTTGGTACTATTGTGAGTTACAAACATAATTTCTCTAGAAACGTGTGCCCATGTAAAATCTCCTGTTATAGTTGCTATGGACCTAGTTTCTAATGCTACCATTATTAAGGTTCACTTTGGATTGAAAGGAAATCCATCTGTAAGACATCGAAAATCGTTCCATATTTGGAGCTGATGAAGAAAAAACAGAGAGTGGCAAAAATGAAAGGAAGTATTTGAGTTAGTTATACATGAAGATTCTGTATGCTTTAATGGTGGTAGTGTCAGAAAAGCAAGTATTTAACATGATTTACTACATGGGGATCAATGAGAAGATATTTTGATTTCTGGAATCATCACACTTTTATTTAAAAAATTATATAAGATTTGCATACATAGGCAAAGCCCAACAATATCGGCCCACATTAAGTTTTAGAAAATTTCTCCGTCATTCTCAGGTATATTCCATTAAAACAAAATTGGAAGAAAATTATGGAATTTTTGTTTTCTCTATTCTTTCCTACTATGAAAAACTTGTATCTGACAGCAAAAATGAATATATCAATTCACACTAAGATGAGAGTCACTCTTGGCTGCGGAAAAGATTAACCCAAATATAACATCATGCAAACAATCTACTAACATTTTTCCTGACTTCCTTTAATTTTTACTTTCCATATTTTCCCTCTTGTTCTAACTTTCCTAGTTAAGTTTTCCCATCTTTTGGGAGGCTGCCTCAAATTTATTTTTGACATGAAATTGAGGTATGAGAACAGAAATAAAGCTGAAATGATTCATAAACAAAGACTGTGCAGCAATTAGCATCATCTTAGTTTTATAGATGAGGAAGTTATTAGAACAGATAGATCAATGACTTGCCTCAATTTGCTGAAAAGTTTTTTTAGCTTCAAATTAGGACCTAGAACTCAAGCACTTCTGATTCTGGACTCTGGACCTAATATTTCTTTCAATGGAAACTCCAGGTTTTCCGAGGACATCTTTGAAGCCAAAGTGGTTGTGATGATCATTATGTGTGTGTGTGTGTGTGTGTGTGAGTGTGTGTGTGTGTGTAATTTTACAAGGTAATCAGTAAACTTTCTGACACATATCCCTTTCCAAGTTTGCATCTTCAAGTAAATGTTATATCCCTTTCCAAGTATACCATCTTCAAGTAGATGGTATACTTTTAGTTGGCTACTAGTCTCTTCCATGCTGAGAATAAGCCCTTATGGAATAGGAGAATAAAGGTAAATCCCACCATTTTAGAAGGCTTACAAGGAAGAAACACTTCTTAGAGTGGTTGACTACCATTAAAAAGAAACAAAAAACAAAAGCAAAACCTACGGGAAAAATGTTGAAAAGAAAGTCTTTTGTATGTCGAAATCATTACTTTTCCATTATATCATTGTCAAACCATCCCACAAGCCCATTAGCAAATTTTTTATTTTCATAAATGAAGTTTATAATGTGCAGTGAAATTTAGTTTTTAAATTTCCTTTGAATTTCATATTGAATATGAAGATCAGATTCATGAAAGGATATGAATTTTCTTTTAATTAAAACTATATCATATTTGAAACAAGTTTTTCTACAAATTTAAATTTTATCAGACTTCCTGGATGCCCGGCTTGACCTATTCATGTAGATTTTTCTTATCAAATTGTAAATTTTGAAAATATTTTCTTTATAGTATTTATTTTTTAAAAAGAAAATACTTATATTTAAAACCAGAGTATTTTTTATAAAGTATGCCAGGAAATTAAGCCTTATTGCAAATAATGAATTAACCATATGTAATTGGTGAATACTCTTTTCAAATATAGTTTTCCTATAATAAGAGAAGAAATCAGTTGTATTTCCTAAGTAGGGAAAGAATAAATAAAGGAGAAAAGGTGGTTATATGCTTTTCAACTGAATAGATATTTCCCTATTGTTGAAATTGCTTTTAGAACCCATGTTCTATTTTTATTATTCTCCTTTTGCCTATATATGACATTTTTTTAAAGTTTTCTTCATCAGAAGTGCTATAGAAGGGAGTTCTCTTCGTGACTCAGCAGTTAACAAACCCAAAGAGGATTCATGAGGATGCAGATTTGTTCCCTGGCCTCTCTCAGTGGGTTAAGGATCTGGCGTTGCCCTGAGGTATGGTGAAGGTTGCAGACATGGCTTGGATCTCGTGTTGCTGTGGTGTAAGCCAGCAGCTGTAGCTCCAATTCAACTCCTAGCCTGGGAACCTCTATATGCCACAAGTGTGGTCCTAAAAAGAAAAAGAGAAAAGAAATGCTATAGAATTTTGTGTACACTGTTTTCACATGTATTTTCCAGAATGTGTTGCCTAATTTAAGTAGAAGTTTTTATGTCATAATATCTAGCCTTAGCCATTCTGAATCTACAGCTATTAATATGACTGAAACAACTATACCTGTAGAAACTCAAAAATGATAAAATGTGTATTTTAAATTTGCTACCAGTTAAATTGGAGGAAATGATTAAAAGATGCTAGTTAATATAAATTTAAAGCTAAATATTATTTTATCTATGGATCACATGCCGAAAGCATTGCTTTGGAAAAAAAACAGTTTAAGGAACCGGCTATTTAACCACAGTCAGTTCATTTAACATTTTTAAGCATCATTTTTTGAAGGATAATATTTGATGTTAAATTAAGATGAATTCCCAAATCTCCTCCAACTTTAACCTTACAAATGACCTTTCTTTCAATGTTCTCACTTAAAAATTATTTAAGATAAGTAGTAGGAATAGAGGGATTGTCTTTTCTCTGTATTTGTCTAAACTTACTATAGTTTTGAGGGAATTTCATTAGATTAATCTGATCAGACCATCTGTAGGTCTCCCCCCCCCATGCAATATCTAGGGGCCAGAACAGTAGAAAAACATGGTTAATAAGCAGAATGAAGATGACGTTGTGACCTGAGGAAGTAAATATGACCTGAGAGACTAGGAAGGAGGCGCTTTACTACAAGAATAGACCATGAAAGCATATGATTACCCTCGATTCACAAGAAATATTGACCTGAAAAATTAAAAAAAAAAAAACCCAAAACAAAAGAGCCAGTTATTTTACCAGCAAGGTAAGTTTATGCAGGAAAGAGAATTGCAATCCTGGACAAGCAAACTGAAAGGGGCTTACTCTTATCAAGGAAAGGAAGAAATTGGGGAAGGCTGTGGTGATTCTTCATTGGCTGCAGGCAGAGGGCAGCTTGCTACAGGGTCCAAAGGAAACTCTTCTTCTTGCTAGGCGTGATCCATGCATGAGAGGTTCCCCTTCAGGGCTTCCCCACTCCATTTTAAAAGAGGTTACCTTTATTTTCATAGAAACAGAACTTTTATTATGAAAAGTAGAGTTGAGTGCTATTCGTCACAGGAATCTATAGAATTGTGGAGCATATTTTTGTGAAGCTACAAGGAGATTAGGAACAAACTTTGGCAGTCTGTCATTAGTGATTACCAGGATTGCCTGGGCTCCTATCTGACTATGTGTCGCATAGCTGGGGTACCCGGACAATTTATTTTACTCTCTCTGTGCTTCAAATTCCTCACCTACAGAATGTGTGTAATGATACTACCTACTTCACAGGGTTGCTATGAGGATTAAATGAGCTTAAACATGAGATTCCTGGCATAAAATGCTCAATGAATATTAACTATTATTATCACTGTGGGAGTATTCTAGACCTGACCAAGGAAAGTGAATAGATTAAATTCACCTAGTGTAAGTGACAAAGCTAGACTTCAAGTACATATTAAGTT
The DNA here is from genome assembly GCA_004024745.2 of Catagonus wagneri. Lineage (NCBI taxonomy): Eukaryota > Metazoa > Chordata > Mammalia > Artiodactyla > Tayassuidae > Catagonus > Catagonus wagneri. The sequence continues at coordinate 13,026,019 of PVHT021183688.1, read as the reverse complement.
GAAAATCTCATTTCTTGACAGTAGAGTATTTAATAAATTCTTGTCTTATCTCACTGATAGTTTCACCCAGTAAAAGGCAAAAAAAAAAAAATTGTCAGGGAAATTGGTACAAGTGACCCATGCACTTGCATATTGGCTGCTTAAAAAAAGAAATCATAATAAAGTATCCATAAGAACCAGTGTAACTTCCCAGGAAATTACTGACAGGGTCAGGTTTTAAATTGGCAAAACACAAGAAGAAAGGCCACACACTCACGCATTACAGTGTTACTGTGAAGATAATGTCAGAGGTGCTAAAGTCTAAAATGAACTGTGATGTATGAAAAATGTGAAGGCTAACACAAAATTTTAAATATGTAAGGGGATTTCCAGGAAAGCAGAAATAATATATGTGGTATATATTCTTTGGAAAAAAGCTATTAATAAGCCAAGGTTGAAGCCTGCTGGTGAAGGTGGTGATCGGGCCTGTTGCTATTTGGTAGAAAAGGAATTAATGAGATTCAGAATTGTTGACATTTGTTGGGATAAGCTGAGGTAGTCTAGACACAGATCTCACAGCATATAAGGGCCATTTCTCCCTAAGATAAAGTCATCATTAAGTAGGAAGAAATGGGGCTTTGAGGCTGATCCCTATACCAGATGAGGTGGGTGAATCAGTGATGATTCTGAATCTGTAGGCAATGGACTCCATGAAGAGCATTAATACCTTGTAACGCGTGGGCAGGGTATGTAAGTCAATCCAACAAGACTGAACATTGGTAACCCTGGCTAAGGGTAACAATGAGAAAAGTGTTTTGATAGTCGGGCTTCACGAAACTATAATGGCCGGAAATAACATTTATCATTGGCAGCCCTGGTAACGTTTTAGGAGGAAACAAGAAGATGCTATGGCACTAACTACATGGAAACAAATGGAAGCATGACTTCTACCAGCCAGGTTTCATGTAAAACACTTGGCTTTGGTGAGCCTACAAGTATGACTACACGTCATGAAGGAGTAACTGTAATTCCTCTGACCTCAAGCAGTCAGTTATGACCTCTGGCTTGAGTGTTGAGAGAATCAAATCAAGCCAGAGCCTTTGAATATAAATAAGCACAGGGAGATTCCATTGGGGAAGGAGAGCAGAGGCTCAACTTCCTATTAATCCAAGTAGATGTAGACTGGAGTAGTCCTTATTAAACTATGATGAAGGACCATTCCCCAACCCTACCCTCTTCATGGATAGATGCCTTTGCGAAATAGTAAGAATGAATTACTTGAAAAATAAAATTAAAGAACCTATAATTTAAAGCCTAATTTTAAAATTATTAGATCCAACAAACATAAAATCAGAATTCAATAAATGTAATTAGAACAAACATAACCTAGGGAAAAATAACTACAAATTGTACATGTTCGTTGAAAGTGCATGTAGGTATATAGGTGATTAATATACTTGCAAACTGAACTAGAGCCCTGAACGCTGTCTCCCACCCTTGGGGCATTTGGTACATACTAAAAATGACAATACCTATATAGTGCTGTGGAGTAAGTGAATGACACTTCTTAGGTCACTGGGGTTCCTCCTGGTCATCTCAGGTCTGAGACCTGCCTCCAAGCCTGGGGTAGAAATGAGGCTAAACTCATATGGTCACATAAAGAATATACTGAAATAAATCTTTTCTTATTCTCTTTCTCTCTGTGATGTGTGTGTATGTGTGTGTGTGTGTGTATGTGCATGATAGAAGAAAAACAATTACAACCCTCATTTACCAGTATTTTGACTCTCTGGAATATACTAATGGTGAATCTTGTTTTACATAATGTAAGTGGCTAGAAACTTGGATTAATTTGTGGGTGTGCAAAACTTTTTCATGAAGAACATATATTATGATAGCATTGGGATGCTGGCTTACAGCCCAATTAGGAGCCTGATTTTTAGTGTTAAAATTCTTTCACTGTATTAAAATGGACTATTTTTAAATATATTACCCTTCATGTTAAAAAGAGTTAACACTAAAATTTATTTATGCCAGGTTTTTATTTTACATTTAATTTAATGAGCAGTATCAAATTTTACGGTTACCGTTTTTCAATTTTTAAGACTCAAAGGACACTGGTAATGTGCTGACTTGACATAAGGAGCACATACCAGCAAATGGTGTGATCAGGTGTGAAACTCTGGCACATCATCATTCCCAAAGCAAAGGTCTTGTTGGTAATAAGAAATCAAGATCTTCCTTTATCTCCTCCCCTGCCTCTACCTAGATGATGCCTATCCTTATGACAAAAGAAGTCAAAGCTTTAAAATGTTGGGAATGGGGAATAATAAAACAAGTTTATAGATGCTGTCTGTGCAGCAGAGGGATGAGAATGAAATCATCAAATACACAGCCTAGCAAGAAGCACTGGAGTGAATGTTCTCTATGCCCAGAAGCTCTGGATCTGAGTCCTGGCTTCACTCCTTACCCTCTGTTATTTGTTAAACGGAGAAGTTCTCTGTGATGATGGCATCTTTCTTCACAGTATTATTTGAGAATTAAGCAGAGCCCAGATAATAGGAAGGGCTCAATACGTGTTGGGTATTATAACTCCAAACCCGTAGACCTACCTAAAATGTGTAGAAAAATCATGTTAAGTATTAATATATTATTTGAGGAAATGTGATGGGCCAGAGGTATTCTGTGATTGGCTACCTGCCATTATTGATAATAGAGATGATAACTGGCCCCAGTAATACAGTGTCCTCCACAGGGGCTCCAACGAGGGTTAACCTTTCTGGAAAAGCAGTGGCTGGTATTTATTGAGTACTGGCTATGTGGCATGTGAAGAACTCAACATTAACACGCATTGTTGTCTCGCATAATCCTCATAACAACTCTATGAGATAGGAACAGTTAATTTGTTTTTTTTTTTTAAAGAAGAGGAAATAATCACAGGGATTTAAGTAATTTGCCCAAGATCAGAAAGTTAATAAATTACAGAGCTCATATTTCAACCTATCTAATGCTGAAGTTCCTACTTTTATACTGTTCTCTATTGCCTCTTGCTGACTCCTAAACATTTTTTACTCTAATGTGTATTAGGAGTGAGGCCATGAGTAGCCATTGGTCTCCACTGAGTTATCCTTCCCTTCTTTATCTGTTCCAGTCACCTGAAAGAATTTGAAGTAAACCCAAATTCAAACAGAAAAGGCTGAAGTGTCAACTTTTCATTATCCCCAGGAATGTGTGCAGTGGACTCAAGTTTTCATTTGATGTGTCATCGTGCCTCAGTTTCTTTACCTACATACTGGGAATAATACCTATCTTGTAGGGTTATTGTGACCATTAGCGCCTAAAACCATGCTTAGGATATAATACATGGCTGTTGTTATTGTTGTCCTTGAGAGTTCTGTTTCCTTAGAGTGAGGGAAAGTGGGCAGCAGAGCTTGGAGAGAGGGAAAAAACATTGAAGAAATGAATAGGTGGTTTAAAGAGAAGACTTCAAACACATGTATGCCTATGCCATGCAGATTTTTATTCAGTCCCAGGGTTACACAAATTCCCTCTCTCTTGCTACTCTCCTTGCTGAAAGCTGTGTCCTTTTAAAGCATATGGGTAAGTATCATATTGTGTGTGAAAATCAAAGAGGCACTAGTCTAAAAATATGTAACCTGGATTCTATTCCTGGCCTAGCTACAGACTCCTGTTAACTTATTAATATGTGTATGTCTCAATTTCTTATACATAGATAAATGTATATATATGGGGGGGGGAGAGAGAGAGAGCGAGAGAGAGAGAGAGAGAGAGAGAGAGAGAGAGGGAGAGAATTAACTCCTACTCCATATACAGAAATTATGAAGTGAAGACTGAACATCCACAAACCCCCGAGTTCTCTTGTGAGAACAAATATGCATATACAAGGCTTATACTATTAGGTCACATATACTTCAGTCATAAATGTTCTTTGGTGACAGAAAAAGCGTCCTATCTATATGCCTGTAAACAGAAAACTGTGTTCACTTAATTGGAATTTTTTTTTCTGATGGATTTTGAGTTTTTATGTAAAAGGTTTTTCATATTTAACTTTTACAAAATTAAAAATTCTTGCACACTGCAGAAACTTAAATCATATGCACTTTACCATGGTGACCTAATGGCAATGCAGATATGACTTGGATGAGCATCATCTAAGGGCACAATTTCAGTGGGTTGTTGCATTCAGTTTATTAATTGCAGGTGAATGATGCACAATTTTAGAACTGAAAACATGGAATATATAAATTTAAAATTATTTACTTTTGCTTTCTTTTTCTTATCCTAGATTTCTTTATAAACATTTTACGATCTCAGCAAGGTAATGACTTGTGGAAATCTAAATGTAAACATTCATTTAATATATGCTTGCTTGCTAGGACTTTAACCCCAGAAATTTTGATTCACTTTAGCCTTCTCTGGGATCTGTAAATTTAGAACAATCTGCAAGTGATTCTAACATGTGTCTTTCACTGAACTGTAAGGAGGGTTTCATAGGCCTTTGTAGTCTGAGGGAAAGTTTCACTTTGCCCCACCATTGGCAGCCACATCTGTAGAGAGAACATGCTATTGATTTTCCTAGAAATTTTGTTTTCCAATCTTTTGTGTGTTTGGCTGGAGCAAAAACTAAGGACATGTGGTAGAAGGAACAGAATACCTTGATTTGCGAGGGCCCAGCACCAAGTCCACCTGTTTGTGAACTAGAGTTGCTTTTGTGTTCTATTGTCTTACATTTATTTATTCCTCTTGAAACTTTCCCAAAGCAGTGAATCAGTGATACTGCAGAAGCACTAGCATTTAGGATTCTCAGTTAAGAGTGTGACAGTATTCCACAATTTTGTTCAGTGCAATGTAGCAAAAGCATATGTATATATTTTAAAATCACATGCAGGGTTTTCTTGGATTTTAATGCTTTTCTTTGCTTTGATTATACTACTCCTTAAAATTAGTATAATATCTACTCCAGAGGACTGTTGTTGAATAAAATACGTTCATGCATGAGCAAAGCACTTTATAATCTGAAAAGTGATATACAAATGTTGAATCTAATTAAAAATCACCTTCCTGAATTTAATGATCCATAGGAAATTGAATCTTGAAGGACATTTTACTATGCATATTTACTAAACCCCACCTTTTGAAAAAGTTAAGACAGTTTTTTTAGAAAACATAGTTCACCTTCATTAGAAGAAATTGTTCAAACTGACTGTAAAAAAAGGCTTTAAAAGTAATTACCAAAGTACTGTACGATGATTGCAACAAAAACAAGCAATGCAGGAATTGAAAAAGTAAAAGAATGCACTCCACATTCCAGAAGCAATAACTATTACTATACTGGTGTGTATTAGCCTGGGATTCTATGTTAAAATCCATTTCTCTCTCTCTCTCTCTCCTGCTCCTTCTCTCTCCCTCCTTCCCTCCTCATCTCTCAGCAGTTTATTTTTCCTTTAACAGAAATTATCCCTTTTCACATATTAAAAATGTTCTCAACAAATGTTTTAAGATATTTCTAAGTAAAATGCCTAAAGCTCAGGTAATGCGCTGCATGTGTTAATTTTTTGATTCTGAGGCTATCAAGAGTGAGAAGCTGTGCGTACCCAGTTTTTCTAAGTGTCAGGGAAACGCACACCTGTTTTCATGTCTTTGCATCTCTGTGTCTCCCCAGGGGATAAAGCTTTTACTCAGGGGATTTCTGGTTGGGGGGAAAAGGGTCTGCACCACAGTCTCACTCTAAGTGATTATTATCACACCAGTAAGTTTCCACTGTGGCTGCTGGGTGCAGGCTGTGAACACATTTGAAGTCAGCAGGGGACCGTTAGAAACCTCCCCTTTGCTGAGAGGAGCTGTAGAAACCTCTGCTTCACTGAAGCATACTTGCAACCTGCGGTCAGTCGCTTCTTTTTTCATGCAGTGCTGTTTTAAACTGTCTTCTATCCCACAGAGCAAAAACATACCCAACAAAAACAGTACAAACAATCCCCATGAGTGTTTTTGAATTTTCCTCTGCTAATCTCATTGTTAATGGTATGAGGTCTTGCCAGGAGTCATTTGTGGTTTAGGCTACAAAATAACATAACAGTCACACACTTAAAAACAACATCAAGCATCAAATCAAAGGCTACTTGATGCAAAACCTAGACTAATTGCTTTTCTACCTGTCTTGTGGAAAAAACGTTTCATCTTCCTTACAGGTCTTTCATTGCTATACGAGGAGGCATATTTGCTAATCTGTTGAAGATACAGGATGCTATACTTAATAATAACATAATTGCATAAATTCCATACTGTGAACGTCTGCATATGATATTATCAACAAAAGAGTAGACTGTTTAAAATAAGAATGAACTCCAGTAGTTAGTAGAAAGTGATTCAGATCTACATTCCCTTATCTATGTATGACAGTGAATTTAGCAACACTTAAATTCCCATTTGGTACAAATTGGAATATTGTTGTCCTTGGATGAAAGCATTGATTTTTCCACCAAATGAAATTTAGGAGGAATTACCATTTATAGTAGGAATTTCAAAAGTCATGTAAATTAGAAGGCTCCCACCACCATTACCTACGACTAATTAATCTTCTATTAAAGACATTTTACAGTTTGCATTGTATGTAAAATATGGTATTGGGAAGTTTGTGTAGTCACAGGCACCACTCCTTTTCTCAAATAATTCAAAAATGAATAGTGGAGACAAATTAAATCCCACCACCAAAGGACTACTAAAACAGCAGTAGATTGTGGTGGTTTTATTTGGCTACTGGTTTTATTTGTTTATGTATATTTTCCTATTAAATAAATCATAATATTATTGCCCATCATTATCTTTTTTTTTGGTCTTTTTGCCTTTTTCTAGAGCTGCACCCACGGCATATGGAAGTTCCCAGGCTGGGGGTCTAACAGGAGCTGTAGCTGCCGGCCTTCGCCACAGCCACAGCAACGCAGGATCTGAGCTGCGTCTGCAACCTACACCACAGCTCATGGCAACACCGGATCCTTAACCCACTGAGCAAGGCCAGGGATCGAACCCGCAACCTCATGGTTCCTAGTCGGATTCGTTAACCACTGAGCCACGACGGGAACTCTGCACATCATTGTCTTGAAATAACTGTGGAGATTGGGGGAAAAAAGTAATTGTATTGATAATTTTATCGCTTTCACTCTTTCAAGGGACACCAGAACCACTAGTTAAGAAACCGTTAGTTTGAAAACAAAACTATATTTGTTTCGAGGATCCAAGCAGGATCCGAGCCTCATCCGTGACCTACACCACAGCTCACAGCAATGCCAGATCCTTAACCCACTGAGTGAGGCCAGGGATTGAACCCCCATCCTCATGGATACTAGTCAGATTTGTTTCTGCTGAGCCACGCTGGGAACTCTCAAGATACGATTTATTTCTATCTCATTACTTTGCTTTAAAAAATTGTGTTACTGGAGTATAGTTGACTTAAAATGTTGTGTTAGCTTCAGGTGTGCAGCAAAGTGAATCAGTCATACATATACGTACATATATCCATTCCTTTTTAGATTCTTTTGCCACATAGGTCACCTCACGCTCTTGAGTAGATTTCCCTGTCCTTGCTGCTGACCTGTTCCATATGTAGTGGTGTGTATATGTCAGTCCCAACATCCTATTTCATCCCTCTGCCCAGTGTTTTCCCTTGGGTGACCTAACCACTGCTGGCCTTACAAATTCATTGTTTTGGGGGTGAACTGGGCATTTGGGGTTTGTAGATGCAAGCTATTGCATTTGGAGTGGTTAAGCAATGAGGTCCTGCTGTATAGCACAGGCAACCGTATCCAATCACTTGTGATGGAACATGATGGAGGATAATGGGAGAAAAAGAAAGTGTGTGTGTGTATATATATATATATATATGACTGGGTCACTTTGCTGTACAGCAGAAGTAGACAGAACACTGTAAATCAGCTATAATAAATTTTTTTTAAAAAAAGAAAAGAAAGCAAAAAAATTCATTGCTTTGTTTTAAGAATAACCAAGGCTTTCTGGTTAGGAGAGGAAATTTTCTGCTTCTTTCCATTCCCAAGGGTAAATTGCCTCTGTCTCTACTCTCGCCTCTGTCCTCAAGGAGCAGGGACAGGACTCTGACTGGGCTGGACTTCTTCAAATCCATTCTTGATATTCCCAACCCTGATGCTCCAAGTGTTCTGTTTCTCCCCTTCTTAAGCTGCTGTTCCCTTTGTGCCTCTTGCTGTGTTGAATAACTGAGCTCAGCCTTCCAAATAGTTGTAAAAAGGGAGGACGAGATGAAAGAATGAGACAACTCTGACAATCTTAGGAGACGTCTTGAGTAGTACAGTCCTGAGGTTTTCCTGGTGTGAAGTCCCACATCCGGGTAGGGGTCCTTGCAGGCAAGAGCAGTGACTGGGGAGGGAGCAGTCTCCACATGAATTGGTTGCTTCTCAACATTTCTCAGCTTACTTCATTCACACTCTACTTAGGAGGAATTCCTTCAAGAGATGTTGAGTTAGTTGATGGAGCTTCTTAATTTTCTGTGCTGTTGAGAAATTATATTGTTTGTTGTGTTTCCATGGAGAGTTCCTTGGGAAGTATTTCCCTGGAAGGGTAGGGGAGACAATCATCTATGGTTAACTAACTGCCAGAATGAAACCAAAGTCTCTTGAATTGAATTTAAAGTATCTTTTTACACAGGAAATATAGGCTTATTGTAGAAAAGTTAGAAGATACAGAGATGATTAAAAGTCATAAATACATTCTCACCATTTATATGGCTTTTTTTTTTTTTGGTATATTCTTTCAGAATATGTGGTTTGTGGAGTTCCTTCTGTGGTGCTGCAGCTGTGGTGTAGGTCATAACTGTGGCTCAGATTTGATCCCTAGCCTGGGAACTTCCATATGCTATGGATGCAGCAAAAAAAAAAAAAAAAAGCGGTTTGTAGATCAGTAAATAATATATCTATAATATGCATTTTTATAACAATAATTTAGTTAATATAAGACATTCCAATTTCCTATTATTTTGGTTTTCCCTACCTAAGCATATATTTTTTTCAATTTATATATTGTTGATATGTCATTTGATTTAGCAATTACAATTAAGTTTTTTAAGCATAGAGGTATTATTTCACTGTTTGAACTCTGTTCAATAAATGCAGGTTATTTTCAGCATTGTTATTTAATACTTTGTCCAGCTTTTGTTTTCCTTTAGGGTATAAGTATTTTATTCTCCAATTTAAGAAGAGTGTAGAGTTCAGTCATTCTGTCACCATGGATCTATCACCAAGTTTCTATCTGTTTGCATTTGTGGTTGAACCACTCTGACTTGTAGATTTCTGATGTCTGAGAATCTGGTAATGTTTATTTTATGTTCAACTTGAAAACTCTTCAAAATGACTAGATACTACATAAATCCTTAAATGTATAATGAAATTAAGAAAAACCAGAAATTTTTATTAAAATCAAATTTTTCTTTTACACAGCTAATTGCTAAAGTAATTATAAGTAATTAGAAAGGATGTTTTCTACTGGTTCAATCTATTATGAATATGGATATATATTTCTATCTTGAATCACTTAGGTTTACGGTTTTTCATTTAGTCTTTAAGATGAAAATAAGTACATTTATCACACGTTGAGTGATGAGAGAAATAGTGCTTCATGCAGCATTTTGAGATACCCAAAGAAAGGGCTCTATATCCGCAAAAGGTCCAATTTTGATTTATTCTCATTCCGTTGAGTCCACCTCCCTCATGGCTCACTGAACCACAAGAGAAGGAATTTCCTGAAAGGCAACTCTGGCTTTCAAGAAATCACTTTGTGTCAAATCATTCATTATTCTGAGACAAGGTCTGGTCTTAACTGTGCTATTCCCTAGTCCTAGTGAATGACCTTAACTCCCAGTTTGTATTACTAGAGGCAATTGTGAGTAACTAACCACAAAGTTGGTAGAGTAAGTGGGTCTTTCCCTTTTTCGAATAAGCAGGTTGCTTTTAGAACCTATATTCTTTCTTATTGGAGGGAGGAATGTTAACTTGAGAAAAAGGTAGCAAGTGTCATTTTTTGTGGGTCATCAATTAGATTTCCTTTTCACCTAGGGAAGGGAGCACCACAATTCTCCCTTCTTTTTTTCAATTAGAGGAATTAGGTCAGAGGGGATCATCTGGACACATTTGATAATAGATTTGAGGGTCCAAACGCTTTTTCCAGGTCTGTGTTTATGTATCTAAGTCTGAGAAATAGATCAATAAGTATACACATGGCTTTTGTTTCTTTAATTAATCTAGTTTTACTAGTGAGACTTTTAAATGCATTCTGGTTCCTTTCACATGCTGACTACTCTACTCCTACATTCATATATATTTTTTTTTAATGGGGGTGAATAGCACCTCATTTAAACCTGGGTATGTGAGGCTCTGATACAATTAAAGTGAGCCCAACAGCTGTGGATATATTTCTGTGCCTCCTTGATGAAGAGGTAATCTAGTTTGATGGATGTCTTTATTTCTATCTTAATCACAGCATGCAAGATTAGCAGTACACGTGTTTCATTTCAGTTAATTACTCAGAACGCACGCACAAATACAGGGCTCTACTTCAATTAATTACTTTGAATTTCAATGAATGTAGGAGAGACCACACCGAAAGTGTGTTAGAGATAAACTTAATGAATGTTAGAGAAACTTTGCTTAAGAGCCTCCTCCGTGTTTAGATTTTCTGCCATCATAGTGAAAAATCTGAAAATACAAACATGTGGAACATAAAACAATAACTCAGATACCTGGATATCTTTAGCTATACTCATTACTTGTGGGTTCAAAGGATAGTGAAAAATTATTAAATTAACTGTGCTATGGTTAAGGAAAAAAGAAAAGGCATATGTTCCTTCTCATTGATCCACAATTGATGACTTTAAACATAAGTTTTATTAGTGACTGTTCTTTTGTTCTGGTTCTGAAAACGTTTATAGATTTAGGAAAATATTATTTTCTCATTTTCACCATACGTGCTAAAACGCCACGTTCCAAACTCATGTTGATTACTGGGTACCATGCACATAACAGTTTGTTTTTATAGTTAGAAACAAGAAATAATCCTTTCACTGGCTATAGGTTATGAGGAAAGACTCAAATCTGAGAAATAATAATAATAATAATAATAACAGATTGTATACTATAAAGAAATAGGCTAAAAAGGGAACAAGTAAAATAGAAAGCAGCTTAATCTTCAGGTTCATTTATCAGAGACCAAGAATGGTAGGTAGTTAAGTACACCCTGCTGAGATGTTAGCTCACTATCACAGTTGCCCAAGTTTACAAGAAAGGCACCTTGTAGAAGCCTGACAGCAAAAGTAACATAATCATGTAAAAATAAAAAATTTACTAGAAAGAACATTTGCTAGGGGAAAGAAGAAAATTGATGGAAATGGCAATAGAAACTGTGTATAAAATTAGGCAAAGAAATCTGTATAAAAATTTCTCCCAAATGATGACTGAGAAGAAATAATTTGTGACTGGGACACTATGACAACTAAAGTTCAGAACTGTGCAAACATTCGTAGTAAAAATGTGTCCATTACCAGCTTTTCCATGGAGAGCATTGCAAGAATCTCTATGAGAGAAGGAAGGGCATCTTTTTATCTATCTCATTGCAAAGCTTATTCGTATTTTTAGAAGAAGGGACAAGTCCCCTGAGCTGGGAAGAACCTATCAAAGAGTGCTACACAGAAGTTTGTCCCAATTTACACCTCTCTAAGCTCCAAGTATTTTATGATAAGACGCAACGTTGAATAGATAGGTACATTTAATACCCTAACAGCACACCTCAGTGAAGTTTAATTTTTTACCCTAATGGAGTCAGGATAAAAGATATATCTCACTCCATTTGCATCATGCCTTAAGGGTGCATTTATTTATAAAACAGAGAAGCAGTCACTGGAATTTTAAGTTTGGAAAAACATTCTTAAAGAACTGCCTTTCTAGTTTCTTTGACTCCTTTGCCAAATAACCATTTAACAATATTTAAAAAGAAAGGAAAGCAAAAGAAAAGAGTAACAGAGAAGCCCCTCAGCTTTCAAAAACTCTAATTAAAAAAAAAAAAAACTCTATTGCTGACAGACAGGGAAAACATCAATTTGTTTTGGGGGTTAAGCTTACAAGTTCAAGAGCCCCTTCTAAAATAACTGAACAGATGAAAATACTTCATGAATTGCTGGTGTATTCTGGAGAAAGAATATTCTGGTTGAAAGAACAGTTGCTTTCTGGCTTATGTTAGAAAATCTAAATTCCAACATAGTTGTTAGATGAAACTATACAATCCAAACCTTCTCTTATTGAAAATGGAATTTGGCTTTGGGTAAGTGACTTCATTACTCATCCGTTAGATATTCTTTGAACAAAAGCAGTTTTGTTGCTCAACCTAGGATCTGAACAGATAAATGCCTAACATCCTTTGCACTAAGGCTTGGGAATCTGCCAAAGCTATCTCACGAGTTCAAGAGTAAGCACTGGATTATTAAAGGGTCCAATATGAGATTCATTCACATTCAATATCTATGAACTGCAAAATATACACATAATTACGTCTCTTTAGATCACTTCATTTTCAACTTCTACCAAACCCCAAGGTTCAGTTTTTTGAAACCAAGATGTCATATGCCCTATTGATACAAGTGTGATTTGATAAAACTGACATCACAAAAATGGAGATTGTCCCAGAATATGTTGGAATAAGACAAATTGTAATGGCTCAGATTTACCCCTGAATGAAAATAAACTATCTAATGACAAAAAAGAGAGGTAGATTGTGTTTAGGGTACATGGGTTGATACATGGAAGAAACAGTTATAGACACCGTGTCCTCATGAAGCTGCAAAAATAAGGTGGATTTCCCTTACTCGGTGTTTAGAAACCAGAGGCATATTTGAAGGCTTATTTTTCTATCAGAACCATATTAGTGACCGAGGACTTTGATTTAAAAGTAAATATATATTAAAAACGAAATAAAAAAGACAGAAATGATTGTTTAGTTGCTGGTTTCATTTATATGATTTTAATGTTGATACTTAACTTTGAAAAAATACTGAGCTTGCAAAAGCAGTAAATATTCAAGAGCTAAAACTCTTTCTCCTATGTGAGAGTATTGTTTAGTGTGTCCGCCTATTCTTTTTGGACATTTCTACTTTAAAACATGGTTATTTTTATAAATTTTATAAAGCTGCTTATATACACTGCTTGGAAGTTCAGATATGCTTCAGGACACCATAAAATATTTATAATCAGAGAAATTTTTGTCAGTTGAAAATCAATAGCATTTAAAAGTGAAACATTTATCACCCTATACCTATGCACACACATATATATGCACACATATACATTGATTATGTGTGTATATATATATACCTATATCTATATATGCTCCTATTAACTCGTGGGACATTAGAAATAGTATGCATCTTTTAATTTGAATTTGTTGCCACCCTATTTTGGTCTGAAGTACCTTTTATTGAATATCTGAAAAATATAGATACTTAGTAAATAGTTATTGAATTTTCAAAATTAGTAAAGACAATTAAAATAATTTCAATTACTTTTTTGTACATAAAATAATGCCAAAATACAAGAAAAAGAATGTATGTATATGTGTGTGTGTGTGTGTGTGTGTGTGTGTGTGTGTGTGACTGGATCATTTTGCTGTACAGTAGAAAGTGGTGCAACACTGTGAATTAACTACACTTTAATTTAAAAAGGTAAAAAAAAATGCCCAGTATTCTAGGGTGCTTGAATTCATTTTCAGAAACCAGAGATTAATTTTAAAAGTATATGGCCTTTATTTTAAAACCATTGTGACAATGTAGCTCAGTCTATCCTTAATTGAAAAAAAGTTTTAATTGAAAAAAAGTTTTGATTCAATGATTCGTGCTCTTAGACTTAAATGAGAATAGCTATCCCAACTGACTGTCCCAGCTTTTTTTTTTTTTTTGGTATTGCATTTATTTATTTATCTTTTAAATTATTTTTTATTTTTTCCGTTATAGCTGGTGTACAGTGTTCTGTCAATTTTTTTGATATCTCCAGAAGAGAAAGAAAAGAAAGCTTAGTGGAACTAAGTACCATAAATAGGCACAATAACTTGTCTGCCCCATTTGTTTAAGGCCTCTCTAAAACTGGTAATGATAATTACCCTGGGATAACTTAGGTCAAGCGTTGCATGTTCAAAAGCTGCAGGGGCTGGGCATGTAAGTACCTTCTGGCGTTGCCAGGTTGCTTTGGGAGTCGGAAAGAGACATTGGCATACTCTGCTAAGCAAAGTGTTTAAATTCAGCCTTCACTTTTTGAAACACTGTGCTCATTGAGCAAAGCCATTTGCCTCCCTAATGTTTTAGGCACAGGGGCTAAGTTGAAATGAATATACAAGAGTGGTGTTCCAGTGACCTCTGTGGAAAGGCAGCACCAGAACGAGTTCAGTTTGTTAATGCAATTTCAAGTTCAAGCTTGGACATTCTGTAGACTTAGGCACTCATACTCAAATGCACAAACAATATATATTTCTAAGGATTCACTGTTAAAACATACAAATGAATTATTAAAAAATTCAGATACACACTTAAAAAAAATCATCAAATCATCAGAAATGATAGTGAGTTACTAAAGTAGTGTCTGCTGAAATGAGAGGTAGTAGAAGTGAGGCAGTCCTGATATTTAAATACTGGCTTGTGACTTACATTGCTGTCTGTTATTCGTCGTGTTTGAGCTTTTGCTTTTGTAAGATTTAGGCACAGTGTGCAGTAGAGAACAGAGAAAGGAAATAATTTGAGCTTGTAGATTAATACAAGTAAATCCTCAATGGTCAGTGCTGAAGTTTGTTCCTGTTCTTCTTGTTCCTGTTCTTCTTTTGAAGGCATTCCCACTTATTTAAATGAGAACTCCTTGGAAGAGAAAATGGTTATGAATACTGGCACTTAATCTGGAAGCAGAAGTTGAGTAAACTGTGGGACAATAAACTTCTCTTTCCTATGATTTCAGGACTGACATCAGCAGGCAGTTGTCTAAACTGTAATTGTTTTCTTAATCTGCTTTTTATGATCATTATTTTCCGTAAAGGAAGCATTCTGGTGAAGTAATGCCACGTATTCATCTCCCTTAATTCTTTTTTTCTTTTCACTCGATCTGTTTGCTTTTCTGCAATAGTGTCTTCAGTTTCTTTCCTTCAGACGGCTACCCATGACTAGCCTTAATATTTTAGGTGTTATTTTGACACCTGTGTTGTTCTGCCCAGGTGGTTCCTAAATAGGACCTGGGGACTCTGCAAAACAAAGACTGGCCGTGTGATGAGGTGAAGCCCAGGCAGATGGAGCAACCTCAAAATGCAGAGGGTTTGGGCAAGAAGCATTAGACAGAAATCTAGGCAGCTAGGAGTCAGGGTGAGGAAAGTAGTTATGAGACTGTGGATTTAGAAGAAAGTCTTCAGGATCAGGAGAATGTTGGGGAGAATGAGTCTGCATTTCGGTCCTGGAGCAACTAAGGTCCTGATGGGAACCACAGCAGGAGCAAGAGCAGCAAGGGAGAAACAGAAATCCTCTGCTGAGAGCAGGGACTGAAATGTCTAATCTTAAGAGTTCTTAGGAGCACATGTTCTTGATCCAAGAACCTAGTTCTGAGAAGCCAGGTTTAAAGTCAGAATGAGATTTGATTCCAAGCTGCTGACTCTTGGGATTCTTAAAATCTTATGTCTAATATCAAAGACTTGTCCCAGAATCAAATACCAGAAGTAAGAGAATTTAGTTGACCTGTTCAAGATCATAAGCTAATTAGTGCAGGGGCCAAAATTAGATCCCAGGTTTTCACATTTTCAGAGCAGGGCTGTCTATGTCACACCAGAAATGTGTATAGAAATATTTAATTGTTTTTGAAATGTGTACTTGTCACTGCTGTTCCATAATTACAAAGAGAATTAATAATTTGGGACAGATTACTAGAGAGAGAAAATAAAGCAATTGACAGACACATCTAGCAAAAATACTCAAAAAACTTGTCTTAGATTTTCAGAAAGCCCCAGAATTGACTAATTTTTCTGATTATTATTTGCACATCTCTTTGAATTGATTATAGATGGATTCATTATAGATTTTCAACAAACATAAGAGCTTCAGAGTAGAAAGTTCTCTTTTAAGCAAATTACTAAATAATGCATAATTCTATGTATCTATCTTACTGATAATTTTTTTCTTTCGTTCTCCAAACTTTACCTTTAAAGAAATTTCTTGAAATTCTGTGCTATCATGGTTTGAAATTTTCTACGCTTTCATTGCCTCAATTATTAAATTTTGAATTAAAGGTTTATACAGGATAGATTCTTATATTATCTGGAAATTCAACTATTAATTCAAAGCAGTTAATACTCTATTCAGTCATCATTGAGTTTATAATTTTATGCTCTGTTTGTGCCCTATAACCTTTAAAGTTAGCATAAATCCCGCTTTTCATACATGGAATCGTTTCACCTCAGTATTGCAGAACTGGTATAAAAGGAAACTTTTTTTATGTTAACTGAAACATAAAATAGGTATTATTTCAAAACTGATCAGATGGTGGTACTTGCAGATGAACTGTAGTTCCACAGCACAGCTGACTCAGGGTTTTGTTTGTTTTTAAGCAGAAGTGAGTTTTTTTTTAAGAGCAGAAGCATTGAGCTTTCTGACCTTCATAGGTCCAGGACACTGGTATTACAGTTTCATTTTTACTACACAGAATCACACTCAGCTGGAGGCTAATCTCTGCCATAAATGTGCCTAGGGGAAGCTGCAGGTATGGGGAATGGGAAAAGAATGGGCCACAGTGGAGAGGTTTTGTGAGAATTTAGCCCTGGGTGTATAGATTTCAGGCAATCTACAGTAACAGGTTTTGAATTTACTTATTTATTTATACCAACCAGGGAAGAAAGAATAGCCAAAAATGAATGGCATGTCCAGAGATTGGGAAACATACTTGAAAGAGCTACAAAGAGAAGGAGCTTTATGTGAGAGTGTCTAGAATAAGTTGAAGACTGCTGTCTTGCTACGGAAAGCATGATTCAAGAACCATGAGCATCAGCACCAGCTGGCTACTCCTTAGAAATGCAGGCCTTTAAAACAGAATCTGTATTTTAACAATATCCCCAGGTAGAGGGTGGGCTAATGTTTGACATTTAAGTTTGGGGAATCTATTTTTCTTTGACATTAAAATGAACAAAAATATACACTCAAACCTTATCAACATCACTTAGAAACTTTTATTTTAAGTTTGAATTTTGCATATTAAGCTGTGGGGAAATGTTAGATATCTTACCAAAATTTGTTTTTAATTTCTTGTTTGTTCTCAGTTTTCTTAATATGAGATATTTAATTATGTAAATATTTATGAATTTTGCCTGGTCAAAAGCATCCCATTAAGTGTTTTATTATAATATTAAGATAATTTAGTTTTTAATGGATTCAAAGGAAATATGAGTTTGCTTTTTAATTACAGTTGCATACCTTCCCAATTTTTGTTACTGTCAAATGGTGCACTTTTCTTTTACAAAATTATTTTTAATAAATGTTTGAGTGTAAAGCACTAAGATTACTTTATAAGCACCACACCCCCTCCATTATGCTTACTAGTTTACAGACCCCTCCACATCTTATTGTTTTGTTTTGTTTATTTTAAATTGCTCATTATCCAGCCTAACCAATTTACCCATTCATCTTGGCTGCAAATTCTTTTTTAATGCTGTTAAGGAAATCCAAATTCACCACCCAAAGCAAATTTTGCCAAAGGAGTAGATATTCAAAAATGTGCTACCAGTATAAAAAGCGATTTTCAAAGATGAGTTCCAGGAGTTCCCATTGTGGCTCAGTGGGTTAAGGTCTCAGCATTGCTGCAAGCTGTGGCATAGGTCACAGATATGGTGCGGATCCAGTGTTGCCATGACTGTGGTGCAGGCCTGCAACTGCAGCTCTAATTGGAGCTCTAACCTGGGAACTTCCATATGCCACAGGTGTGGCCACAAAAGAAAGAAGAAAAAAAAAAGAAAAAAGAAAAAGGAAGGATGAGTTCTGCAAAATGTTTTTGGCAAGGGCACTTCTGTGGGGTAAATGTTCGCTTCCCGAGGTACCTGCTTTCAAGGAGTTTACATTCAGACATATGTACAATTCTGACATAGTTGCTAAGGTATCCATTACATTGCCTTGAAAACATACCAAAACCTGAAGGAAGAATAAAGCTAAGATTAAAACTGTACCCTTTTTGTTTAATTATAGATGAAACCTTGAGTCACAGGTAGAAAAAGGGTAAAACAATTCTCTATAAAAATGATAAGAAGGTTCCAGGTCAAGTTGACTATTAGAAATAAAGTCACTATGATATTTCATCAAATATTAGGATTCAGTGCCAAGAGTTTTCATTATACACAGGTAATGAAGTACTTTATAAATCACCATATCTGCTGACATTCAATTACATTCAGTCTTATTAATATGAACTGTAGAGTGTTTTTAGGTGTCTACTGGCAGTAAAACCAAGTTTTTTATTAAAAAACTTGGCATTCACATGTGGCCCCAAATTTCACATAACACTTTCAAACAAGCAAGGTATAAATGCTGATTATTTTTAAATGTTTTAAACTACAGATTAATTACCTAAGAACCTTAAAAATAAACACCTGTCCATGTGTCCAGGGTCGGATTGAAATAGGATAGCAGAACTTGTACAAATCAGGTAGTGATTTTCCCAAGAAAATATAGTCCTTCCTACTTCTCTTTTAATATGATCTGTTTATTTTTCACAATAATATATTTTTAGTTTAATTTTATTTTTCAAAATGTTGTGTTGAAGCATGACTGATTTATAAGGTTGTGATAATTTCTGCTGTACAATAATGTGATCCAGTCATACATATACATGTATCCATTCTCTTTCAGATTCTTTCCCACATAGATTATCACAAGATATTGGGTAGAATTCTTGTGCTATACAGCAGTTCCTGGTTGGCCAGTCATTCCATATACCTCAGTGTATTTTTATGAGTGCATCTGGTATGTTTGTAAAATAATCTCAAAGTCTCTAGGAGAGGAAATACCTGTCCTGATTCTTGTAATTCCACAATGATAGCTCCTGTGCAGAGCAGGTCACACTGAAAATTAACTCAATATTATACAATTATCATACTTCCTGCTAATATGGACTCATCTTTTCTCTCCATTTTGTATATTCTCTCCCAACGGAAGAATCCTTAATTATACCTTATAGATCAGAAGTTTAAAATATTGGCTGTATTGAGTTATTTACAAAACTATCAATTCCCGAACCTGTACCCAGGTACTCTGATTTCACATTCTGTGGGATGCCCAGAATATTATTATTGTTGTTATTATTGCCCCTGTTAATACTATTATGCAATCTGGATTGGAATTGCTCTTAGATTGTGGCTATGAGCAACTGAAAAGCCTCTGTATAATCTTGCTAGTAGTACAAGAGAGGGAATATTCTTGTAAGATATTTTTGAGGCTACCAAAAATTTTGGGCATTTGTATGAATCACATGATCTTTTGAGATTTATTTGCATATATATATTGAAATTTATATAAAAAATGCACTCAGGCCCCATATTTATGAAGAAAGAAATATTTTATTTAAACTGGGTGTAAAATCATCTCGTCAAAGCACACTTCAACCCTTTTAAGCACTCTCTTAAGTGTGTGAAACCTTGATGAGAAGTATTTTTCCATGACCACAAGGGGGTGCTAATGAACTGTGAATGTAATTGGTGTATTTTCGAATTACAGTAAAACTGGTAATCATGTGCACAGGTTGAAATCATTGTGAGCAAAATTTTCTTTTTCTGTAAATAGGAGTTATGATTTATAGTGACAGTAATATAAACTGCTTTCTATGCTGTATATATAATTTCTGCATGCTCACAATATAGTAAGGGATTCTCTGGCAAATATTTTCTTATAGAGATGTTTGTTAAGGACTCTAACTGCTCAGCTATTGTTATTAGCATAGACTTGTTAAATATATTTGAAGGGGACAGATATAAATGTTTCTGTCTAATTTTAAAAACTATCTCTGGTGGTTTAATTTGTTTTCCACAAAAACATTCAAGTTTAACAGATTAAAAGTAACATTTATTTTTCTTATGGCTATGAATGACTCTGAGCAGGTTTAATTCTGTTTCCCAATTTATAAAACTCAGAATTGGAATGTACTCAAATTGACAAATGTTAAAATATCTTTTTTTGTTAATATTAAAAATTTGAGTAGAATAAGGTTTTACTTGGTTCAGACTTTAAATAGTTCATTTTTTCCCCAAACTTAACATTGTAACAAAAGGACATTCTAAAATATAAACATAGATAGAATTCCTGCTGTGGCACAGTGGGATTTGCAGTGTCTTGGGAGTGCTGAGATGCAGATGCAGGTTCGATTCCCCACCAGGCACCGTGGGCTAATGTTCTGGTGTTCCCAGTTGTGGCCAAGGTTGGAACTGCGGCTTAGAACAGATCTCTGGTATGGAAACTCCATATACCGCGGAGTGTCCAAAAAAAAAAAAAAAAAAAAGATAAAATATAAACACAGAAATCACTATGGAATTTAGTCCAGTAAATATTATGAATGCTTTTTATTTTGAGGCAGAAAATACTGGGATTTAATGACTAAAGAGGGCATGTTCCCTATTGTAAACAAACGTGCATGTAGTTTAGTGAATTCAAAATTATTGCTATAGAGGAGATTAAGAGTTGTGATCCACCCCCCCTCCAGTCCTGCCCTTGTTCCCCCATGTCATCTTTGGCCTCATCGATTAGACATCTTCCCATAAGGAGAGAAGGCATCTGTTTGGAACGATGGAATTTCCATGCAGCACGCAAAGCTTGTTGAGGCAAGCATGAATTCTGTCTTCCAAACAAGATATTTGACTCTTTCGTTAAATATGGTTATGCGTAAAGCAGAGAAGAGCCTTTCAGCTAGACCATGAAAACTTTTTTGGGGGGAGGTACTCCCCAAACGGCTTCTTTGCTCTGGAACAGCTTCCCGGCCCTCCTGCTCTCCGGTGGCCCGGCGTGCCCGTGTCAGAGTTCCTCCCAAGTGCAACGAATTGCTTCTGTGTTGAAGCCCTTCAAAGCCCTGCATAACCTGCTTCCTGTGGGTTCATTCATCTCTGTTCTGTACCTTTCCGTTTTTTATCATGTGCAAACCGATGTGCATTTTTATTTGTGAGGACCAGGCCGATTCATTGGCAGGCTAGTCTATGCTTCAGGGAGTTAAAAATATTTCAAAGTCTTCAAAGATGAGGCTGAATATAGTCAGCATCATTGTCATTTAAATCAGGATTTTCTTGTTGCTGAGATTCTACCATTATTGCAGAAATCGCTGGATGGATTTTGGTTACTTTGCTGCCTGAATTCCTCACTTGGTCTCAGATTCCTGTCACTTGGTCTCACTTAGCACCAGGAGCCTGAGTCAGCGGTGCTCTGTGATGACTTGCCTACATGCCCTTCCCTGTATAGCTGAGACTCTGGTCTGCGTTCTGATTTCACTAGCCTGTCTGTCACTGTTGTTGGAACCTATAGATTCTGGGGCTTACATAACTGCTTTTACTTGAATCACTCACTTGAATGCAGATATGTCCCAGGACAGCCCTGTACCGGGCCTCTACCTTGATTACCCAATAGCCAACTGATACGACATCTCCAGTGTCCACGGGTCATGGATGCCTACGTAGCTAACTGGCTGCTCCTGACCTGTGATATGTCTTCTCCACCTCTCTCAGGCCAGGCTTCCCCACCGCCCCCTGTGCAATGTGGTCACTCTCCTATGCATGCTCAGATGGCAACGCTTCCCTTTGGTAGGCCATCATTTTTTGAAAGCCTAATTCTCAAAACACTGTCTGTTTATCCACTTCCAAAATCTTTTGTTTCACTAAAATCTTTCTCCTATAAACATCAAATTTTCTTTTGTTCCATCACCTGAAAGATTCCTTTCTCTTCATATCCTGGATATTTTTTTGTTGCCCAGTTTTGAGGTAGATCTTTCCTTCAGTGCTTTCTGGAGCTGACAGGCCCGCCTTAGGGTCAACCATGGGTATAAGTTAATCATTTAACAGGAGTCCATTAGGATCTTTGTTGCACATAAGCCTGCTGCTGGAAGTTGATTTTATTGAAATGGGATTGTTTTAAATAAGTTGATAGCTATGTAGAGGTTTATAGTCAGTGAATGCACCAAGTTTAGGTTACACTTAGGTTTACAGTGGATAAAAACTGACTGGATAGGAAACAAAGAAAAGGAGGGCATGCTAGTTTCTACTGTGCTTCAGGAGAGATACATACGACGACAGAAGATAATTTGAAGGAGCAGAACTATGGAAAGAAAAAGGAGATGATGAAATGAAGCTGTTAAGCAGTACACGGATTCAAGTTGACTTCTGTGACTCGTGGGGCAGGGGAGTCTTGAGAAACCCCATACAGGGTGAATTTGAGTCTTCGATACTCCATATTCCTCAGTAATGCTTTGGCTTGAGGTTAAAGAAGTCAGAGTGAAATAAGACAGGAAAACAGTCTTTGGGGGGGACTCCCGAGAAAGGTAAAAATTGGTCTGAATTTGTAAAAATGGATAGAGACTTTATAACTCCTAGAATAACCAAGTAAAGCCCATCTTCAGGTATCAAAAGCAGGGCTTTCTTCTGTATATTAGCAACATCCCTAGATAGTTCAGCCTTACTCCTCCTATCTATCTCTGGATTTTCTATGCCATAATTATGTTCAAATTTTTGAACTTAAATCATAATAACTTCTAATGGTATTTATATAGGTGCGTTATTGACAAAAGCAATTGGAATGAGTAAGGGGCATAGCTGTGTTCTTTAATTGGAAGATAACATTGTGGCAGTGATCAAATTAATACAGCAGGGTCCATGGGACATAAGGATGTCCCCTTCCTTTATCAGCACAGTAAATACCTTGGAAATGGCCTGCATTGAAAACTACATGGCAGAGTAATCTTGATCCAAATTTTAAAAATAAGCTTAAATAAATCAACTGATTTTCTTACTAATTACTCCTTTGCCACCCTTATGACATCAACAGGCTTAATAAGTTTAGGGACTTCAGGTCACTTTTTATATTTTTAAACATGCATTTGTTGACTAAAGCCTATTATATTTTTTTCTAACCCTGGTTGATTTTTGCCAGCATTTAGGTTTATAAGCCCTTTGTGACTTACATAGCAAATGCAATTAGTCTGTATGCCTTTTAATTAAAATTCCATGTGTGTGGTCTCTTTTGGGACTTCAAACATTATCTCTTCTATAGGATAGTTAATACATAAAGTATATTAAAGAATTCTCAATTATCATTTAAAACTAATCATTGGCAATGTTTAGCAGCAATACAGTAAAACTATAAACACTTCTATGTGCTTCTTTTATTACCTTGCTCTGTGCGGTTGTCTTGCAAAAACACATTTTCCAAAGTTAACAGAGAAAATTTCATTGCTAATTAGATTTAGAAAATAGTCTAGAAACTAATAGAAAAATAAATTTAAGAAGAGGAGAGAAATTAGTTCAAAGTTATCCATTAAATCTTTACTGCTACCATGTAAGGTCTATTTTCAATCTACTTTAATGTTTGAAAACAGTGCTTAAAATAATGTATAGGTAGATATAAAATAACTGGTGGAAAAGTATAGAATGGATATCTTACCTAAATAAAAAAGTGACCTGTATTCATGTATATTTTAGAAAACTTAGGCTTATTATCACAATTTAAAGATTTTTTACTGTAGTATTTGATAAAAAAAAATCTACTGGTCATTTTTAAATGGGTAATACCATATCTTGACAGTAGATGGCAGCATTGTCATTTTCTAACAATGTGCTTCATCAAAGTGGACAGAGGCTCCAGTATGCACCCATTCTTTCATGAAAGAGGCAAGGATTACTGCAAGAGAATTCATCTTGAAAGTCATTATTAATTTGAAATAACATCAAAGTTCCATTCTTTTTCCACTCTCTGTTTTAAAAGAATAAAAATTCCTTCTTGCCTTTGCTGTTAACTGCTCTATTGGGGGAGCCTAAAATTCTTTTATGTGTAATGATTTTCTTTCAAATGATTTCAGTGCTTTTGCTGGCACAACAGAACAAAGTCTTACAGAGATGATGCTATGGAAAAATCTACCTCCTCGTGATAAGGATAGCAATACTCTTTATTCATCTTTGATCTGTGTTATTCCTTTTCAACAGCATTACATGTGTAACATGGCAGCTACCACAAAGGTTAGAGTCAGTTTTCATTAGGAAGATTATCTGTATTTACATTTTCTTACAAAATGCTGAAATTACCCCGCACCAGCTCTTTTGTCAATCCCAAATCCATTTACTGCTGCTTTTTATCCCCAAATAAATAATACAGTAACGGCAACAACAACAATGAAACTTAGTTCACTACTTTTTCCTGCTAGAGTTTGCTGTTTCTATTGTCCAGTTTAATACCAAGTCAGCCATTAGTCATTAATGGGTTAGTAGTTTGAAATGGTGGATGTTATCGACAGGCACAAATGAACTTCCAAGCATTTCTCTAAAACTCCTTGCTAATGTTCCTTCCTCAGGAACAGTTAAGTATGTCAGTCCCTTCTTGCAATTTTTTGGTTTTGCTCCAATCAAAAAGATAGGATTTGCCATCCTATGGTTTTCATTTTACTTTGATCATGGAGATCGAGTTTGTTCTCCTAGGATTTTCATGGTTGATTGATGGTGTGAAATAATGCACCGATAAAGGTATAATTTAGAGACAACTCCAGGAAGATTATCTGCTTTTGTTTTACTTACTGTTATGTTTCCCATTAACTCAGAAAATTGACTAATGACTATTATATTTGAGCCTGTGAGTGTGTGTATGTAATTTTCTCCAGCATACTTGGGAGGTCTTTCATCTGCTACAAACACATATTTCGTACCAAGTAATTTGACTATAAAGAGGGCATCCTTTGATTCTCTAATTCATTATATCTCAGTTACCACTGGAGCTAAGAAAAAAAGCTAAGTTTAAAATATTTAATTTAACAATCACATATTTAACCAGAAATTACATAAACAAAGTTGTGACATATTTTCTAGGAATATTCAAAGAGATCAGATATTGCATTTTGTTTAGATATCTAGTATCACACTATTCTATGGGTATGTCTGAATCAGGATGAACTTACTGCTATTTTAATATTTAGGATAGTTATGCAATGCCAAATAACCTGCAGGTGATATTGAATGCTCAGTGTTATGTCATTTGAGATAAAATCGTCTCTAACTTTTTTTTCCAGTTGGGTTTAATTCAATTAGGCTCAAGTTTTTGACCTCTTTGTTTTCACCCAAATCCATTTAAGACTTGGCTTTTATCTCTGTAGATGCACTTTATAAAGGCAAATGCTAGGTGCTATACTACAAGACAAATGGGAAAAGCCCTTCTGTGCTCCTTGGAATCAAGGAATATTCTTATTTCTCTTTGTGCCCCAGGACAAGTATGATGCCATAGACAGGCTAGTGTGTTGCTCAGCAAATACTTACTAAAGCTTTAAACAAGACAGCTGGTTGTCTCACCAGCCTAGCAATTTGTTCTTCAAAGTTGAGTCTGTCAGGGGATACCCACATCAGTCTTTCTTCTAATCAGGGTATTTATTGATTATCTCGTCTTCTACCCTCTCTAGGAACCAAGATGTTCCCTAAAAAGAGTATCCTGTTCTATTTGATTTATGTGCCCTTACCTTATTTAAAAAATTGTTGTAGATTTTTGTTTCTGGGTAGCATTTATTTTTCAATCTGAGACTTCATCAAGACAGTACGAAAGATTTGCTGAGAAGTATGGAAACCTTGTATGGTTAGAGTGCATGATTTTTCATAAGCTATAAACCAACATGTGCAATCAGAGAACTGAACATAGAGGAATTCCCATTGTGGCTCAGCGGGTTAAGAACCTGACATAGTGTCTGTGCGAATAAGGGCTTGATCCCTGGCCTCACTCAGTGGGTTAAAGATCCAGCATTGCTGCAGACTGCAGTGTAGGTTCACTGGCTCAGATCCAGCGTTGCTATGTCTGTGGCATAGACCAGCAGGAGAAGCTCTAGATTCAGTCTCTAGCCTGAGAACTTCCATATGCTGCAGCTGCAGCCCTGAAAAGGGGAGTGGCGGGAGAACTGGATATAGAACTTGTGCTCTAATTATAACCAGGCAATGAGTCTTTTCTGAGATTTCTCTCAGGCATTTTAGGTTTAAACTCAGTTAAATTCAGGATTTTACCCTCTCCCTTCTTTCTATCTGAATTTGATTTTAAATCATGGAGATGACATAGGGTAGACAGGGGTGGGTCTTCTCAAGTCTCTCATGGTCTCTGCAGAGATGTGCACTTGCTCTAGACAGTTCTCAGGTGGTGAGTTCTTTTGAGACAGCACATGCTAAGACTCGCTAGACCTCAGTGCTACTGGGAGAGAGGTCTCAAGTCTCACTTCATGTAGTACCCGTTCCTCATATCTGTGCAACATCTGCTGTCTCTCTCTCTCTGATAATTTTTGCACTTTCTGCACAGGGAATGGACTGCCCACTCATATCTTTCTTCGGGATGATGGAAAAGTTGCTGGCTTGCTTCTTGTTGTCCTACTGTGCTCTGCAGAGCAGCCTCCAAGCTCTGCTACTCCATGGAGTAGTGGCACGTGGGAGGCTACAGCTTCTTGGAGTCCTAGATGGACAGCGCACCATTCTTTTCTCCTCTTGGATGGTCAGCCCCATTGAGAGGTCTACTTTCTCCTTCCTCTTGCTCCATCATTACCCTCTGGCCTGAAAGGAGAGCCAGATGCAGGATTTCCCACACAGGGCATCAGTCTCTGACTTTGACTCTTCTTGGTTCTTTTCCATCCAGCTTGAAAGCTCTCACCTGTTCTACAATGTAGGCAAAAAGCCAAGCCAAGCAAACACTTTCCTCGGTAGGCATTCTGCTAAATACTTTGCACTCAGGCTGGTTTTCTAAAACTCAAGTGAAGACTTTTCCTAGGTTGTCTGGTTTTACCATAGACATTTCTCCCTCTGGCACTGTTGGCCTTCAGGGTTAATGTGTGTTGGGGAGAGATGGGAAGAACATTTTTAGCTTATGCTGCATCTACCACCAAAGTCCTAACACACAATCCAGTGAACTCTAGAAGGAAGGGTCATGGAGCATGTTAAAAATCTGTATAACAGTCCCATAAAAAATTGTTATTTTCTTTGTAGAGGTGGAAAGTATGAGATCTAAAAAATTGAAGATATCCTAACTCTGAATTGTAGAAGGGCATGATAACAATGTGAATTCAATAGGACCTATAAATCTTCTGTCCTTTGGATAACAGGGAAAAATTTGTCACGAATTCCTGGGAAATAGGTCTCTTAATTCTGGCCGGGTTGTCTCTGGCTATAACCCCAGTTCTTTATCATGTGCTTCTACAGTTTGGAAGAGTCCACCCTCTCATTCTGATTCACAGTGGCCCATGTCAGAATGGCTGTTGCCATGTATCAGTACTGATATAATGGTCCATTTCTCTTTGGCATTCTTAGTAGAGGCCTGGATTTCTCAGCTCAGCTGCTATTGACATTGTGGGTCAGACAGTTCATGGATGAATTCAGATAATTTGGAGAGTCATGGAAGACTGTTCTGTATATTATAGCAGTATCCTTGACCTTTCCCTACTAGATGCCAGTAGCACTCCTTCTGGCCATGACGATCAAATACATCTTTCGACATAGGCAAACATCCCCTGGGTCGTGAAATTGATCCGTGTCTTAAGAACTACTGTGTAGGTTTTTTTTAAATCTCTAACTCTGATGTACTCTACTGTCTCAATATTACTTCTGTTCTGTACCGAGGCGCAAAACTCTATGTAAATGCTTGTAATATGTTGAGGGACAGATTTCAGTTTTGTAGAGTTTAGAGTTTACATCACTTTGGGGTCCTTCTTTAAGAAAAAACATACAGACTTATGAACATAAAACTAAGCTTTCATAATAAATTAATAATTACTTGGAAGGAGAAAAATTATAATCACAAATTTTTAAAAGCTGACAAGAACTACAAATATAAAGTCCAGAAAAATACAATATATTTATTAACTAGCTGTTTATAACACTCTTTTTGACTATATTTTTGGTTACCTTTTCTTCAATAAACCCCTGCAATGTATAACAGTATCTTTTTATAGAGAGAATAGATCATCTAGATTTTCTCTACCATGGGTAAATTGACATTTACTTACTATTCTTGATATTTCAGAAAAGTTTATTTCAGCCTCCCTCACAACTTGTTACGCTTGTGATTCAATATATTGCAATGCATGAAACATCTGATTTTATACACATATATTTCTCTTTCAGTATTGCCACTGACTGGAGTTTTATACAAGAATTCTGACAAATTCTATTCATGTGAATGCCATCAAAAAAGAGATAAAGTGGGAGGAGTGTTTAATAATAACTAATCATGGTAAGTGTGGCGTTACTGAGTTCATTCAGGACAGGAGGACATTTCTGTTTTGACTAGTCAACCCTGAGACCTGAATACTCTGCTCACAATTTTACAGGTTTGATGAGTAGAAGAGTTTAGTGCAGACTAGCTTCTAGAATCAAATACTTCAAACCTTTTTCTTATTCTTCTTCACACATTCTTTTAGTTCTTGGGGTCATAGGGCACAATTTTAGGGGAATACACATTGCTGTCACCATCCTGGATAAGTAATCAGGACACGCAATTGGCACGGTACCCAGTAGAAAGTCTAGCAATAACATAATTATACACAGAAATGACTGCTAGCAGCATGAACATAGACCGCTTTACCCAAACTAAATACATTCTCTACTTGCCTTGCTCTCAGAAGGATCCCTGAAATGCCATGGCCACTGCAATATACCCTTCTACCTATATGGTAGTTAAAACATTTTATCTTTGCAAATTTTACAAATTTTTTTCCAGTGAAAATATATAACTGTGGTCCCTCCCAGGGTCTCAGAAGAGACAGGCAAACAAGGAGAACTGAAATATTAACTTCATTAGTTTAAAGCAAACTCATTTGAACCGTAGTTCCTGCTACAGGGGAAGATGTTGAGGGAGATGGAGGAGGAGAGAAGGGAGGCAGGAGATTTATATTGGGTCACAGGAAACAACTAAGGAACAAAGAGTTCATGTTTTCTATAAAAAAAAAAAAAAGGAAGGAAAATCTGCTCACAATAGTCCACATACTAGTTTCACTTTTTTACTTTAAAGCTAATAATGCTTCCTCCCTCCAAACCAATACAGAGAAAAGAAAAAAAAAGTATCTTTAGGATACCTGGTGCATTTCCACTGGATTAAGAGCACTCTTGACTACTTTTACCTGTTATAGAATTCTCTATAAAAGGAATCCTACAGTATCTACATTTCCTGGATCTGGCTATATTTTGCTCAGCGTAATGTTTTTGAGATCACCCATATTTTTGCAGGTCTATCAGTTATATACTTATTTCACAGCTGAATAGTATTCTGCTGAATGTTGTACTGCGGTTTGTTTATTCAATCATCTATTGGTGGACATTTGGATTGTTTCCAGTTCTTAGGTATTATGAGTAAGACTACCATTAATGTTTATATGTAAGTTCTGACATGCCTATATGTTCCTATTTTATTGGGTACGTGACAAAATTGGAGCAAATGGCAAACATATGTTTAAAGGAGTATCAAGGACAAAACCCCTAATTTCTTTGTACCTCAGTTTCTATAAAATGGAGAGTTGGCATCTAATGTATAGGGTATGATGACCCTAATCCATACAGTGTATTTAGCACCATATCTGATAGACAGTAAGCAATGAATATATGAGATGATGAGAGTTATTATGAAATAAGAACATTCTCTAGGACAGATGAAAATTGACCTCCAGTCACTATGGTCGTAGGTTGCTTCCTTGATGCAAAAGGAGAATCAAATTGTTTAGAGCCTACTGTCAGGGTTCTAATTCAGCACCATCACTGGTTGGCATTTTTAGGAAAGTTTTTAATCTCTCTGCACACAGTTTCTTCATCTGTAAAACTGGAGAAAATCCTGTATTATTATTAATTTTATAGTAAGAGTACTTCATATCATATCAGATTTTAAAGGAAATCTCATGTTGGAAAGGTATACTATTCAAACAGATTTTATGTAGTTTGATATTCAAACAGGAAAGGGTAAAACTGCATTTGATAATTGACTTGGTTAGTAAAGTTTTTTATAACTGTAATGGACCGTCTGCCTTTATTCCTCCTGAAAATGCCCTTAGGCAGGAGAATACCTTCCTGTATCGCCTATAGTTTCCGCGGTCTCATTCAATCACAGCATTCCGTCAAGGAGATTTTTCTTTTTTTATAGCCTGGTTGGTATTTATGGGAGTGTGTTGGTGGAGATCTTCTCTCCTTAGCTGCTTTGTGAGATTTATATAATTTAGGATTTTGTGATGAGGTCCCCGACAGCTGGGGGAGGACATGGACTTGTAATGGCATTCTCAGGCATGAAACAGTCTGGAGCCATGACACAGAGTTTTTATAGCCTAATTTCTGTAGCACATAAAATACCAAAACCTCAAATTCTGCCCCATATGGTAATGCATGAAAATAGGTTGTTATGATATCGGAAAGGGTTGGGAATTGAATTGTTCGTGAAACCAAGGAGCTACCATGATGTGGAAAAAAGGTCCTTGCTTGCAGAAGCTTTCATAGAAAAATCATTCTTTCAGCAAGAATAGACACAGTGCATAAATTGGTCCCAGGAGGCTGTCAGGGATCACAAGATCTGTAAAATATCCTTGACTGTTGTAAGCCAGATTGTCTCTGTTTTCATGTCTTGTCTTGATACTATGGCTCTTCTGTAAAGAAGATAAAATGAAAATATTTTAAAAGAATTTTAATAAAAATAATGATTGTAATGTTCTTAGGAATTACATGTAAGAACATGCAGTAGTAAAACTTAGTGACCTCATTGTGACAAATTATAAAAATCTAATTTTGATGCGTGACTAGGTTTTGAAGATACTATTCAAGAAAAACTGTCTTCAGTGAATGTTATTGAGAAATCTATTTCTGGCTTTGGGATTCTTAAGGGCTGAAGGATACAAGTCACCAGTTCCTTCATTAATTCCTTCATTGACTCATTGAATACTTATAGGAGGTCTAACAAGATCTAGGCATGATTTTAGGCACTGGAAAAATAGGGCTGAATAATACAAAGTCCCCCCTTGGCAGTAAAAATCAGCACTAAACCAATAAGAAAGTAAATGGCAAATAGAAGTAAAATGTATCAAGAAAACACCAAGTAACTTGTTTATCCAGGGTAGTGGATTTACTGAAAGAGGGTATAACAACACAAAAACCTTAGGCAAGAATGAGAAGGCTTTGTCCAAGGGACAGGAAGAAGGTCTTAAGACTGGATTATATGAATTATGCAATGGTTGGTACTTTTCCCAATACAACCCCAAACCACCAGAGAAACAACTCTCTAACTTGGAGTGAATGGGAGAGATGAAGGTGAAGTAGAAAAGGGGTTAAATTGTGGGAATGGTAAGTATATAACAAGAACTACCTTCCTTACTTAATAAAATTATAATAACTACTTATTAATGCTTTCTCTCTGCTATGGTCTGAATGACATTTTCCATTTGTTGAAATCCCAACCCCTGATGGTGATGCTATTAGCAGGTGGGGCCTTTGGAAGATGCTTAAGTCATGAGGGTAGAATCCTTGTGAATGAGGTTAGTGCCTTAGACAGGAGTCTCTGGGGAGCTCCCTCACCCCTTCCACCATATGAGGACACCGGGAGAAAGCACTGACTATGGACCAGGAGGGGGGCCCTCATTAGGACAGGGCCATGCTGGTGTCTTGATCTTGGACTTCTCA
Organism: Catagonus wagneri; assembly: GCA_004024745.2. Classification (NCBI taxonomy): domain Eukaryota; kingdom Metazoa; phylum Chordata; class Mammalia; order Artiodactyla; family Tayassuidae; genus Catagonus; species Catagonus wagneri. The sequence continues at coordinate 12,994,117 of PVHT021183688.1, read as the reverse complement.
GCCACCAGGCAGCTCCACTATTGAACTTTTTGGAATCAAATTTTAACTTCAGAGTAGTCATTTTCCATCTTTCCAAATGATTTTTATTTTTTCCATTGTAGTTGGTTTACAGTAGTCTGTCAGTTTTCTACTGTACAACAAAGTGACCCAGTCATACACACACAGACACACACACATATATATACATTATTTTTCTCACATTATCCTCCATCATGTTCCATCACAAGTGATTAGAAATAATTCCCTGTGTTATACAGCAGGATCTCATTGCTTATCCAATCCAAATGCAATAGTTTGCATCTACTGCATCCCAAACATAATCTCAGTCCATCCCAACCATCTCCTCCCCCTTGGCAAAAACAAATCCATTCTCCAAGTCCATGAGTTTCTTTTCTGTAAAAAGATTCATTTGTACCATATATTAGATTCTGGATAAAAGTGATATCACATGGTGCTGGCTTTCTCTTTCTGACGTACTTCACTTAGTATGAGAGTCTCTAGTTCCATCCATATTGCTACAAATGGCATTATTTTGTTCTTTTTTATGGCTGAGTAGTATTCCATTGTGTATATATACCATATCTTCCTAATCCAATCATCTGTCAATGGACATTTGGGTTGCTTCCATGTCTTGGCTATTGTGAATAGTGCTGCAATGAACATGTGTGTGCAGGTGTCTTTTTCAAGGAGATTTTTGTCTGGATATATGCCCAAGAGTGGGATTGCTGGATCATATGGTAGTTCTATGTATAGTTTTCTAAGGTACCTCCATACTGTTTTCCATAGTGGTTGTACCAATTTACATTCCCACTGACAGTGTAGGAAGGTACTCCTTTCTCTACATCCTCTCCAGCATTTGTTATTTGTTGACTTATTAATAATGGCCATTCTTATAGGTGTGAAGTGGTACCTCATAGTAGTTTTAATTTGCATTTCTCTAATAATTAATGATATTGAGCATTTTTTCATGCGCCTGTTGGCCATCTGTATATCTTCTTTGGAGAAATGTCTGTTCAGGTTTTTTGTCCTTTTTCAGTTGGGTTGTTGGTTTTTTTGCTGTTGAGTTGTATAAGTTGTTTGTATATTTTAGAGATTAAGCCCTTGTCAGTTGCATCATTTGAAACTATTTTCTCCCATTCTGTAAGCTATCTTTTTTTTTTTATGGTTTCCTTTGCTGTGCAAAACCTTGTCAGTTTGATTGGTCCCATTGGTCTATTTTTGCTTTTATTTCTTTTGCTTTGGAAAACTGACCTGAGAAAACATTTATAAGTTGACATCAGAGAATATTTTGCCTATGTTCTCTTCTGGGAGTTTTATGGTGTCTTTTCTGATGTTTAAGTCTTTAAGACATTTTGAGTTTATTTTTGTGCATTGTATGAGGGTGTATTCCAGTTTCATTTATCTACTTGCAGCTGTCCAGTTTTTCAGCACCGCTTGCTGAAAAGACTGTTTCTCCCATTTTATATTCTTGTCTCCTTTGTTGCAGGTTAATTGACCTTAGGTGTCTGGGTTTATTTCTGGGTTCTCTGTTCTGTTCCATTAATCTGTATGTCTGCTTCGGTACCAGTACCACATTGTGGCTTTGTAATATTGCCTGAAGTCTGCAAGAATCATGCCTCATCCTTGGTTTTTCTTCCTCAGGACTGCTTTGGCAATTCTGGGTCTTTTGTGGTTCCATATAAATTTTAGGATTGTTTGTTCTAGTTCTGTGAAAAATGTCATGGGTAATTTGATATAGATTGCACTGAATCTGTAGATTGCTTTAGGTGGTATGGCCATCTTTATTATATTATCATAAGGATAGTTCAACGTGTGCAAATCTATCAGTGTCATACACTGCATTGATAAAAGTCAAAAACCATGTGATCATCTCAATAGATGCATAAAAAGCATTTGACAAAGTCCAACATCCATTAATGATTAAAAACTCTTAGCAAAGTGGGTATAGAGGGAATATACCTTAACATAACAAAAGCCATATATGACAAACCCATGGCCAATATAATTCTCAGTGTAGAAAAATCTGAAAGCCTTCGCACTGAAATCTGGAACAAGACAAGGATTTCCACTCTCACCAGTTTTATTCAATATAGTATTGGAAGTACTAGCCACAGTAATCAGACAAACAAAAGAAATAAAAGGTATCCAAATTGGAAGAGAAGAGGTAAAATTGTCACTGTATGCAAGTGCCAGCATTCAGTAGCTATTCTGTGCAAATCGTTCTACAGGTAGATGTATTTTTTTGATGTGTTTGTGGAAGAAGATGAGTGCAACGTCTTACTCCTCTGCCATTTTGATCCTTCCCCTTCAGAACAGTTATTTTCTTAATATGAGATTGTATCTCAGCAAATCTGCTGTTTCACCTATTTGTTCTTATCCTTTATTGATTAATGATTGTTTATTAATTAGGGTTAATAAATTACTGATGTTATCAAGACAGGTAAAAAAAGTTCTTTATCACCAGATCATGAGTTATATTAGTACTGTGTCTCAGCTACAGTTAAAAGGTGAGTACAATAATTTGACACCCTCATCCTTTTGGGGCTAATATTTGGACTGATGGCCAAAACCAAAGCAACTCTGGATCTGAGCCACATCCATGACCTACACCATAGATTACATTTATGCCAGATCCTTAATCAGTGAGTGAGGCCAGGGATCAAACCTGAATCCTCAGAGAGACAATATTGTGTCCTTAACTCATGAAGCCACAATGGAAACTCCTATTTTGTAGTTTATAATTCACTCTGTACTCATTATTTTTGTTATAATTATACCAAATACATAGTGTATGGTAATGGGAGCAAAAGGACATTATAGTTTTAGAAATAGCACTTGAGGGCTTGGAAAGAAAAAGAAAAACTTGAACTGCGATAGCTCTTTGGTGGCTGCTCGAATAATCAAGAGGCACTGATGCTGTTTTATCTCATATACAGAGTTATATAAGCTCTGTAACATTCTCACATATTCATTATAAACTGATAAATTTATGGGGTACATTTAAGTGATTTAACATAGAAAAACTCTCATGTGAAATCAGTATTTCAGTATTTTCTATTTGTCTTAATTGGCCCAATACCAAAAACTTCATCAGCTTCTAATTCGAAATGCTACAAACTGATTTGTGAAGATGATATAATAAATGATATGTAGGAGAAGCTGTGCATGTTAATTTGAATACTTTTCTGTGCCTGCACTGAGACTTCCTAATTTTCCAAGCCATCTATGACTGAGGCTGGTTAAAACATAAATTTAAGAGTGTTTCTTTGCAAAGATTTCTTAGGTTGGATTATTGGGTTCCGATTCTGCAGTCTTTGATATGGCCACATGGTGGGTGCTTTTGGGGACTTGATTTTTGGGCTTTATTTTAGATAAATTTTTGAGTTTTACTTTCATCAATGAGGGTTTTAAATGGGGATTTTAATAAATGTGACATTATTGTGTGTTGGTCCCCGCCTACAGATAATCAATGTTGTAGCCTCTCTCTGGCCCCTGTAGTTCTCATTATGATTGCATGACACCCTCAGCAATAATCATGGGGAAAAAATTTTAAAAAGTTTATTACCTACAAATACTAGAAATTTCATGGCACACCTGGGGCCACATAGTAAGGGCTCAGGGAAAGGCAGGAAAAAGGAGGAGGAGAAAGGGTAGGGAGAGGGGAAGGGGGAGGAGCTGGAGGAGGAAGGAAGAGGAAGAAGAAGGAGGAGGAGGAGGACAAGGGAGAATAGGGCCTGGAGTTCTGCATTTATTGGGGTTGAAAGTGGAGGCCTAGGGTTTGGAAGGCTTATTCTTTATTGGTGAGTTTAAATCATAAGAGCAGGGATTTAAAGCCCTGGAAGAGAAAAATAAGTGACCCAAATGGTCGATTTTTGAAACCAACCAAGATCTCTAAAACAAAGAAGCCTGGGCAGGGAGGGGTATGGTGAAGCCTGGTTCTTTATTTAGTCATGTGGCTGTTCAAGATAACTATGCGTTTATTCAAAATAGCTATAAATTTTGAAGTGGGTGCCTCTTTCAAATAGATGTCTGGGCAATCAAAGTTTAAGTTAGGCATTTGCACACACACAGAAGAGACAACCCAACTGTCAGAGCCTACACTACAGGCTTGTGTAAAGGACTGAAATGCATTGGAAGGGTTGAATTTGCCCTCTTATGCTCTTTCTTTTTATCAGAAGAAGAACATACTTTGTGGGGCCTCTTGCAAGGTGGATGAAAGACACTTGAAAAATGTCCAAACTTTGGATTCAACCAAACTCTGGGGTCAAGCCTAACTGAGCCTTGTCTAGCTCAGCTGAATCTCAATTGACTCACCAATGCATTAGCAAGAAAGGAAGTCTGATTATTGTCTGCTCCTGCATTCTGGAGCAGTTTGTAAGGTCACAATTTTGTGGTAATAGCTGACCAATAAATGGTTCAAGATGTTCCAGCTGTCTTGTATAAGTTTGGCATTCATTTGGCATCCATGAGACTAATGGATTAAGTGAGTTTCTTGACGTTAGACCAACCCTCCCACGGTGAATACCCTTCCACTACCTCTGTCAACATTACTTTCCTTCATGCCCAGAAATTTTAAGTCAGACTTCAAACCAGTAAACATCTTTGCTGTTTGCTACAAAAGATTATTGAAAAGCAATTTTTCTGGGCCAAAAATTGCTCATCTGGTCAAATAACTATCTCATTAAAATACCAGTTTGCTCACCTGAATAAACAACTCATCTGTTAGGAAATCAATTAGTTTATCAAGACTTACTTCAAGACTTTTACCCCTGATCCTAGTCAATTAGGTCATTAACTGTCCAATTCTAATCAGATTCCCTCTTAAAATTTCCACCTTAAGCCACTTGCAAGTAGACTCCCAAACTTTCTAAATATTCTTGCCTAACATCTATTTCTGAAATATTACTAAGACTGTCAAGATGCTAATTTCCCTTGCTGAAGTAAATTCAGTGCACTTTGGTTAAGCAACAGGGTTTTTGGTGGTCTTTGCGTAAGAACTGACAGTTGACACATATTAGAATTAGTTTGTTGAGCAGTAATTAACCCATGCACTAATACAAATAGCAAAAACCTAAATAAGAGTTTATTGGCTTCCAGTTTTCTTTGCTTCACCATTAACTTACATAATGGTCCATGCATCAGACTGATACCAATAAAGGAAGGGAAAAAGTTTCTGTGCTTAGAACTATGATTCTAAGCTTCTGAGGTTGTGGAACATATGCAAAAAAATTATTGGAACAATTTAGTTTGTTCTTTGTCTTTTGTAATAAGAAATGCATAAATTGTAATGTAAGATGATTATTCTGTATTTTTACTTATCTATCATCTATCTACCATTGTCTATGATAAGTGACTTTAAAAACACTGCTATAATTTATCCTTTAAATAAAAATGATTTTTTTGGTTGTATAAATTGGCTTGCACTTAGAGTCTGAATCCAAACATAATTTCTGATGCTAATTGTATTCCCCTCAAATGGTAACATTTCACAGATAAATTCACTAGCAAGCAATATTATTTACCCTGAATTGATATTCTATTCCCCACCAGTAGGTATACAAAAATGTTCCCTACTAAAGAGACATTACCTACCTTAATGCCACTTTGTTTCATTTCATCTTCCTTTGGAAGATATTTATCATTATTTTGCATAATTCTAACATGTTGTCTACAGGTTAGAAACAATAAACTCTAGAGTGGTCCTATGGGTAGGCATACTGAGAGCATATAGACATAAGGGAGCAGTTTACAAAGGAAGAAATCATATAATTATTGGAAGCAGCTGTTATGTCCACAAAGTACAAAGTCTGGAAACATTTATAATGAATCCATCTTACATTCCTTTGATTTATGGATAGTGAAGTAGCAGATGTTCAGAACAATGATGCGGGTCATTTGGAAACTGACAGAATTTTAGCAAAATCTTTCATTTAAGCATTCAGAGAAATGTACAACACCTTTTAGAAACATTCACATACCAAAATTTTACTTTGGTAATTGTGGTAAGTTTTTTACCTTTTAGAGGCAAAGCATCATATGTCTATAAAATCCGACCATCCAAAATAATAAATTATTCAAAGATTTCTAGATAGCTGGAGTTTTACAATATGTAACATTTTGAAGTGTTCTTTAATGTTTTCTGATTTGTTCTCTTTAATTTTTATTATTTTTTATGGCCTCAGCTGTGGCATATGGAAGTTCCCAGGCCAGGGACTGAATCTGAGCTGCAGTTGTGACCTATGCCACAACTGTGGCAATGCCAGGTCCTTCAACCCACAGCGCCAGGCTGGAAATCCAACTTACGTTTCTGCAGTGACCCAATCCATTTTGCCACAGTGGGCACTCCCTGCTCCCTCTTCGTTTTGTACCAGATTTCATTTTAAAGATTTTACTTATATATATATATATTCCTTTAATATTTTATAAACAATTTACATTTTCACATGGGCAAGAATAAAACTGTCTTTTACTTGTAGTTCTGCCACCAGTTTTATTTCCACTCTACTCTTTTCTTTTTGAAACTATTTCAAATATATCAGGAGGATCTTATATGTGATTCACTGAGCAAAGGTCAGCTCTAAATAGGAAAATGTTACACTTTTGATTTAATCTGTTTTTGGTGTGGAAGTAAATTCGATTGTGAGAGTTTTTTTTTCTAATATCAAAAACTTTCATTTCTTATGAATAAGATATAGAATGATTAAGATTAGTTCTTCAGTTGTAAGGATTCCATAGCCCTAGCAGAAAATAGTCCAGTCTCTTTGGAGGGAGGTCACAGAACAAGGTAACTTTAAAGTCAGATGTTGGCCTTTTTTTAAGGTGTGGCAGCTGAAGGGCAATATCTTTTATATGTGAAATAATTATGGTATTCATACAACTTATCAGACTGTTTTAAGTAGTGATCACTCAAACTTTTCATTACTTAGCATGGTGAAAATAAACATAGAAATGGATGAAAGGATATGTAAAGAAAAAAACTGAACTCTCAAACTGATGATAGATGAAATGAATGAGAAAGAAGTCTTCGAATTTACAAATTTCCTAGCACAATAATGATAGTTATGTCAAAAGGAAAAAAATCATCAAACTCACAATATGTTGATATACTTCTGACATATGCTGTTATTTCTTGGCTTGTTTTATCTCAATTAACAATGGTTTGGGCAATTGATTTATTTTTTGAATTTTCTGCAATTATAAAATATTTTCTCATAGCCTGAAAAATAATCAAGTCCCAGTTCAGCAATTCTATAGGTATATTGTTGCAATAGTTTGAGAGCAAATATATTTTAAAATAGATGAAAGAACATAATAACTTCTATAAAATTAATCACTAATTCCCACTTTTGGAGAATGTCATACTGCTTTTTTCCTTATAAGTATATTTTGTCTTTTTTATACCAAATTTTGCTTGTGCTCACAAAAATATTATCAAATTGAAGTGAAATAGAAATAATTTTGTTTTTAGAATTTGACTATCAGAAAGGTAAATGGCTACTTCCTGGTGTCTTAGAAACTCAAGACTATGAATTGATTAATTGCAACATTTTATCTCACATTTCCAATTTGGTGATTAGATAATCAAGTGTGTTCAAGTATTTTGAGTATGATGAAATCCAGGCTAAACTGTGCATTAGACAATTCATTGTCAATTTCACTAGACTGGGAAAAGTTTGAGAAATTGTGGGCTCTCACCTCCCTGGATGACTTGATAGAATATTTCCTCACTAAGATTTTGATCTCCTGGGGAGAACTATTTTCTATTTTAAAAAAACTATAAATAGAAACATAAGCATTATTTTAGTGAAATTTACTTTACTGATAGCTGGAATGCACTTTGAAAATCAGTGCTCTTAGTCTTCCTCTTCTTGCTCGATTGCTTAAAATGTTGAAAGAGAAACTAGGACAACAGAAATCGAGGGGGAGATTTGGGAATCTGAAAATGCTTCATAGGAAACTGTGCTCAACTTTATTCTTAAGCCACTAGTTGAAATTTGGCAGATCTGCTAAGCCCAGGAGGCATACCAGTCCTAGATTAGTCTATAAAAATAATTAACAACATACAAGATTTATTGAGGTCTTATGATGTTCCATAAACTTTGCTACAATTCCATATAAGTTATTTTATAATCCCATTTTACGTATGAACAACAAAAGTTATGTTTCCAATGGCAACCTTCTGCTAAGTGTTTGCTCCATAACTTGCAGTTCTTATGACCATGATGTAGTGTCTGGACATAGTAGTCTTGTCCTTGGGCTTTTCCTCAATTCTTACACCTTATGACTCTGACAGGCATCAAATGCCAGTTCAAAAACCTGTTTATAGATCTTCACCTGCCTTTGTCCTACCTCACCTGCCAGGTGATGATGGTGAAGTACTGATAATGAGGTTTACGGTTTGGTTAAGAGGCACAATATGCTTATGATACTTTTACCTAAAAGTCAGTAAAAATAATAGATGAAACTGCATATTTATATGTAAAATTAGTTTAGCTTAAGGGTTGTTATATTTTACTTAACATATATGCAAATCTTACCTGGATGATTCATTCAGATACTCCATGCACTCATACGCACCATGCAGTAGCAAAAGCAGGGTTTAGATTTCATTGATTTTCTCATTTGCTTCATTTGGGATCCCAGATATTTAGGAAGTGTCATACAGGGCTGCTGAAATGTAAGCTCTCTGTGTATTCTTTTTTTTTTTTTTTTGCTTTGTTTTGGAGACTACTCAGTATAATTTCTCTATTTTACAGATACTCCCTAGGACACTGTAAATAATAACCATTTTGGAGGCTGAATTAATGTCATTGTCTTATTTTGTGAGAATGTAATCTGACCCCCTTTGGATAGCAATGAAACAGTGGGAATTATTATCTACTGAGAAAAGCTTTTGTGTTTGAGAAGTAAAAGATGGACTGGATTACCTAGAGATCAAAGCTTGTTAAGGAGATCCCACCAGCTACTTGCTTGTCCAGAGACAACTCCAGTATCTGTTAACCACTCAAAACCACTCTACCAAACACCTATTTACAAACACTTTGGGTCATGCTTTATGTCCAGATACATTGAAGACACTTGTCAGAAAACTAGTAGGAAAAGTGTGGTTGGGCAATTGTTCTCAAACTTCATTGTCCTTATGTATCACCTGGACTAAAGCATAGATTGATTACTAGCTTTCACCTCAGTCATTCTGATTCAGTCTGTATTGGGCCTTTGAACTCGCATTTCTTTATGAATTTTATTACCTTTATAAGTGTGCAACAATCATCACAAACAAATTTTATATCATTTCCATCCCAAACCCTCAGTGATCACCCTACTCCCCAACCTGTCTCATTTGGAAACCATAAGTTTTTCAAAGTCTGTGAGTCAGTATCTGTTCTTCAAAGAAGTTCATTGTGTCCTTTTTATAGATTCCATATGTAAGTGATAGCATTTGATGTTGGTGTCTCATTGTCTGACTGGCTTCACTTAGTATGATAATTTCTAGGTCCATCCATGTTGCTGCAAATGCCATCATTTCTTTCCTTTTAATGACTGAGTAATATTCCATTGTGTATATGTACCATATTTTTTTATCCAGTCCTCTGTAGATGGAAATTTAGGTTGTTTCCATGTCTTGGCTATTGTATAGAGTATTGCAATGAACACTAGAGTAGATGTGTCTTTTTGAGTCATGGTTTTCTCTGGATAGATGCTCAGGAGTGGGATTGCTGGTTCAAATAGTAATTCTGTTTTTAGTTTTTTCAGGAATCTCCAAATTGTTTTCCACAGTGGTTGCACTAATTTACAACCCCACCAACAGTGTACCAGGGTTCCTTTTTCTCCACACCTGCTCCAGCACTTATTGTTTGTACACATATTTTTTTTGTCTTTTTGCCTTATCTAGGGCCGCACCCACGACATATGGAGGTTCCCAGGCTAGGGGGTTAACAGGAGCTGTAGATGCCGGCCTTTGCCACAGCCACAGCAATGTGGGATCTGAGCCGCGTCTTCAACCTACACCACAGCTCACGGCAATGCCAAATCCTTAACCCACTGAGCAAGGCCAGGGATTGAACACACAACCTCATTGTTCTTAGTCGGATTCATTAACCACTGAGCCACGATGGGAACTCCTGTTTGTAGACCATTCTGGCCACTGTAAGGTAGTACCTCATAGTGGTTTTGATTTGCATTTCTCTAATAATTAGTGATGTTGAACATCTTTTCATATGTTTTTTGTCCATCTGTGTCTTCTTTAGAGAATTGTTTGTTTAGATCTTCCGCCCATTTTTTGATGGGGTTGTTTGGGTTTTTTTTTTTTTTTTTTTTTTTTGGTATTGAGCTGCAGAAGAAGTTGTTTATAAATTTTGGAGATTAATCCGTTGTCAGTTGATTCATTTGCAAATATTCTCCCGTTCTGTGGGTTGTCTCTTCATTTTGTTTAGGGTTTCCTTTGCTATGCAGAAACTTTTAAGTTTAATTAAGTCCCATTTGTTTATTTTTCTTTTTATTGTCATCACTCTAAGAGATGGATCTGGGAAGATGTTGCTGTCATTTATGTCAGAGAGTGTTTGGCCTATGTTTTCCTCTAAGACTTTTATAGTATCTGGTCTTATATCTAGATCTTTAATTCATTTTGAGTTTATTTTTGTGTATGGTGTTAGGAAGTGTTCTAATTTCATTTTTTTACATGTGGCTGTCCAGTTTTCCCAGCACCACTTATTGAATAGGCTGTCTTTTCTCAATTGTATAGTCTTTCCTCCTTTGTCATAGATTAGTTGACTATAGGTAGTGGGTTTAATTCTGGGCTTTCTATCCTGTTCCACTGATCTCTATTTCTGTCTTTGTGCCAGTACCATACGGTTTTGATGACTGTGGCTTTGTAGTACAGTCTGAAGTCAGGGAGTCTGATTCCTCCAGCTCCACTTTTTTTTTTTTCAGGATGTCTTTGGCTATTCTGGTTTTTTGTGCTTCCCAACAAACTTTAAAATATTTTGTTCTATTTTTGTGAAAAAATGTCCTTGGTAATTTGATAGGGATTGCACTGAATGTGTAGATTGCCTTGGGTAGTAGAGTCATTTTGATAACATTGACTCTTCCAATCCAAGAGCATGGTATGTCTTTCCATCTGTTTGTGTCATCTTTGATTTCTTTCATCAGCATCTTATAGTTTTCAGAGTACAGGTCTTTGGTTTCTTTAGGTAGGGTTATTCCTAAATATTTGATTCTTTTTGATATGATGGTAAATGGGATTGCTCCTCTAATTTCTCTTTCTGATCTTTCATTGTTAGTATATAGAAATGCAGTTGATTTCTGTGTATTAATTTTGTATTCTGCGACTTTGCCAATTTGATGGGCTCTAAGAGTTTTATGGTAGAGACCTTAGGACTCTCTAGGTATAGTATCATGTCATCTGCAAAGAGTGATAGTTTGACTTCTTCCTTTCCAGTTTGGATTCCTTTTATTTCTTTTACTTCTCTGCTGTGGCTAGGACTTGCAAAACTATGTTGAATAGTAGTGGTGACAGTGGACATCCTTGTCTTGTTCCTGATCTCAGCAGGAATTCTTTCAGCTTTTCACCATTGAGAATGATGTGGGCTATGGATTTCTCATAGATGGCCTTGATTATGTTGAGGTAGGTTCCCCCTATGCCCACTTTCTGAAGGGTTTTTATCAGAAATGGGTGTTGGATTTTGTCAAAGGCTTTTTCTGCATCTACGGAGAGGATCATATGGTTTTTAGTCTTCAGTTTGTTAACGTGGTGTATCACACAGATTGATTTGCGGATATTGAAGAATCCTTGCATCCCTGGGATAAATCCCACTTGATCATGATGTACAATCCTTTAAATGTATTGTTGGATTTGGTTTGCTAGTATTTTGTTGAGGGTTTTTGTGTCTATGTTCATCAGTGAAACTGGCCTGTAATTTTCTTTTTTTGTGGTATCTTTGTCTGGTTTTGGTATCAAGGTGATAGTTGCCTCATAGAATGCATTTGGGTGTGTCCCTTCCTCTGCAATTTTTTGGAAGAGTTTCAGAAGTATAGGTGTTAGCTCTTCTCTAAATGTCTGATAGAATTCACCTGTGAAGCCATCTGGTCCTGGACTTTTATTTGTTGAAAGTTTTTTTAATCACAGTTTCAATTTCAGAATTTGTGATTGGCCAGTTTGTCTTTTCTATTTCATCTTGGTTTAGTCTTGGGAGATTGTACTTTTCTAAGAATGTGTCCATTTCTTCTAGGTTTTCCATTTTATTGCCATATGGTTGCATGTAGTAGTCTCTTATGATCCTTTGTATTTCTGTGATGTCCGTTGTTACTTCTTCTTTTTCTTTTCTATTTTTATTGATATGAGCCTTCTCTCTTTTTTTTTCTTGATAAGTCTGGCTAAGTGTTTATCAATTTTGATGATCTTTTCAAAGAACCAGCTTTTAGTTTCATTGATCTTTTTATGGTTCTCTTCATTTCTATTTCATTGATTTCTGCTCTGATCTTCATGATTTCTTTTCTTCCACTAACTTTGTCTTGTCAGCTCTTCCCTCTCTAGCTGCTTTAGATGTAAAATTGGTTTGTTTATTTGAGCTTTTTCTTGTTTCCTGAGGTAGACTTGTATTGCTATAAACTTTCCTGTTAGAACTGCTTTTGCTGCATCCCATAGGTTTTAGAGTGTCAGAACTTTGTTGTCATTTGCTTCTAGGTATTTTTTTAATTTCCTCTTTGATTTCTTCAGTGATCCATTGGTTCTGTAGTAGCGTGTTGCTTAGTCTTCATGTGTTTGTGTTTTTTGCGGTTTTTTTCTTGTTGTTGATTTCCAGTCATATAACGTTGTGGTGAGAAAAGATGCTTGATAAGATTTCAATTTTTTTAAAGTTACCGAGGCTTGATTTGTAGCCTAGGATGTGATCAATCTTAGAGAATGTTCCATGTGTGCTTGAGAAGAGTGTGTATTATGTTGCTTTTGGATGGAATGTCCTATAAATATTTGTTAAGTGCATCTGATCTAATGCTTCATTTAGGGCCTGTGTTTCCTTATTGATTTTCTGTCTGGATGATCTATCCATTGCTGTAAGTGGGGTGTTAAATTCCCCCACTATGATGGTGTTATTGTTGATTTCTCTTTTTAAGGTTGTTAGCAGTTTCCTTATATGTTGTGGTGATCCTATGCTGGGTGCAAAAATATTTAAAATTGTTATATCTTCTTGGATTGATCCTATGATCATTATGTAGTGCCTTTCCTTGTCTCTTAAAATGTTCTTCATCTTCAAGTCTATTTTATCTGATACAAGTATTGCTACTCCAGCTTTCTTTTGATTCCCGTTTGCATGGAATATTTTTTTCCATCCTCTCACTTTCAATTTGAATGTGTCCCTAATAGAGAAGTAGGTTCTTGAAGACAGTGTATATATGGACCTTTTTTTTTTTTTGGATCCATTCAGCCAGTCTATGTCTTTTTGTTGGGGCACTTAGTCCATTAATATTTAAGGTAATTATTGATATGTATGTTCTTATTGTCATGTTATTAACTGTTTTGGATTTGTTTTTGTTGCTCTTTTTGCTTTCCTCCTTCTCTTGGCTCTCCTCTTTGTGGTTCAATGACTATCTTTAGTGTTGTATTTGAGTTGATTTTTCTTATTTGTTTGTGTATCAATTGTAGATTTTTGGTTTGCAGTTACCCTGAAGTTTTGATATAGGAGTCTATATATACACGAGATTGTTTTAGGTTGTTGGTCTCTTAATTGCAAGTGCATATCCAGTGTCCTGCACTTGTACCCTCCTCTTCTCATGATTTCTGACTTGCTAGCAGAATTGTACATGTATGATTTCCTGTCTTTACTGTATATATGCCTTTACTGGTGAGCCTTGTCATTTGTGATGTTTTTGTTTCTGGTTGTGGGCTTTTCTTTTCTGCCTAGAGAAGCTCCTTTAGTATTTGTTGTAAAGTTTGTTTAGTGTTGCTGAATTCTCTTAGCTTTTGCTTATCTGCAAGCAAATCTGTATCTTTTGCTTCTGACTTGTTCAAATCTGAATGAGAACTTTGCTAGGTAAAGTAATCTTGGTTGGAGGTTTTTTCCTTTCATCACATTAAGTATATCATGCCACACCCTCTGGCCTGCAGAGTTTCTGTGGAAAAAAAAAAATTTGCTGATAACCTAATCAGGGTTCTCTTGTACGTTGTTTCTTTTCCCTAGCTGCTTTCAATATTTTCTTTTTGTCTTTAATTTTGGTATTTTGATTAATATATGTCTTCGGGAGTTCCTCTTTGTTTTTTTTTTGTTGTTTTTTTTTTTATATGGTACTCCTTGCGCTTCCTGGATTTGAGTGAGTTGTTCCTTTCCCATGTTAGGGAAGTTGTCAGCTATTATCTCTTCGAATATTTTTCCTGTCCCTTTCTTTCTCTCTTCTCTCTCTGGTACCCATATGATATGGATGTTGATGCATGTAACGTTATCCCAGAGTTCTCTGAGACTCTCTTCATTTCTTTTCAATCTTTTTTCTCTTTCCGTTCTGCATTAGTGATTTCCTCTAGTTTGTTCTCCCCCTCACTTATTTGTTATTTGTTCTTCTGGCTCCTGTATTCTGCTGTTGACTGCTTCTAATGAATTTTTTACTTCAGTTACTGTATTTTGCATGTATTCTTGCTTAAGTTTTATAGCTTGTATTTCTTTGCTCAGGGTTTCCTGTAAATTATCAGTCTTTGCCTCCAGTTTATTTCCAATGTCTTGCATCATCTTCAGCATCAACAGTCTAAAGTCTTTTTCCTGGAGGCTGATAATCCCCTATCACTTAGCTGTTTTTCTGTTTTTTTTTTTTTTTCTTTTCTATCTCCTTTATCTGAGTTATAGTTCTCTGTCTTTTCATTTTTATTGGTTTTTGGTGTGGTGACTTTTTGCAGACAATAGAGTTGTAGCCTCTCTTACTGCTGGTGTCTGCCTCCCTTGTAGCTGAAGTTGGTACAGGGGCTTGCTGTAGGCTTCCTGATAGGAGGGACTGGTGCCTGCCCACTGGTGGTGGGGCTGATTCCTATCCCTCTGATGGGTGGGGCTTTGACTCTAAGTGAGATTAGAGGTGGCTGTGTGCCTGAGGGGTCTTTAGGCAGCTTGTTTACTGATGGGTGGGGCTGTGATCGCACCTGGAGTTATTGTTTGGCCTGGGCTTATCAGCGCTGATGGGTGGGGCCAGATTTTCCCAAAATGACCACCTCCAGAGAAAGGCATGCTGATGAATATTCCCAAGAGCTTTGCCTCCAATGCCCTTCTCCCACAACAAGCTACAGTCACCCCTGTTTTCCCAGGAGATCCTCCAAGATCTGAAGTCAGTTTTGACCCAGATTCCTATGGAGACTTTGCTTTGCCCTGGGACCCAGTGCATTTGAAAGTTTGTGTCTTTCAAGAGTGAGGTCTCCATTTCCCCCAGTCCCATGGAGCTCCTGCACACAAGCCCCACTGGCCTTCAAGGCCAGATGCTCCAGGGGCTCTTTTCCCAGTGCTTGGTCCCCTGGCATGGAGATTTGATGTGGGACTCAGAACTCTCACTCCTCTAGGTGAGTCTCTCTGATACAGTTACTTTCCAGTCTGTGGGGCTTCCCACCTGGGAGGTATGGGGTTGCTTATATCACATAATTTCCCCTCCTACCTCTTGATGTGGCCTCCTCTTGTCTTCTGGAGTAGGATATCTTTTTGAAGTTTCCAGTCCATTTGGTTGAAGGTTGCTCAGCATTTGGTGGTAATTTTGCTGTTTTTATGAGAGAAGTTGAGCTCCAGTCCTTGTTTTTCACCATCTTATTCCCCCTGAACTTGCATTTCTGACAAGTTCCCAAGTGATGGTGTGCTCTTGGTCTGAGTTAATTAGAGAACCATTTGCAAAATCTTGTTTGTTTTATAGCTTGAAATCACATGATCAGTTTATGGTTTTAAGTAGAAAGTTAACTATGACACCATATATTTTTAAAATTATTTTCAAAATGTATTCAATTTGTTTACACACCAGCATGTATTATATGATACACTTTTTCTCTTTTAAATCTTTGCATTTTTTCTTCTTGTTAGTCTTTCTTTTATTCCTAACCCTAGATATGTCCTTTCTCTGCCTGCTTTTTGTCTTGGTAACTCTTTCCAAATGCATGGCATTATATGTTGCTGTTAAAAGTCATTTTTGTTGAGTAATTTTTAAATTAAAAACGTCTGTTAGAGTGCCAGCTTTCAGAAGACAGAAACATCTAGTATTCATTTTTGAATTCCTACTCTGCTCTTACCACTTATGTCTAGTCCTGAGAATTGTACATAGAATAAATCAATACATATGTATGTATAGTTTTTTTTTTTTTTGCTTTTTAGAGCCACACTTGTGGCATATGGAAGTTACCAGGCTAGCAGTTGAATTGGAGATACAGCCGGTGGCCTACACCACAGCCACAGCAATGCCAGATCCAAGCTGCGTCTGCAATGTAAACCAGAGCTCACAGTTATGCTGGATCCTTAACCCACTGAGAGAGGCCAGGGATCCAATCTGCAACCTCATGGATTCTAGTCAGCTTCCTTAACCACTGAGCCATGAAAGGAACTCCACATATGTAGAGTGTTGAATCCTTGATGCTACTTCTTTCTTCTGAAGCCCAAAGAATTCATGTACAGAGTTTCAAATAGCCTGTAATTTAAATATGAGAAAAGCACAAAAAGGAGGAAGGGATGAATAGAAGGTAATAGCAGTCTGTAAAAGTAGCAGGTTACAGGTAATAATTAAACCTGTGTCAATTTGGATCTTATTACATTTTCTATTTGAATGTACCATGTTTATCATTTATTTGGTATTTTATAGTGCAGTATATCAAGAGGAAGCAATTGATACAGATATATTGATCAAAAATGAGTTGGAACAGAACAAAAAATGAAATAGAATTTTGCTTGAAAATATTTTTTAGAGGACATTGCTTAAATTCAATAACATATTAAATAAGTCAAATGAAATGAAATCATAGAGGATGCTTCACAGGACAAAATAAAATGATTTAAATCAAGGAACTCCTAGTAACTGGGAGTTGCTATGTATAGAATATTTTCCCAAGAATCATTTAATCTCTATAAAAGGAATACATTAAATGATTTGTCATACTTTTATATGTGTTTGAAACATTTCATCATATAAAAATATAAAATCATTAAAAGACATAAAATAAAATTGAACAAATGGAAAAGCCTACTATGTCCTTGGACAGAAAGACATTATTATTAGAAAGTCGATTTTCTAAAATTAATATATATATATTTAATGCAGTTCTAGTTAGAATCCCAATGTAGTTTTAGGATGATAAACCATGTATAAAAGGATATTAATATTTACTGTCCCCAAGGAGATAAGAATAAAAAAAAAACAAGAAAAGGGATTTGATGTTCCAGATATCAGAAAGTAAAGTGGATAAACCGTTTGCTGAGAGACCACAAATCATTACAGCATTGGTAAAGAAACAGATATCAAGTTACCAGAATAGAATATTTATAATTAAATCTCAATAACAGTGAGAATTTAATGTATAAAATTATATATGTAAATGCAAAAGATAAATTAGTTTTTTTTTTGAATTCTGGTATTATAGGCTATCCACCTAGAATAAATAAAATTGGAATTTCTTTTACCTGGTTGTCAAATTGTGGCTTATAATCAAGTTGTAGTCTTCTTGACTTAGTTAAATATTTGACTAGAAAAACTGCTCAGTATCAGGAGACTGATAAGCTTTGTAATCTGGTAACTCAGCAAGAATACTAAGTGATGCTTAGAGGCCATGGTGGGCTGCAAATGAGGAAAGTATGGAAAGACATCATATTTTTGCTGTGGATAAACTTGGTGGGAGTGAGCTGATATGGGGAAAGGGTGAGGAGATGGGGGAGGATGTGGCCAACTAAAAAGAAATGAATAAGGTTGTATTTAATAAGTGCACAGATAATATGTATATGTACATATAAATGCTTTTATTTATAGTTGTATAATTAAAGATGTAAATTACAAACTGTTTTTTAAGAGGTTATGAACACTAAAATCTAGCCATTTTACTCTCTTATTTAAATCCTTTAGTGGCTTCCTATTAATATAAGGATGATGTCCAAATACTTTGATATGGATTAAAGTCACTTACAGGTATGATTCCTGCTACACTTGGAATCCTCATGTTTAGTTGCATCCATTGATCTGTAGCAGAGATTTCACATATTACATCTGTGCCAAGAATCATGAAACAAGACAGTCATTGATTTGCTAAACTTTAGTCATATTATAGTTGATTTAGAAAGGTGACTTTGAGAAGCTATATGTTTTCCCTTCTAACAATTCTGGTGTTTCTTTAATGTTACAAAGAATAATACAAATTGATCTCTGCTGAGTATGCAAAAATTTTTAGAACTTCTGTTTTTTAAAACTGAACAATCACCACAACCTAAGCATAAGTTTTTTAAAATGTAATGATTCATTGTTACACTGAAGAAGTACATCCATGAATAAAAATAATGAGAAAACACCTTGGGAAATTTTGCCAGAGGAAAGAATTTTAGAATTCTCTCTGAAACTTTGTACCGTATTTATTTTTAAAAAACATTTTAAAATACAAACTAATTGTGAAAACTTTAAATGCTAAATATTTTGTTATGTATGTAAGAGACGCTTCCATATAATACACAACAATGAACTGGCTGAGAAAATTCCAGAGGTAGAAAATGAGAGGAAGAACATTTCCCAGTGTGCATTTGGTACAGTCCTGAGTCTTCCACTCTAGTCAGTTTGAGTGAGAAAGAAGAGAAGATTATTGTTCTCATTTAACTTGGGTGAAGTGGCAAGGCTTGAAATAAAACCATAAAAATGGCTTGAAGTCTGCTTAAACAAATTATGGTATAGCTATATAGTTGAGGTATATTGAGCTGCTAAAAAGAATGTGACACCTCTCTATCTACTGACATGGGTAGGTGTCTGAAATACAGTGTAAAGGAAATGTATCTTCTTTTAAATTATTGAGTCATGGTTGACTTACAACATTATAGTAGTTTCAGGTGTACAATGTAATGATTCAATATTATAACATGAAATGATCACCACAATAAGTCTAGTTACCATCAGTCACCATGCAAAATTAGAGTTTTTTTCTTTTGATGAGAGCTTTTGTAATTTACTCCTGGAGCTCCTGCTGTGGCTCGCAGTTAAGGACCCAACATTGTCTCTGTGAAGATGCAGGCTCAATCTCTGGCCTGCCTCAGTGCATTAAGGATGCAAATTTTCTACAAGCTGCAGTGTAGCTTGCAGATTTGGTTTGGATCTGGTGAGCTAACGTTGCCATGGCTGTGGTGTAGACCTCAGCTGTAGCTCTGATTTGACCCCTAGGCTGGGAATTTCCATATGCTGCAGGTGTGGCTATAAAAAGCCAAAAAAAAAAAAAAAATTACTCTCTAGGCCATTTCAAATAGGCACTACAATATTATTGTTATTATATGTATTTTTGGCTTTTTAGGTCCACAGTTGTGGCATATGGAAGTTCCCAGGCTAGGGGTTGAATTTGGAGCTGCAGCTGCTAGCCTATGCCATAGCTGAAGTAACTCAGGATCTGAGCCACATCTGTGACCTACGCTACAGCTCATGGAAACACCAGACACTTAACCTACTGAGTAGGGCCAGGGATCGAACCCTCATCCTCATGGATGCTAGTCAGGTTCTTACCACTGAGCCACAACAGGATAACCAGCAGTACCATATTATTAACTCTAGTCACCATGCTATTATTACATCCCTGTGATTTATTTATTTTTATAACTGAAAGGCTGAACCACTTCATTCCTTTCATCCATTTCACCCACCCTCTAAACGCCCCCCCCCCATGGCAACCATCATTATTTTCTCTGGATCATGAGATTTATTTTGTCTGGTTTTGTGATGCTTTCCAGGTCAGACTTCCCTTTCAAATTACACCTTCTCCAACCCTTATCTCTAACCCCTCACTGTTATCTGTACAATTCCTCTCTCCTTTCCATCACTGTCAGTGTTGCTTTCCTTAACTTTATCACTTCTTTTCATCTTTCTCTGCTCAGTATATAGATGAGGAAGTGCTTGACTAGTAGACAAGACAGAAGATGGTGCCCTGGATTTCTAAAATAGCTCAAGTTTTTTCCTATGTGTGAAAGAAAACTTTATTTCTTCCATCTGTATGTGGAAAAGAGATTAGTTCTAAATACAAATGGATATGTTATATAGTTTTAGAAAAACCCCCTTAGTGTTTAAAAAAAAGATTCTCTATAGAGTAAACATATCAGCTAGGTCTTGTTGAACTGCAAGTGACAGAAAGCCTAACAGAAACTGGCTTAAGGAAAAATAATTTTCTGTTTCAAATAAGAGAAAGATTAAGGGATGAGTATTGTTTAGAGCAAAGCCAGAATAAAGATTTAAGTAATTTTTCAAAAATAAACTTTGTGGAGTTCCCTTCGTGGCTCAGTGGTTAACGAACCCGACTAAGAACCATGAGGTTGCGGGTTCGGTTCCTGGCCTTGCTCAGTGGGTTAAGGATCCGGCGTTGCTGTGAGCTGTGGTGAAGGTTGCAGACACGGCTCAGATCCCGCGTTGCTGTGGCTGTGGCGAAGGCCGGCAGCTACAGCTCCTGTTAGACCCCTAGCCTGGGAACCTCCATATGCCACGGGTGCGGCTCTACATAAAGGCAAAAAGACAAAAAATAAATAAATAAATAAATAAACTTTGTAAGAATGGTCTTAGATTTACCAAGAAATTGCAAAGATAGTATAGAAAGTTCCCACTAAGCTACACTCAATTTCCCTATTATTAACATCTTACATTAATTTGGTGCTTCTGTCACATTTATTTGACACGATATCGATACATTCTTATTAGCTAAAGTCCATCTTTTATTTAAATGTTCTTAGTTTTTAACCCAATGTTCATATTTTGCTCTAGGATCCCACATTACATTTAATCATCATGCCTCCTTAGAATCTTCTTGGCTCACTTTCTCCCTTTTTCATGATGTTGAGTTTTGAGGAATACCAGTAAGGTATTCTGTAGAATGTACTTCAGGTAAAATTTGTTTCATCTTTTTCTCATGATTAGTCTGGGTTTATGGGTTTTTGAGGTAGTTTTGTCTGGTTTCTCCATTATAAGTTTAAGCTCCCCCCGTTCCATATTGTACTCTTCGGAAGAATGTCATCATCATGTGCAGTGCACAATTAGAGTGGTGAGTTATGCTCCGTTCCTGGAATGTGGCACATCTACATCCATTATTTGGAATACTTCATAGGAGATGTGTCTATTCTCTTCTGTTTATTTATTTATAAAGTCTTTTATTTATATCAGTGTGAGATCAAAGTTATTTGTTTTACACTTTGGGTTTTTCCCAATACTACTTTATTAATTTGGTTGCTCAGATTGCTCTTGCTTTGTATGTTTTGGGGAGCTCTTTCATTTAGTTCCTGTGTCCCTTTGCTATGTTACCATTACTGTGGGATTTTTAGTTGAGGGGAACTTTTTGACTTTCTGGCCCTATAAGATGCTCCAGTCTCATCTCAAACATTCCTAGGCCAGTCCTATATTCAACTATTTCTCCAGTGGCTGTTCTTTTTATTGGAAAATGATAGTTAGATACCAAGATCTGGGTGATATATGTGATTATTGCTATGGGGGTGTTTTTGCTTTTAGGCCCTGTCGGATGATAGAGCAAGGAAATATACACGTGTATACCAGAGGTTCAGGTGACTTTATCTGGTCTCAGGTTTTCTGTTTCTTTCACCCCAGTCCTTCACGTTTACTCAAGTATTGATAGGAATTATTTTTCATACTTGCAAAGTGACTGTAGCAACTTTAGAACTTAAGTCCCAAGGGATGAAGTAAGAGTCTTTTTGCTAGAATTCTCAACTATTTCCTACCAAGTCTCATTGGTTCTTTTTAGGTCCCATGCCAACTTGGCAGCTGACCACTGTAGCCATGAGAAATTAAATATTCTTATTATGTTAAGCTTGGGTCATGTGCTCCTCACTAAAGTCAGAGGATTGATCCTATTTGAATCACATGGGCTAAGAACACAAGAGAAATAAATTTGGAAATGGTTCTAGTGAAGAAAGGAAACTAGCTGCTGTATCGCTAACCACAGTCAATTACAACTACATCTATGAATTCTGAAATTCTAAAACTAGCTACTACTTACTGTGCAGCTTTAAAAGAAATTAAGATAGTTACTTTTATAAAAAGATGCATCAGTAAATTGTTGAGGTTCTATTGGTAGCAAATGAACACATAACTTCTGAAAATTGAGTAGTACTTTACTATATTTTTGCATAAGAGTTTTTTCTGCTTTGAACTGTAAATGTGGAGAGTAAGCCCATTGTCAGATTTTTTTCTGGTTTTGCTTTTAAAAATAATTTCACTTTGTACAAAAATGGAGCATTTACTCTGGGAGAAAATAAAATCTGTTGACCTTTGTGGTTATTGCTTCATTTTAACTGTCTCCATTGGTTTTCTTTATTTACCTCTTTTGGGGACATATTCAAAGGGAAAGTAGATGGATTGCTATTCATTTATCAAAATGTTAAGGCAATTTCTTTTTTTTTTCACTTCAAGGAAGTTCGCAAAATATTTTAAAAAGTCAGGATCATAGGATAGCATTAAAACTGAAACCACTTTTGTGATCTGAACTTTTTGTTTATTCTTAATAAGGTTTTCACCCCCTTTTAAATTAAACTAGCAATTAACAGAACAAGAATTCCACTGTAAAAGGCTAATTTTCAAATTAATCCACTGCAAGAAAACATACTAATTTTAAGATATTAGTAGTCACCACTGAAGTTTGCATCCCAATATTTATCTGAAGGCAATTATTGGTTCTGCTTATATTTGTTAGGATTACTTTTGCTTTTATTTAATTGCTTTTGAGAAATATTATTTATATATTGTAGAGATCAAAAATTTTACTGGAGATCAAAATATTAAAGACTACTAACTTGAACTTAAGCCTCAGGTCCCTATAAAATATGTTCAAATTGTAGGGTTGCAAAAATATCTCGGGTGACAGCTAAACTTAAAAGTCATGCAATAATCAAAATTGTTTACTATAGACATAATCAAATTGGTTTTTCGAATTAAAACTTGGTTATTTGGCACCTTCAGAAAATTAGACTTCCATCCAAAATTAAAAAAAAAAAAAAACTTTTGAGGAGTACAGTAATGATACTTCTTTAAGGTATAAGACCTTTTTTAAAGCTTTTTTGACAATAATCTTTCCCACTTCTCTACTTTAAGTGGTGGATACTGATCATAATTTATTTTTTTATGGCTCTTAAGCTTTTCTCCTTTTTTGAGTGCTAGATATTGCTAAAAGTAAGTTTTGTCTGAAATTTTTTTCTATATATTAAGTTCCTTATAAATATAATATCCAATTCAGGATTGGCATATTAACTCAATTATTTTAAGTAAGTTTTCTTAACAAATATTTATTGAAAATATTTGATATACTGGACATAGTGATAATGAGTGCTTTTTAACATATTTCATTTCATTAATCTATATTTTAGTAAATTGGCTATTAAAATCTGTGTTTCAGAGAAGAGGAAAATAAGCCCTATGGAACTTAAGGTCACACAGAAGAGTCAGGATTCAAACCTATCTGTAGAACATGACATAGTACCTCTAAAAATTAAGATAAGAGCTCTTATAACAGACAAAAAATAAAAGTAAACATTAATTGTTCAGAAAGACCCCTCATGTTCTCTGATGTTTCTACATGATTTCCTGAGCGTTCAAGGCCCTGACACTTTTTTTTTTGTAATAAACTGGAGCTTTCACAATGAGTTGCTATTTGGCATACAATTTTCATCAAGAACGTAGGATGAGAAAGAATCTGTTAAAAAAAAAGGTGTCTTCTTCTAATACATACAAAATACAAACGTGAAGATTCCATCATAACAAAAGGACTGCTCATGATTGGGCAAGTATCACTTATTATATATTATGGAAAGACAATTTGTACCTCATAAGTCTTATGGAAATGGATTTTCTTTGGTAAGAATCAATGCTACAACTGCTACAACATTTCCAAGTATAAAACCGAAGTTCAGGATGTTCAGATACATACTTTGAAGAAGCATAATAATGGAATTGGCTAGGGTGATCATCCTAATTCTTCATTGAGAGTTCCTCTGGGCCAGTCTCTCAGTTATAATTCCAAAACTTTAAAAAATTTCTAGGCACTGAGGATCTTTATCTCTTCTAGAAGTTTTCCCTGGGGGCGAACTAGGGCTCTACACATATCTAAAGTCCAGGACTGATGATGGGCATGTAAAAAGCAGCTGAAAGGCAATTTAGTGAAGAAAGTGAACTGAGAAACAAATGCTAGGGTCAAAACTAAAGAAAATCAAGCTGCTTTGGTAAGAAACTGTGCAAACCGGGTCCACTTCTTCATTTTATCTCTTTCACTCCAGGAGCTGCATTCGGAATGCTCAGGGTAACTAGGCAACGACGTTGCCCCGGTAACGTAGGAAGCACGGAGGACATCAACACTTAGGGCCACTGGGCAGCCCTTCCCGCCCCGATCCAGCCTGGTGGGAGGGCAGAAGGATACCAGGCTCTCGCGAGAGCTGCGCGGGTTCGCCGCCAAGCGTCTTCACGGTTGCCCTTAGGGACGTGGTAGGCCAGCCGGGGCCTGGACGTGGAAAGCCGCTTATGGCTGCTCAACAGGGGATGCCCAGCTCAGCCCTGCGGTCTCTGGAAGAAGCTTTGGGCGTGGGCTTGACGGCTTCCGAGGACACTGCGGAAGCGGTGGCCGCCGAGGGCGCCTACTACCTGGAGCGTATCCTTCCCATGTAGGCACAGCCTCTAGACGCTGGCCGCGGTAACCGGTGTTGGGGGCGAGGGCGCGGGCTTCCTACTATGGGTGCTCTGTGAAGCTTGAGGTCACGAAGCGAGTGGAGACACCTGTTGGACCTCAAGGTGTCTTCTTTGCCACTGTGATCCCCT
The DNA here is from genome assembly GCA_004024745.2 of Catagonus wagneri. Classification (NCBI taxonomy): domain Eukaryota; kingdom Metazoa; phylum Chordata; class Mammalia; order Artiodactyla; family Tayassuidae; genus Catagonus; species Catagonus wagneri. The sequence continues at coordinate 12,969,151 of PVHT021183688.1, read as the reverse complement.
GACACCAACCTCCTATCATTTTTCACCTTTTAGTAGTTGCAGGCTGATATACTTCTGTTGGAAAAAGACCTTCGGGATTCTCCTATTTAGTAGTAACCCCTCAGTAAACTTTGCGATTTTATTTTAAAGTATCACAACAAATTAATCCAACCCTCCTTTCCTTCAGTGGTTTTAAACCCCCAAACATTCATAATGCTGTGAAAACAAACTCCATAAGGGAATATTAGGAGATTAGAGAAAGAGACCTCTACCTTTGGGTTTTAAGGAGAGGAAGGTTAGAATATCCAGCTATTTATCCCAATGCTTAAGGGATTTGTTTTGGTAGCATCGACTTACAGGGTAGTTTCAGTTTTGGCTATTTAATGATAATTACTCCCCCCGCCCCTCCTTTAGCAACTAAATGGTAGGTTGTAACCTGGTGAGCTGACAGGGCTCAGAGATGTTTGAAAGAAACCAGGTCAGATAGTGATGAGCGATTATCAATTGAAATAACCAGAAAAATTGAATAGCCATTTGTGGATAATTAGGTTCACTATGTCTTGTGTAAAGTTTTTGAGCTCCTCTTCTTTAAGTAAATGGTACTGAAGAGATGGGGAGAGTTCATGAGAAAAAGATATCTATTCAGGCAGATAGGAGAGAGATGGTTAATCTATTTTATTCTTAAAGGTATCAAGGAAACTCCAAAATGTACATTTTTTTTTTTTTGGGTCTGAATAAAATGCCCTCGGCTTTAATTCAAGATTGCAGAGATCCAGCAATGAGTCATTTTGTGGGCTTCGGCAAACTGATTAGCCTGTCCTAGCTCAGGCTCAGTACACATCCTTGCTAAATGAGAACCTGAAGAAGTTGGTAGAAAAGGTCAAAGAAAATATGTGGTATTTTATTCCATGCAAACATGATTTTTACAGGAATATGCTGGAATAGTTTGAAATCAATTTGAATGAAGTATGTGGGTGTTCTAGGGTCTTAAGTGAGGTTTTATACTCTTTTTCATAGAATTTAACAAGCTGTCTTTTCCCGTTTTATTCCTTTTAAAATTCAACAGCAATTCAGTGATTCTTTCACAGCTTTTCTACGTTAAATAGCTATGGCCATGCTAGTGAATGATAGCTATATCCTGTCTTGTCTGCATTAAAATGATTTCTATCACACATAGTTTAATTATTAACGAGACAAACGTAGTGAGGTAACTTTTTTTTTTTTACGAACACGTGAAATAAAGGGTGATACTCTAATATAGCACAACTTTCACTAATGAAGATCAGGTTTATTTAATTTGCAGGGAGCACGCTGAGAGCTGCCAATATATAGCAGTTTGTGAAAAACCTATCTTATAAATCCTGCTCCAAGTAATTACATTTATAAATACAAGCAACTATGACTTTCCAGGATTTTCTTTATTGAAGCATAATTGACTTAAAAATCATATTAGTTTCAGGTGTACAATGTAGTGATTCAGTATTATTATATATTGTGAAGTGATCACCACTTTAAGTCTGGTTACTTTTGAGTCTCCAAAGTTACCAAAATATTAATGATTACATCCTCTATGCTGTACATTACAACACCATGACATATTTATTTTATAACGAGAAGTTTGTACCTCTTAATTTCCTTCATCTCTTTTATTCATCTCGCCATTTCCCTCTTTTCTGGCATCTGTTTGGTTCTCTGTATCTAAGAGATTACTTCTGTTTTGTTTTGCTTGTTTTGTTTTTTAGATTTTATATATAAGTGAAATCATACAGTAACCTTCTTTCTCTGACTCATTTTACTTGGCATGATACCTTCAAAGTCCATTCAGGTTCTTGCAAATGGAAGTATTTCAGGATTTTTATGGCCGACTCATTCCATTGAATGAACATATATACACTACATCTTCCTTATCCATTCATCTATTGATGTTCGGCTTAGGTTAATTCTATATTTTGGCTATTGAAGTAACATTGCAATAAACATGTGGTGTGTATATCTTTTAAAATTAGTGTTTTGTTTTCTTCAGATTAGTACCCAAAAGTGGACTTGCTGGGAGTTCCTGTCGTGGCTCAGTGGTTAACAAATCTGACTAGGAACCATGAGGTTGCGGGTTTGATCCCTGGCATCACTCAGTGGGTTAAGGATCCGGCATTGCCATGAGCTGTGGTGTAGGTTGCAGAGGCGGCTTGGATCCTGTGTTGCTGTGGCTGTGGCGTAGGCCAGCAGCTACAGCTCCTATTATACCCCTAGCCCGGGAACCTCCATATGCGGTGAGTGCGGCCCTAGAAAAAGGCAAAAAGGCAAAAAAAAAAAAAAAAGAAGTGGACTTGCTGGATCATATAGTAGTTCTATATTAAATTTTTGGAGGAACCTCCATATTGTTTTCTGCAGTGGTTACTCCAGTTTACATTCCCACCAACAGTACTTGAGTTCTCTTTTCTCCATACCCTCACCAACACTTGTTATTTCTTGGCTTTTTGGCAATCGCTATTTTGATAGGTGTGAGTTGATAACTGATTGTGATTTTGAATTACACTTTCCTGATGATTAAAGATGTCTGTTGGCCATCTATATATATATTCCTTGGAAAAATGTCTGTTCATGTCCTCTACCCATTTTTAACTGGGTTACTTATTAATTTATTTTTGATGTTGATTTGTGTGAATTCTTTATAAATTTTGGACATTAACCCCTTAGTGGTAATATCATTTGAAAATATCTTCTCCCATTCAGTGGATTGTCCTTTCCACTTTTGTTGATGGTTTCTTTTGTTATGCACAAGATTTCTAATTTGATGTAGTTGCATTTGTTTATTTTTGTCTTTGTTTCTTTTGCCCGAGGAGACAGATCCAAAAAAAAAAAAAATCAAAGAGCACACCGTCTGTTTTATTCAGAGTTTTATGGTTTATATTTAAATCTTTAATCCATTTTGACTTTGCTTTTGTATGTAGTGAAAGAAAATGGTCCAGTTTCATTCTTTTGCTTGTGGCTGTCCAGTTTTTCCAACACTATTTATTAAAGAAGCTGCCTTTTCTCCATTGTATATTCTCGCCTCCTTGTAGATTAATTGACCCTATAAATTTGAGTTTGTTTTTGGGCTTTCTCTTCAGTTCCATTGATCTATGTATCTGTTTTTGTGCCAGTACCTTACAGTTTTGATTACTCTAGATTTGTAGCATAGCTTGAAGTCAGGGAATGTTATCACATATTTATTTTTACTTCTTATGATTACTTTGATATTCAGGGAATTGTTTTTCCATCTGCGTTTTATGATAATTTTTCCAACTAAGTGAAAAATGCCATTGATATATATATTTTTTTTTCCATTTTAGGGCCACACATGAGGCATATGGAAGTTCCCAGTCTAGGTGTTGAATCAGAGCTGTGGCTGCTGCCCTACACCACAGCCACAGATCTGAGCTGCATCTGCAACGTACACCACAGCTCAGGGTAATCCTGGATCTTTACCTCAGTGAGGGAGGCCAGGGATCCAACCTGTGTCCTCATGGATTCTAGTCAGATTCCTTACTGCTGAGCAACAGCATGAACTTCCCATTGGTATTTTGCTAAGGATTGCATTGAACCTGTAGATTGCTTTGAAAAGTATGGACATTTTTTTCCACTTAAAGAAGCCCTTTTAACATTTCTTGTTAACTCCAATATTAATTCTTCCTATCCATGAGCACAGCATATTTTTCCATTTGTTTGTGCTGTTCTTAAATTTCTTATGTAAATATCTTTCTGTTTTTAGAGTACAGGTGTTTTACTTGTTTAAATTTATTCATAGCTATTTTACTCTTTTGATTGCAATTGTAAATGAGATTTTCTTTATTTCACTTTTTAATAGTCTGTTATTAGTATAAAGACAATAGATTTCTGTATACTAATTTTTTATTCTGCAACTTTATTGAATTCATTTATTAATTCTTAAAATTTTTGGTAGTCTTTGGGGTTTTCTATAAATTGTATCATATCCTCTGTAAATAGTGACAGTTTTACTTCTTCCCTTCTGATTTGGATGTCTTTTATTTTTTTCTCTCATTGGATTGCTGTTTCCACTAATATGTTGCATAGATGGGTGAGATTGGGCAACATTATCTTGTTCCTGGTCTTAGAAGAAAAGCTTTGAGCTTTTTACCATTGTGTGTGCTGTTAAGTTGTATTTTGTTTATGTTGAGTATATTCCCTCTATACTCACTTTGCTGAGAGTTTTAATCATAAATTTATGTCAGATACTGTCAAATGCTTTTTCTGCACGTATTGAGATCTTTTGTTAATGTTGTGTATCGTGTTGATTGATTTATGGATATTCAACCGTCCTTGCATTCCTGGAGTAAATACCAGTTGATTATCATGTATGATATGTTTTAATGTATTATTGAACTTGGTTTGCTAATATTTTTGTTAAGGATTTTTGCATCTATGTTGATCAGGAATATTGGCCTGTAATTTCCTTTTTTTGTAGTATGTTTGTCTGGTTTTGGTATAATAGTAATTCTGGCACCATGGAATGAGTTTGAAAGTGTTCCTTCTTCAGTTTTTTTTTTTTTGAAATTTATTGTTATATTTGGAGTTTACTGATATATTTTAATTCTTTTTCTTTTTTTGAATATCTAGAATAGGTTTTTAGTTTTCACTTACTTATGTACAGTGTAGATGATAGTAAGTTTAAGTTTGAACACATTCTAAAAGCACTGTATTTTTACTCTCCCCGTGCTTTATGTTTTGGTGTCATAGTTTACATCTTTTTACTTTGTGTATTCATTAACTACTTATTGTAATTATAGTTGATTTTATGACTTTTGTCTTTAACTTTCATACTAACTTTTTAAGTGTCTGATCTACTGATTTTACTATATATTTAGTTTTACTGGTGAGATTTTTTTCTTTGATATATTTTCTCTTTTCTAGTTATGGCCTTTTTTTCCACTTAAAGAAGCCCTTTTAACATTTCTTGTAAAACTGGTTTGGTAATGATGAACTCTTAGTTTTTGCTTGTTTTGAAACTTTATTATCTCCTCAAATTTTGAATGATAACCTTGCCTTCTTGATTATAAATTTTTCTTCTTTCAGTACATTAAACATAACATACTTCTCTCTCTGGCCTGCAAGTCCCTGCTGAAAAGTCAGCCTGTAGCTTTATAGGGGTTTCCTTTTATGTGACTAGTTGTTTTTTCTTTTTGCCTTTAAAATTCTCTCTTTAACTTTTGCCATTTTAATTATGGTATGTCTTGGTATGGCTCTCTTTGGGACTTTTGGACTTGTTTGGGATGCTCTGTGCTTCCTGGACCTAGATATGAGTTTCCATTTTCAGGTTAGAGAAATTTTAAGTTATTATTTCTTTAAATTATCCTTTTTAAAAAAATTTTTCTTTGTTTATTTTTGCTGTTTAGATTGGGTGATTTCCACTATTCTGTATTCCAGATCGTGTATGTGTTCTTCTATATCAGACACCATCTGTTGCTTCTGTCAAATGTGTTTTTCATTTCAGTTATTTTATTCTTCAGCTCTGGTTGTTTCTTATATTTTCTAAGTCTTTATTGAAGTTCTCACTATGTTTATCCATTCTCTTGAGTTTGGTGAGTATTTGAACTTTCTTATCAGGCAAAATATTTATCTTTGCTTCATAAGCTTTTTCTTTTTTCCTCACTTGGGTTTTGTATTGCTGTTTGATTTGGAACATACTGCTCTGTATTCTCATTTTGTTTTACTTTCTGTGTTTGCTTCTACGAATTAGGTGAAACAGTTACCTTTTCCAGTCTTGACATCAAGGTCTTGTGTAAGAGCATTCCCTTTATAGACTGCATGTGCGGGTTGGCTTTGATAGGCTGGACATGGGCTGTGAAAGAGGGAAGGTTGTGGGACATGCTGAGTGGGGGCTGCTTTGGCAGGAACATGCTAGGAAAGCTGTGGTAGGTCAGTTAGAGTGCCAGGTGCTATTCAGTCTGCTGCTTATGTTCTGGACTCAGAGTGAGTGAGTTTGTGCATAAGCTGTTTAAGAGTGGAGTTTTGGATTCCTGTAAAAGTCCTCTGGCTCTTTTGTATATTAGCCCTATTGGTTTTAAAAGCCAGACATTATGGAGGCTCATATTCTTGCTGCAGGTCCCCTGGCCTGGGGTTAACAATATAGGGCTTAAACTCATTGCCCTTTAGCAAGGGCTTCTGTGTTTATGATATCCCCTCTTGCTTGTGGGTCGCCACACTAGGGGTATGGGACCTGATCACACCTCTGCCCCTCATACCCATCTTGATGTTTTTTTTTTTTTTTTTTTTTTTATATCCTTAATGTGGAAGAATCATTCTACTAGTCTTCAGGTCATTTTCAGAGAGAGTTGTTCTACATGTAGTTGTAGTTTTGATGTGTCCATGGGAGTAGGTGAGCTCAGATTCTTCCTAGTCTTCCATCTTGATTCTACCCTTCTTTCAGGATTTTAGTCTCCTCTTTCTGAACTATCTAGCCACTTTGCATTTCTTCCATCTCTCTTTGGTTGACTCTTTTGGGTTTCAACCAAAGGGTAGTCAGGAGATTAGTAAACATTTAACCAGTCAGTTTTTCTACCTTCAATTTCAGACAAAAAGTTTTTAGTCATGTGAGAGCTTTAATTCTTAGTTAAATGAAGTTTGAGGACTATCTTTGAATCCCAGTTATCCCTGTATCCTTGAATTCTCAACATGCATAATTAACAGTTGGCTGTATGGCTTTATTTGACATTGTTTCTTAAGCAATTATGATAGTTGATGAAGTGAAACTTTCTTGGGTTAAAATATTTAGCTTTCAGGTAATTTAAGTGAGCTATTGTAGTAGGTAAATAAAATTATAATATGCACTAATGAATCAGAAATCTGATGTTCTCTACTTTGCTCATGTACTTAATCACTTCTAATCCACTGCATTTGATCTTGGTCTTCCCTTATTTATTATTGAATAGTTGCTCCTAGAACAATAAACACTGAGCTATCAGTATTGAGCAAGTCTTACGAAAGAGGTTTACTCAAATTCTCCAGGAAATTACCATTTTCTTTTCTCTTAACCATTCAGAGATAAAGAACATGTATAGGTTAGTGTGATCCAGACCAGAAACATAGCCAGGTTTTCACTATGGCAAGGGTTAGGGCAGGCAGGGAGGGAATGACTTCATTAGTAGAAGCCTCACATTCTTTATGACAGTTTAGAGAATATTTCCTTCCTTGTAACCTCCTGGTTGTGATGGTGCCACCTTTGTTTCTTATGAAGCACTTCATATATTTACTTTTAAGTTTTAAACTTGTACAAGGTGAGATACAAACGTACATGACATAGTTATAATCTTATTTAGCTATCTCCAGAACTTTAAAAATCTAGTCATGGAATACACGAATCCTCTGTAGTACTCTTCGTTAGAAGGATATTTACACCTTTGTAAAATTATAAGGTTAGATTTTTAACTGTGTGATTTGTAAATGGGTAAGTAATTGTAAAGTGGGTTCGTTGTCTTTCATAAATGAATCCTTTATTAAAAATCAGTACAATTTTGGTGAGGTTTTCAATTGTAGTAGTGACCAGGGATTGCCTTTTAATGTGTGGCTGCAGTCATTTGGGATTGCTAAGTTCCAGTTGGGAAATGCAAGCTGGAATGAATTGTCCTCAGAAAGCTAATGCTTAATTGATTTTTTTGCTGCTTTTCTAAAGAAAGACCTTGTTCAAGGAAGAGCAATGAAGTGCATTACTTGAGGGAAGTGGAACTCTCAAAGTAGTTTTTGTTACCTACCTCCCATTGCACTTATTCTCTGCTTCCCTTATTGTCTTTTGATTATCTTTCTATGCATTTTAACACTAATAATTTGACTTCTTAGATTATGGACATAAGTTTTATGACCACTGAAGAGGTCTCCTCTGACCCCAAGAGCAATTTCTGAGGGTTGACTGAGTTTAAGCCTGCCCTTTGAGGCTAATCAGCTCTGGATGTAGTCCCAAAGTCAGTTATTTCCAAAAATGTAAAATTAAGGATTCCAGACCCTGAAATACGGTGATCATGCTAAACTGATACCTCATATAAGAAATATGCTTTTCTTCTTAAGTGACATCCCTAGCCAGTATCTCGCTGAACTAGTAATATTTACTGATAACTTTGTTTAATTAAAACTGAACTTTCAAGAAAATATTATTTCATTTATTGCTTTTAACAGTTATCTATTTCCTCTGAGATGTTACTTCTCTGGAATATTTATGGTTTTAAGTGAGAAGCTATTAGTGAAGTCCTTAATAATCATTATGCTCTCATTTTTCTTATCATTGGAAAGCTGAATTTGCTTATGGGTGCTTAGTTGCATCCTCTATATAGTCAAATGAAAAGAACAGACTGTCTGAATATAGAATATAGATCAAGAGATATTTTACTTATACTACTATATATAAAATAATCAACAAAGGAAGACCTACTGTATAGCACAGCGAACAATATTCAATATTTTGTAGTAATCTGTAAAGAAAAAGAAATGTATACATGAGCCGAATCACTTTGCTTTACACTTGAAACTAATACAACATTGTAAATCAACTATACTTCGATAAAAAATTTTTTAAAAAGTGGCATGTTACTAAGCCTGGAGCCCTGAGTTTTGCATGCATGGAAGTCATAGCTTATTTGAAAGAAAAAAATTATATTTTGTTCTGTGTCTTATAGTTTAAGCAAATGTTATTGTGCATATGAATCAAAAATATGGATCCTTAAATGAGGATACCAATTCAGTAGGTGTGGCTTATGGCTGATATTCTACATTATTAACAAACTCCCAGGTGCTCTGGTGCTGCTGGTCTAAGGACTATAATTGGATTAGCAAGGCTATAGATGAATATCTTAACCTCTAGCTTTTACATTTTCAGACGGGGTATAACATGTAGACCCGATAACTTTGGATCTCTTGGTTTAGATATCAGAAAAACTTACAGCACAACCCACTCTGAGAACTATGAGTCTTATAGTTGCCAGAAAGTTATTTTCTAGCTCAGGCAGATAATGTACGATAGCTGTTTAGAGCAGAAGTGGCCAATAAATTGCTATTCTTGACAATTCTATTGAATTGATAGTGGTTCCCTGGTATGTGGTGTTAATAAGACTTGATAGGAAAGACTGAAGAAAGCAAACAGCAGTGGGGGATATAAGCAAGTGTGCCAGTTATTTGCCATTTTAGTCTATATTCAGTTAACTTACTTTCTTTAAACTAGCTTTCCTAAGAAAGGAAACATGACTATGATGTTTGCTATTTATAATACATTTATATTTATTTCAATCTAGTGAGTAAAATGCTGATCATGGAGGATCCCGGCTAGAGTTTAGGTTGCCTCTGTGTATATTGACTCTGCAGTGATGGCAAAATTACAAAGCAATTTCTGACTATCGCAGCTCTGGGAAATCATGTAAAATATAATTAGCTATATGTTTCACTCTAGTTCTTTTTAAAGATGGTGTTGCTGTCAGTGATCACCACCTACAGATGCAGTAGTAGAGGAGACCAGTGTGTAAGGAACTTTGTGTTCTGCTTTAATCTGAAAATTGTTCATTTCTTTCTGGCTCTAGTCCATTTGCAGAAACTTGTTTGCGACTGCATCATAACAACTGTCACCTCAAGCTCTGCTCTATTAGGCCAGCTGAAATGCTTCTCTGAAGCTTCTTGTGGTTGTGTCTTCTATAGTACTGTGTTGGATTTAGGGCTTCCTGGTACTTTCAATGTGGGTGTATATTGGCCTATTTTCTGACAAGTTCTACAAGTTCCAAATTTGGTGCAAATTCTGTTCGTGCAGAAACTACCAATTAGTTCATTCATGGTAATGAAGTACCAGGGAACTTATTCATAGCATGCAAACTCACAAGTACTACTAAATTCTTTCCAGAGTAAGTGGAAATGTGGAGTAGGACCCTTAGTCTGAGTTTAGGCTATGACTCTAGGATGTATTACCTGGACTGGAAGGAGGCAGTGCTCTGGACTGTGGCTGTAGTCCAGGAAGGAAGGGGAGGCAGCAGACAGTGCCAAGATAGGACTGGAAAACGAGGTATAATAGTCAAGCTCAAGCTCAGGTAGGCAGAAAGGCAGGAACTAGATCTCAGGGGAAATACAGCAGAAAAAAAATGAAATTTGGAATTGGGGTTCAATTTGTTCTTTGAAGGAATACTAGGTAGGTCATAGGAATGGAGTTTTGTAAGGACTTAAGAGTCAACTTGGCATCAAGAAACTGATTTTAGGCCAGAATGTCAGTTTATTATTCTGCAGTGAAAAAATAAATTTGTATGAGAATTTCGGCCAGTTTAATTGTATGGACATTTCCTGGAGAGTAGGATCACCTAAAGGACATTACAGATGAGAAAGTTGCCCAGTAAATGTAGAACAGAGTAGAAGGTTTTATTTTGCAGATGGTTCTTGATGAATTGCCTGTTTCCACTCTACCGATATTACTTCTAAAGCAGTGCTTTCCAACCACTTTCGCATATAGTACTCCATCAGATCCTGCTTTCCTCTGTCTCTCTGGCTGTCCCAAGTTCCAAGGGAATCAACATATGTACAATCTGCAGTGTTCTCTTTATGAGAACTGAAGAGCGTGATTTCTCTTAGAATTCAGAACCAGAGGTTGCTGTACATCTGCTGAGAAACATCTCTTTTCATTGGATGGATACAGAATTGGATCCCTTCTGTACCCAGATTGCTGGGAAGTTTAGAGTCAAACATGTGGCTTATATGTTCATGAGGACTTATAGCATTTATTGCATATTTATTTTCTATTATTTACCTTTCTTCTCTATTTTCCATAGTCATTTATTTTTACTTTTATCTTCCTGTAGCTGTTTTCATGTTTGTGAACTGCCTCAGAACGTTTTTGGGATTTTTTTGTGCATTTGTCCATGTGTTGCTTGCCAGCTAGCCAGATAGACATAGGCATTACAAACTCATAGGCCAAAGTACATTTACTTCTTTGGTAGCACTGCAATATCACATTTCAACTGTGTTGCTTCTGGGAAGATTTTATCTACAGATCATATTGTGGATACTAAAAGTATCAATTTAGGAGGCTACTGGGTCCTATTTTGGGTATTTGTTCCCTTCCTGACTTTTTTGTCCTATTAATGTCTTGCCTTTGGTTTATTTAATCTTTGCATCTATAGCTCTGTAGCTCTTTTATACTTCTCCTTCCTTTGGGGTTGTCAGATTGAACTCTTTAAAGGGTTTGATTTATCTGCTGGTAATATGACACTTCAAAATTCGGAAAACAGATAGGGGAGAGAGTTCACTACTGAAGTTACTGGTAAAAATTGCATTTTGCTATTGTGTCACTATAGGAACAGTGTGGTGTAGTTGAAAATTCATGGTATTTGTATTCAAGAAACTTTGTTAATCATAGTTGTGCTTTTGGCCAAATCTATTAATCTTCCCGATGCAGTTTTTTTTTTTTTTTCAATTTAGAGATGACTGTATCTGTGCCATTCAATCTCACACAGCTATAAAAGTACATATACTTATGATCCATATTATGATATTTTAAAAAATTTATAAAATGGTAGTTTTTTCTTTTTTGATTGTGAGTAGATAGAATATATTATCAGTAATTAAAATCTGTTGCTTACAATGTTTTTTTTTGGTAGCAATATTCAACTGTTGTTTGATATTTCCAAAGCTTTGAGGACAAATCACTTTTTCTTCTATGTAGCCATGTTTAAGAAGCCTTGCTTTGATGTTTTTCTCACAGTAATCTTGTAAGTAGTTGGCTTATTTACAATGATAAAATCTATCCAGATCATTTTAGAATATTTACTTCTTTGTGAAATTTATTATGTTATTAGCAGTGATGAAGGATGGCATTACTTTTCTGGAAAAATTAAAGACAAGTGACTGCCTACAAAACAACTTCTAGGAGTTGTTTTTCGGAAGGGATCATATTTTTCCATAAGAAAGAAGCTGACTTCCTGTAGCTGAACCTCAGGAAATTTTATGTCGTTAAGTGCACATATGTCAGAAAAATATAAATCTAGAAAAGGAGGAATATCCAGAATGTCTTTTATTTGTCCATTCATCTTAACATTTAGGGGAACTAGATCATGGGAGACTTATGAGACTCCTCCACAGGTACTCATCTCTTTCTAAAACAAGAGAAATTATAACAAACACTTGTATAGTATTTATAAGCCAAACACCATTCTGAATGATTTACATATGTTAACTCTTGAAAATACTCTCAAAACCTAAAAGGTAGTATGATAGCCAGCCTCCAAAATACTATCCAGTGATCCCCATACCCTTACGTAGTGAATAGGGTTGAGCTATGTAACCAACATGATATTGAATAAATGATGACATATGACTTTTGAGGCTTGTTCATCAAAGGTATTGTGGCTTTCACTTTGCTTTCTTGGATTGCTTATTCTGGAAGTAGCTAGGCACCTTGTCTTGAGGAGGCTTAAGAAGCTTGTGGAAAGACCCATGTAGGGAGGAGCTGAGACCCATGTAGGGAGGAGCCAACAATGTCAGCATTCTTGGAATTGGAACCTCTTGCCTCAGTTAAGTCTTTGGATGACAGCAATCTTGGCTGCCATTTTGACAGACTTCATGAAAGATCCCAAATCAAAATTCTACAGTTGAATTATTAACCACAAAAACTATGAAATGCTTATTGCCCTAAGTTTTGGAGAGTTTGTTATACAGATTTTGGTATCTTGAAGTGAGAAATACCTTAAAGTATCAGAATGACTTTGGAACTGAGCATTAGGCAGATGTTGAAATTACTTTAAGTAGAATGTTAGTGAAAGCTAAAATACCTTGAATATTAGTGGCAGGCTGATGGTCTTTAAGGAGGCTGCTGGCAAGGAATTAACGGAGAGTGAGGCAAATGCTATTAGAAACTGTTGTGTAACAATAGATCACTAATGTTTAGGTAGGTACTTCTCTCCTGGTACTTGATATGGATAAGTTTAAGGTTCTGGGATAGACTACAGGTATGCAACTTTTTTTGGTGTTGTTTAATATACTTTTAACTAGCTTATTTTTTTGGCCTAAATTATTGGATGTATTATTATTGGAGAGATACTCATGTTTGACAATAAAACCTTGGTCCTTTGTTCCTGAGGATTGGTCACAGTTGAACTAGGCTTAAGCCTCTCCTCAAGTTATAAGGCGAATAGTGAAGAATTATCGTTTATGATGGGGCTGAGTAACAAGAATACTTACCTGTTTTTTAGAGGTCTAGAACTGTGTGGCAGATAATTGGCAAGTGCTTCAGGTATTTAAAGACTTGGTGAAAACCCACGTGGAATAATAAGAGAGGTGGTATAGCAGAGTGAAACCTGAACTTCTGGGGCTGTTAGTTATTGGTTGTGTAACTGTGCATTTGGGTCCTGATCTGTAAAATGGAGATTATAATAGCTTCAGTCTCATAGATAGAATGAGGATGACATGAGTTAATACATGTAAAACCCTTAGCACAGTGCCTGACTCCTATTAAATATGCTGAAGAGTGTTATCAGTCTTATTAGAAACAACAGAAGTTGTTATACACACCATCAGGTTACCCTTGGAGAGTATGCCACCAGGAATGACAGAGTAATTTCTCATAACCAGCAGCAAAATGGAAACTAAGCTAATCTCTTTTTTGATTTTCATAAACCATTGCTGTTCATTGAAGTGTTTAATTCTATACCTTTTAAACTTGGTGTAATCAAGTCTGTATATTTGTAAAAAATGTAAACCTACCAACCAACAAAATAGCATTACTGGTATATGTTTTGATTTATTTTAAAATTAAATGTTATCTTGGAATTGTTATTTGTTATTAGATAAACTTGTAAGGTCTTATATCAGTGCTATTATAATTTTTTATTAGAATTATGTCCATTCATATTTTAATGCTGATATATAAATTGCTGAATTATAACTATTACATATAGTTTATGACTACTAAATATCAGTTTATATTTACTTAAAATCAGACTGCCTTTTTGAAGGTAATTTTAAAATTGAGATATTTAAGAAAGAGTGGAGATATAAGTAACTTTTATTGATGAAAACATTGAAATCTGTTTTTTACTTATACTTAAATCTTGGTGTGCTTTGTTTTTTTCATTCACAGTACTTCAAACCAAATAAAGAGGTCACACTGCATTGTAATGACTGTAACTCTGGAAAATTCATTGTGGTTTGAGATAGCTTTGAAATATTTACTGTCATAGTTTTCCTGTCCACTATTTTTATCTTTCTAATTTATATTATGATACTATGTACATTTTTGTAAGTCTTCTTAGAGTGGAAATCATTAGATAGTAAATAGATAAAAATGTTTTTTACGGGTTTGGGTTATATAGAATAATAATTTAAAATAACAAAGTATTTTGTTTTAAAAAATCTCCTATAATTGTAGGCTATATGAGAAGAGAAATTAAAAAATTAGCTTTATTTGCATTTATTAACTTAGTGAGATTCTTGGATCTAATACTGTGTTTTAAGATTATATCAACTATTAAATATAATAATTTTATTCCACATATTTCAAGATTCAAACTTGACAGTATATTTAGAGGTCACCATAACTGAAGCATCTGAAGATGATTATGAATATGAAGAGGTAATTTGTTCATTTTGCATATTTATTCTGTTAATTCATCGTAGTCATTCTTGTGAACTATTCATTTTATTTTTTATTAAATATAAATTTTTTTCTTAAGTGATGCTAATTTTTCAACTGAATTTAGCTAATGAACTGTTAGGAGTGCGGTGTGAAAGTTCTCTTTAAAATTTAGATCAGTTAATATATCTAGCTCTTCTGATTTTCCTGTTAATTGTCCTTCAGAGTCAGCCTCTTATCATCTGGCTTTTGGATCCATACTACTGTCTATTATCTATTATCTTTGTCTAGCAGGTATTCCCTTTCATCCAGTCTGCTCTTGATAGGGTTTCTCAGATTCCTGCTACCTAGCTGGAGCTTGTGTCCTATGCCTCCTTCTAACGTAGCTGTACTTCTTTCTAACATGCTTATTGTCTCAAATCCTTCCTTTCATTCATTGTTCCAGTGGAACCTATCATTACGTCTCAGACTTGGAGAACAGAGCCACTCCTAGATGACAGAAGCTATGAGTAAAACTGTGTGAAAGAAAGCCTGGCAATCTGGCCAGGGCAAGCAGGAGACAGGACAAACACATAAGATAGCTTTGCATTACTGCTGGTAAAACGGAGATAATATTAATACACATCACTTGAAATTACTGAATGGGTTAACAAATGCAAAGGGCTTAAAACAGTGATCAGCATATAAGAAGCCTACAATAAGTATTAACTCTCATTAATATCATAATTATGGTCAGTTGCATTCTTCCAGAGCTTGACATTTGTGCAGTGAGTTTTGTTTTTTAATATTAGACTTAATTTACTAGAGATTTACAGTTGCTAGTAATTATGAAAAGTAATTGTGGGCGAAATCTGGGATGAGGAGAGAATGCTGGCATTCAGGTAGCTCAACATTTTTTTTCAAGCAGTGTTTTTACTACATTTGTCATTATAGATAAAATTGCCCATAAGCTAATCTCAAGTTCATTAGAGGTGACATTGAATGATGTTTACAAGGAAGTCAGAGGGCTGCCTACTTGTTAGTTGTTCATTTCTTATAGGTCTTCAGAATGACGTGGTGTCTTAGATAAACTGCATTTCTTTGATCCTTTGTGAGGAAAATTATTTCTGAAGTGAAATAAGGCATTTTTATATTCCTGATAACTCTTCCTCTCCTTCCCTTTTTCTGTGATTTAGATACCAGATGACAATTTTAGCATTCCAGAAGGTGAAGAAGATCTGGCAAAAGCAATTCAGATGGTCCAAGAACAAGCTACAGATACTCAAATTTTGGTGAGAATTTTAAACACAACCATAGCCTATAGTTCAACAGTTACACTTTTCATGTGAGGTTTTGAAAGCCGTTTAAACCTTAAGTACTTTACTTACTAGTTGAAGCCCTGTTACCTGATGTCTTTTTTTACTTCTATTTCTTTATCATCAAACCTTAGCTTTTAGTAAGAAGTCGTATACTTACTCTGCCTTGGGTTTTCATTTTCCACATGGTGGGCACTGTTGCATGACTTTGCAACAAGTGACACTCTCTCAGAACTCTCTCTCTTTAATCTCAATGGAGTTTTACTAAGGATTTGAACACTTACACAGAATTTGGTATTTATATATATTATATGATATGTTTTATAAGCATCTGTGCCTTTTTTTTTTTAATGAAAGTATTTAGCTCACAGGGAATGCTTAATATATTATGATTTTTTTTCTCGTGAGGCTTATGAGCTAATTTCACTAAAGAATATTGTGGGAATGCTTTCTGATTATAATACATCCAATTGAAAGTACATGGAATGATGGCATTCCTGTAAAACTGAAAACATAATTTAATGATGATAGCAAAAATACTTTTGAAGTGCTTTATGTTTTCATACCAATGCTAATTAAGAAGGATACTTTTCTTCAAAAATGAAGCCTTTACCTACTGTGAAATATGAAGGAAATTGTTATACTTTTATTAAGGTGCACATTTGTCTTCCTCAGTGCAAAATAATGTGTGATATACTTCACTCTATATTCTGCTCTGTGTCAGTCTTTCCATATTTGTAGATTTCATCCAATTCAAAAATCCAGTAACACCTTTGCAAAATATTTGTCCAACAAAATTGAAAAAGCCAAAGAGGAGGATTTCTTGAATCCAAAATTGATTACATTCTAAGTGTAGGGATCTAGCTTATAATAAATTCTATTCTCTAATGTATCCTTTGGATATTGTTCCTTCTAGGTAGACACAAAGTGAAGGCTACTACATAGATTATTTATTAGTCTGTTGGATATCTCAATGCAGTCATTTATAGGAAAGTTTTGAAATACAGCATTTTGAATGATGAGCAGTGAATAAACATATTGTTGCATCATCTTCCTTCTTGTTTTTCATCATAAAGAAGGATTTAAAAGTACTTTATGTACCACTTATTTGTATTGGTACTTGGTAATGTAGATATGCCTAACACAGTGCTTGGTACATAATAAGCACTAAATAAACAGCAGTTAAATAAGTGAATGGATATGTTAATCACTGAATTAAATGGGAAAAATCATTTAAAAATAAAAAAATACTGTTTCATTATGAGAAAAAAAAATAAATAAATACCCCCCAAAATTACGATCTGAACTGTAATTGCATCTTTGTATCTGGTATCATGCTTTTTAAATCCAAAGCTAAATTCAAGAAGGGCAGTTGGGGACTAAATGGAATGTAGTAGCTGTCATATCTGTTGCACCAAATATCAGTAATTATTTTTTCATCAATTTCTCAGAAGCTTTATTTTGTCATAACCTTGGAAGAGCTAACTTTCTAGATTTATGACATATTTACAGCTGGTTGACTATCATTGAAGTTTTTATCTGATTTTTGAATTCTTTGGAGGAGCAGCGATATGCAGAAAATTCACAAAAGTTTCCTAAAGCTTTTAAAATTAAATATTGATTCATTTTATAATAAGCATGTCAATTATATATTTCTAATTTGATTTTTGTTTCTATAGTATTTTATCTTCAAAAACTGGCTTTGGGAGTTCCCGTCGTGGCTCAGTGGTTAACAAATCCGACTAGGAACCATGAGATTGCGGGTTCGATCCCTGGCCTCGCTCAGTGGGTTAAGAATCCGGCGTTGCCGTGAGCTGTGGTGTAGGTCGCAGACGCGGCTCGGATCCCGCGTTGCTGTGGCTGTGGCGAAGGCCAGCAGCTACAGCTCCTGTTAGGCCCCTAGCCTGGGAACCTCCATATGCCGCTGGTGTGGCTCTACATAAAGGCAAAAAGACATAAAAAAAAAAAACTGGCTTTGAGTTGTGCCATGGGCTTTTCTAAGAATATTTATTGTTTATGAGACCAGCTTCCTTTTGTTACGATTTTATTACATTCATTTATAAGCTGGATGTATTTTCTTCTGTGTTAGACAATAGTAGTAGTTGTCCCTGTTTAATGAGGACTTTTAGAATTTTCATTAAGATTGCAAGCAAAAGGTTGTCACACTATTAGGAATGCTGAGTATAGTTGAAATTATTGAAAATTATTGAAACTATATTATTTCCTTAAAAATTGGAAATAATATAGTTTTGTTAAAAAATTAGCAAGGACTAATTATTAAAGATGACGTTCAAATGAATTACTATAATTTTCTTTAAAACTTGGTAATATATATCAAGAATTTGAGAATTGATGCATTTTTTCATAAACTTAAAATTGCCTTTTCAATTAACCATCAGTTTTCTTGAGTGCAATGGTTCTGAACTCTGAAATAAACTGCAACTGATTATCACAAGAAATTAAGAAGATAGGGAATGTTATTTGTTTGTAACAAATGTGTGGTTCATGATGTCAATTTTTTCCTAAAGGTGAAGTCTTTTGTTTCTAAGTATGAATGTAAGTGGAAATAGGAATGTGGACATACATACATATACACATATATTTATATTCCTTAGAAATATTTGTATGTAATTTTATGAAAAATAACCTACTTACATTCAAGCTGGGTTTTCCCCTTTATACTGTGAGCCTTCTTGTTAGCCTATTATTAGTATTTTAGGGGATAATTCTTCAGCTGCTTTGCTTCTTGGCTTTTTGTCTTGTTAATTTTTGAAGTGCAATCTCAAAGGTCCTTTGTATTGCCATACTTCTATAATAGTATAGTTTTCATAAACTTATAATTGTGATCTTTAAAGATAAGAGTAGCAAGATACCCAAATCATATCATTGTTAAGTTTCCTGACATCTTCTCTCCTCCTCTAAGAATACAAGGCATTTCTTTAAAGTATTTTTGGAGAGGACTGCAAACTAAACAAAACAACCACACTGTTTAACAGGTTTATCAACAGTTCTCAAAGTATTGTTGGAAGTTTGCTGGGAATCCCCAAGGCCCCTTAAAGGGGATTTGTGTTGTCCTCCATTTTCTGGCTATATCTGGCTATGTGGATATTCTTTTTTGTTTCTCTTTTTATTTTTTTTTCCCATTGCTTAATGAACTTTCTTACAATTATAGGTGTACAAAAATAATCACAACTCAATGTGATAGCATTTCCGTCCCAAAGGCTCATTGAATCCCGCCACCCCCCAGACTGTCTTATTTGGAAATCGTAGGTTTTCCAAAGTCTGTGAGTCATTATCTGTTCTGTAAAGAAGTTCATTGTGTCTTTTTAGTTTCCACATGTAAGCGGTAGCATTAGATGTTGCTGTCTAATTGTCTGGTTTCACTTCGCATGATAATTTCTAGGTCCATCCATGTTGCTATAAATGTTGTTATTTTGTTCCTTTCAATGGCTGAGTAATATTCCATTGTGTGTATGTACCATATCTTCCCTATGCACTCCTCTGTTGATGGGCATTTAGGTTGTTTCCATGACTTGACTATTGCATAGAGTGCTGCAATGAACACTGGAGTACATGTGTCTTTTCAAGTCACGGTTTCCTCTAGATAGATGCCCAGGAGTGGGATTGCTAGATCAAATGGTAATTCTATTTTGAGTTTTCTGAGGAATCACCATACTGTTTTCCACAGTGGTTTCACCAATTTGTATTCCCACCAACAGTGTAAGAGGGATCCTTTTTCTCCACACCCTCTCCAGCACATATTGTTTGTAGACTTTTTGATGATGGCCATTCTGGCCGGTGTAAGGTGGTACCTCATAATGGTTTTGATTTGCATTTCTCTAATGAGGAGCCATGTTGAACATCTTTTCATGTGTTTATTTGCCATCTGCATGTCTTCTTTGGAGAACTGTCTGCCTAGACCCTCCGCTCATTTTTTGATGGGGTTGTTTGTTTTTTTGGTATTGAGCTGTAGGAGGTGTTTGTAAATTCTGGAAATTCATCCCTTGTCAGTTGAATCATTTGCAAATATTTTCTCCAATTCTGTGGGTTTTCTTATCGTTTTGTTTAGGGTTTCCTTAGCTGTGCAGAAACTTTTAAGTTTAATTAAGTCCCATTTGTTTATTTCTCTTTTTATTGTCCTCACTCTGACACATGGATCTGAGAAGATGTTGCTATCATTTATGTCAGAGAGTGTTTGGCCTATGTTTTCCTCTAAGAGTTTTATAATATCTGGTCTTATATCTATATCTTTAATCCATTTTGAGTTTATTTTTGTGCACAGAGTTAGGAAGTGTTCTAATTTCATTTTTCTACATGTGGCTGTCCAGTTTTCCCAGCACCACTTATTGAACAGGCTGTCTTTTCTCAACTGTATATTCTTGCCTCCTTTTTCATCGATTAGTTGACTATAGGTGCGTGAATTTAATTCTGGGCTTTCTATCCTGTTCCACTGATCTTTATTTCTGTCTTTGTGCCAGTACCATAGGGTTTTGATGACTGTGGCTTTGTAGTAGAGTCTGAAGTCAGGGAGCCTGATTCCTCCAGCTCCATTTTTCTTTTTCAGGATGTCTTTGGCTATTCTGGGTTTTTTGTGCTTCCAAACAAACTTTAAAATATTTTGTTCTAGTTCTGTGAGAAAGTTCCTTGGTAATTTGATAGGGATTGCATTGAATGTGTAGATTGCCTTGGGTAGTATAGTCATTTTGATAATATTGACTCTTCCAATCCAAGAGCATGGTATATCTTTCTATCTGTTTATGTCATCCTTGATTTCTTTCAACAGCATCTTATAATTTTCAGAGTACAGTTCTTTTGTCTCTTCAGATAGGTTTATTCCTAAGTATTTGATTCTTTTTGATGCGATATTAAGCAGGATTGCTTCCCTAATTTCTCTCTCTGATTTTTCATTGTTAGTATACAGAAATGCAGTTGATTTCTGTGTATTAATTTTGTATCCTGTGACTTTGCCCAATTCATTGATGAGCTCTAACAGTTTCCTGGTAGAGTCTTTGGTATCATGTCATCTGCAAATAGTGATAGTTTTACATCCTCCTTTCCAATTTGGATTCCTTTTATTTCTTTTTCTTCTCTGATTGCTGTGGCTAGGACTTCCAAAACTATGTTGAATAGTAGTGTAAAGAGTGGACATCCCTGTCTTGTTCCTGATCTCAGCGGGAATGCTTTCAGCTTATCACCATTGAGAATGATGTTAGTTCTGGGTTTGTCATAGATGGCCTTTATTATGTTGAGATAGTTTCTCCCTATGCCCACTTTCTGAAGGGTTTTTATCAGAAATGGGTGTTGGATTTTGTAAAAGGCTTTTTCTGCATCTACGGAGAGGATCGTGCGGTTTTTATTCTTCAGTTTGTTATCGTGGTGTATCACACTGATTGATTTGCGGATATTGAAGAATCCTTGCATCCCTGGGATAAATCCCACTTGAGCGTGATGTACAATCCTTTTAATGTATTGTTGGATTAGGTTTGCTAGTATTTTGTTGAGGGTTTTTGTATCTATATTCATCAGTGAGATTGGCCTGTAATTTTCTTTTTTTGTGGTATCTTTGTCTGGTTTTGGTATCAGGGTGATGGTTGCCTCATAGAATGAGTTTGGGAGTGTCCCTTCCTCTGCAATTTTTTGGAAGAGTTTCAGAAGGATAGGTGTTAGCTCTTCTCTAAATATTTGGTAGAATTCACCTGTGAAGCCATCTGGTCTTGAACTTTTGTTTGTTGGAAGTTTTTTAATCACAGTTTCATTTTCAGAGCTTGTGATTGGTCTATTCATATTTTCTATTTCATCTTGGTTTAGTCTTGGGAGATTGTACTTTTCTAAGAATGTGTCCATTTCTTCTAGGTTTTCTGTTTTATTGCCATATGGTTGCATATAGTAGTCTCTTATGATCCTTGTATTTCTGTGATGTCTGTTGTTACTTCTTTTTCATTTCTAATTTTATTGATTTGTGTCCTCTCTCTTTTTTCTTGATAAGTCTGGCTACGTGTTTATCAATTTTGATGATCTTTTCAAAGAACCGGCTTTTAGTTTCACTGATCTTTTTAAGGTTTTCTTCATTTCTATTTCATTGATTATTGCTCTGATCTTTATGATTTCTTTTCATCTACTAACTTTAGGTCTTGTCAGTTCTTCCCTCTCTAGCTGCTTTAGATGTAAAGTTAGATTGTTTATTTGAGCTTTTTCTTGTTTCCTGAGGTAGGCTTGTATTGCTATAAACTTTCCTGTAAGAACTGCTTTTGCTGCATCCCAGAGGTTTTGGAGTGTCATATGTTTGTTGTCATTTGCTTGTAGGTATTTTTAATTTCCTCTTTGATTTCTTCTGTGATCTGTTGGTTGTTTAGTGGCATGTTGTTTAGTCTCCACGTGTTTTTAGTTTTTGCCATTTTTTTTCTTGTTGTTGATATCCAGTCGTATAGCATTGTGGTCAGAAAAGATGCTTGATGTGATTTCAATTTTCTTAAAGTTACTGAGGCTTGATTTGTAGCCCAGGATGTGATCAATCTTAGAGAATGTTCTGTGTGCACTTGAGAAGAATGTGTATTTTGTTGTTTTTGGATGGAATGTCCTATAAATATGTGTTAAGTGCATCTGATCTAATGCTTCATTCAGGGCCTGTGTTTCCTTATTGATTTTCTGTCTGGATGATCTATCCATTGCTGTAAGTGGGGTGTTAAATTCCCCCACTATGATGGTGTTATTGTTGATATCTCTTTTTAAGGTTGTTAGCAGTTGCCTTATATATTGTGGTGATCCTATGTTGGCTGCATAGATATTTAAAATTGTTATATCTTCTTCTTGGATTGATCCTTTGATCATTATGTAGGGCCCTTCCTTGTCTCTTAAAATGTTCTTCATTTTAAAGTATATTTTGTCTTACATGAGTATTGCTTCTCCAGCTTTCTTTTGATTCCCATTTGCATGTCATATTTTCTTCCATCCTCTCACTTGCAATTTGTATCTGTCCCTAGAAGTGAAGTGGGTCTCTTGAAGATGGCATATATACAGTTCTTATTTTGTATCCATTAAGCTAGTCTATGTCTTTTGGTTGGGGCATTCAGTCCATTAATATTTAAGGTAATTATTGATATGTATGTTCTTATTGCCATTATATTAACTGTTTTGGTTTTTTTTTTTTTTTTCTCTTTTTTCTTCCCTTATTCTCTTGTTTTTGCCTCTTGCATTTTGATGACTGTCTTTAATTTTGTATTTGAGTTGAATTTTCTTATTTGTTTGTGTATCAATTGTAGATTTTTGGTTTGCAGTTACCCTGAAGTTTTGATTTAGGAGTCTATATATAAATGAGATTAAGTTGTTGGTTTCTTAATTGAAAATGCATCTCCAGTGTCCTGCATTTGTGCTCTCTTCTCACTATTTCTAATTTTGGTAGCTTAATTGTGCATGGATGATTTAGTATCTTTACTGTATATATGTCTTTACTGGTGAGCCTTGTCATTTGTGGTATTTTTGTATCTGGTTGTGGCTTTTTCTTTTCTGCCTAGAGAAATTCCTTTAGTATTTGTTGTGAAGCTGGTTTAGTGTTGCAGAAATCTCTTAGCTTTTGCTTATCTGCAAAGGTTTTGATCTCTCCTTCAAATCTGAATGAGAGTCTTGCTGGGTAAAGTAATCTTGGTTGGAGGTTTTTTCCTTTTATCATGTTAAGTATATCATGGCACTCCCTTCTGGCCTGCAGAGTTTCAGCTGAAAAATCTGCTGATAACCTTATTCGGGTTCCCTTGTATGTCATTTGTTTCTTTTCCCTAGCTGATTTCAATATTTTCTCTTTGTCTTTAATTTTTGTTATCTTGATTAATATTGTATCGGGGTATTCTTTCTTGGGTTTATTTTATATGGTACTCGTTGTGCTTCCTGGATTTGAGTGAGTGGTTCCTTTCCCATATGTGGGAAGTTTTTGGCTATTATCTCTTTGAATATTTTTTCTGTCCCCTTCTCTCTCTCTTCTCCCTCTGGCACCCGTATAATACGAATGTTGGTGCATTTAACATTATCCCAGAGTTCTCTGAGATTCTCCTCACTTCCTTTCAATCTTTTGTCTTTTCTCTTCTGCGTTAGTGATATCCACTAATCCTTTCTCCACCTTGCTGATTCGTTCTTCTGCCTCCTATATTCTACTGTTGGCTGCTTCTAAGGAATTTTTTATTTCAGTTATTGTATTTTGCATCTCTTCTTGTTTAATTTTTACCTCTTGTATTTCTTTGCTCAGTGTTTACTGTAAATTATCAATCTTTGCCTCCAGTTTATTTCCAGTGTCTTGCATGATCTTCAGCATCAACAGTCTAAAGTCTCTCTCTGGGAGTCTGATAATCTGATCATCACTGAGATGTTTTTCTGGGCTTTTTTCTTTCTCCCTTATCTGAGTTATAGTTTTCTGTCTTTTCATTTTTATAGGTTTTTGGTGTGGTGACCTTTTTGCAGATAATAGAGTTGTAGCCTCTATTAGTTCAGGTGTTTGCCTCCCCTGTGGCTACAGTTGGTATGGGGGGTACTTACTGTAGGCTTGCTGATGGGAGGGAGTGATGCCTGCCTACTGGTAGGTGGGGTTGAGTCTTATCTCTCTGATAGGTGGCACTTTGTCTCTGGGTGAGATTAGAGGGTGGCTGTGTGCCTGAGGTGTCTTTAGGTAGCCTGTTTACTGATTGTTGGGGCTGTGATCCCACCTGGATTATTGTTTGGCCTGGGGCTTCTCAGTGCTGATGGGAGGGACCAGATTTTCCCAGAAATGGCCACCTCCACAGAAATGCAGGCTGATGAATGTTCCCGAGAGCTTCACCTCCAATGCCCTTCCCCCACCACAAGCCACATTCACCCCTGTTTTCCCAGGAGATCCTCCAAGAATTGCAGTCAGGTTCCACCTGGATTCCTATGGAGGCTTTGCTTTCCCTGGGACCCAGTGCACGTGAAAGTCTGTGTGTGCCTTTCAAGAATGGGGTCTCTGTATCCCCCAGTCCTGTGGAGCTCCTTCACACAAGCCCCTCAGGCTTTCAATGCCGGATGCTCCAGGGGCTCTTTCTCCCTGTGCCAGATCCCCAGGCATGGGGCTCAGAACTCTCAGTCCTGTAGCTGAGTCTCTTTGATACAGTTCCTTTCCAGTCTGTGGGGCTTCCCACCCGGGAGGTATGGGGTTGCTCCTATTGTGTCATTGCCCCTCCTACCTCTTGATGTGTTCTCCTCTTTTTCTTCTGGAGTAGAATATCTTATTTGGGAGTTTACAGTCCATTTGGTTTAAGGTTACTTGGCATTTGGTTGTAGTTTTGTTTTTTGGGAGAGAGAAGTTGAGCCCCAGTCCTTCTATTCCACCATCTTAATCCAGTCTCTGTTTATCTTTTTAAATTGAAGTATAGTTGTACATTATTATGTTACGTTACGTGTGTATGACATAGTGATTCATAATTTTTATAGGTTATATTCCATTTATAGGTAATATAACATACTGGATATATTCCCTCTGTTGTACAATATATCCTTGCAGCTTATTTTACACATAACAGTTTTTACCTCTTATTCCCCTATCCCAGTATTGCCCCCCACTTCCCTCTCCCCACTAGTTCTCTATATCTGTGAATCTGTTTCTTTTTTGTTATATTCACTAATTTGTTGTACTTTTTAGATTCCACTTATAAAGGATTTCATACAGTGTTTTAGTTCTCAGTGTGAGTTATTTCACTTAGCATAATATCCTCCAGATCCATCCATCTTATTGTAAATGGCAAAATTTCATTGTTTTTTATGGCTGAATAATATCTGATTGAATATTTATACCATACCTTCTTTATCCATTTATCTGTTGATGGACACTTAGATTGTATCCACATCTTGGCAATTGTAAATTATGCTGCTGTGAACATTGGAATGCATGTATATTTCTGAATTAGTGTTTTTCTTTTATTCAGATACATACAGAGGAGTAGAACTGTTGGGTTATATGGTAGTTTGGTTTTTACCTTTTTGAGAAATCTCCATACTATTTTCCACAATGGCTGTATCAATTTACCTTCCTACCAGCAGTGTAGGAGGGGTCCCATTCTTTGTCCTTTCCAATTTCTGTTATTTGTGTTCTTTTTGATGATAACTGTTCTGACAGGTGCGAGGTGTGGATTTTCTTCATATAGATCAACCAAGACAACATAACACAACAGGTGGAATACAGAAGCAGATACTGGAACCCAGCTGTGTCCTCTAGACACTGAAGAGATTTGCAAAACTATGTGACAGTGCCAATCTTCTCAGTAATTTTTTTGTATTTTTTGTTCTTATTAATAAAAGTGTGTTCATCTCTGTACTGTATAAAAGTTTTATTATAGTGATTTAAAAATAAATGTTACAGTATT
This sequence comes from Catagonus wagneri, assembly GCA_004024745.2. NCBI lineage: Eukaryota > Metazoa > Chordata > Mammalia > Artiodactyla > Tayassuidae > Catagonus > Catagonus wagneri. The sequence goes on along the minus strand of PVHT021183688.1, from coordinate 12,942,941 downwards.
TAATTTCTAATACAGTAACTGTTGATAGATGCAACCTATATGAAAAAAGCTGTCTGGAGCCTTCAGTAATTTTAAGAGTATGCAAGTATACTGAGAACTTATTATTGAGACATTTAAAAAATTTTAAAGATATTTTCTTATGTATTTACTAAGAATTACTATCAAGTATTTTCTTATTAAAATTATGTTGTTATAGAAAAAGTAGTTCAGGATTAGTAAGTTTGTATTCCTTTCATTTAGACTTTGGTTTCATGAAAGTTCAGTGTCTTTAGTTTGCATCTTACATATGGTAGAGGCTAATGAATTAAATATATAAAATAATTCTCATTGCTTTTATATGCTCAATGACTAAGTCACAATAAGAACTGTTGGTCATTATTGAGTCCCTAGTCCCTTGATGTACACATTTAACTTCTATTAGTGAACCAGGTAACTTGTACCTCAAGCCTTGCCAAACCAGTATATTGACTTAATTTGATTTAATGAGTTGTCACTAGTCCAAAAACTGACTTTGGAACAGTTCAGAATATATCAAGACAATTTCGATATATCACCCATTAATTCTTTGCTATTCAATATTTAATTCTTAAGTCCTGTCATATTTTATGTTCCCAACACATCTCATATCCTTCTCCTCTCTTTTACCCCTCTTTTAATTTACCTTAGATTTACCTCTGTCTTCTCTCATCAGAGCTACTGTCATGCTGCTGATATGGTGCGTCCTTCTAGTTCCACATAGAGGAGGTTTTTATTTATTTTTTATTTTGGGAGGGTTTCAGGGCTGCATTTGTGGCATATGGAATTTCCCAGGCTAGGGGTCAAATCAGAGCTTCAGCTGCTGGGCTACACCACAGCTCATGGCAAAGCCAGATCCTTAACCTGCTGAGTGAGGGCAGGGATGGGATACTAGTCATGGATACTAGTCAGGTTTGTAACCACTGAGCCTCAGTGGGAACTCGTAGAGGAGATTTTTAAACCCAAATTTGAATCTCCTCTACTTATATCACCAATGTCTCCATCCTCCCATCTACGTTTGCCTTTTTGATGTGCTTTCTTTCTGAATTTCCAGCTTCTTCTTTGGTCCTTTTTTCATATGATCTAAAACTTGAATGGGCTGGACTCTTCATCCATTGTCTTTGCCTCTGATGTTTTTCATGCCTTAAATTTCCTTCCATCCTTCTTCAACCATTGAACTTCTTCTATAAACTCTCAATTTAATAGTCTTATTAGTAATGAGGGCTTCATTTACCTACCAAAGACAAGTGAAATACTTTTCAATTTTATCACCTCACCAAACTAATCTCTATTTTTGTACTTATAACTACCCCAAAACCTCTCTGCTTAGAAAATTTCAGTTTTATAATTTTCACAGAGAAAACTAAGCTCCATGCTAGAGCCACTTTTGTCTCCAGCAGATTTCTGGGTGACATGTTGATGGATTTTTTTTTAATTCAGCATTCTGCAAAATGAGGCATATTTGCAAGTGTTTAGAGCTCTTGGCTCTTTTTGTGCTTATTCTGAAGTGTTTTATTAACATCATCATTAAATTAGTTATAAAGCTGTAATGAGAGTTGTATATAATATATAAATGAGTTAAAAATGCAACTTGAAATTACATAATGTAACTATTGGTTGTATGTATGATGTCTGTAGACTTGATAAACACTTTTATATCAAACCTAATCACAAACAGTAGAGCATCTATATTACTGTTTTTGTTTACATGTTTTGTTTTTACTCAGTCTGAAGGAATTGAAAGATTAGTTGAGTAAAAACAAAACATGGGTGACATGAACCAAATATATGTTAAGTGAATATTAATGTAAAGGTAAAAGAGACACTTATGGGTGATATGCAGCAAATATATGTTAAGTGAATAGTATATGTAAAGAAAGATAAAAGAGACACTTAGGATCACGTTACAGTTTGGAAAATTTTGTGTGTGTTTGTGTGTGTGTTGTGTATAATGCTGGAGGACTATGGAGTAGATGCATAAATATATTGACATGATTATAAGTATTAATGTGCAGGTAAGATATATGGCAGTTTAAGGTGGTTGGGTTTCTGTTTCGTATATTCCTAGGTGTGTGTATCATATATCTTCAGGAAGAGAAGACTTATTTGAGAGGGCAGGAATCTTGTGTGTTGCAGCCATACATACAAGCATACTGCAGGCAGCCCATGGTCATGTTTAGAAGCTAGATTAGGTACATTCTCTGTGTCTTCTCTTTTCTCCTATGTTCCTGATTCCTTCAACCATCATCCATCTCATCTTAAAATATCATATTCGGGAGTTCCCATTGTAGCTCATAGTAATGAATCCAACTAGGGTCCATGAGGATACAGGTTCGATCCCTGGTCTTGCTCAGTGGGTTAAGGATCTGGTTCTGCCATGAGCTGTGGTATAGGTCACAGATGCAGCTCGAATCCAGTGTTGCTATGGCTGTGGTGTAGACTAGCCTGGGAACTTCCATATGCCGCATGTGTGGCCCTAAAAAAGGCCAAAAAAAAAATATTCAGATATATTGACCCCATATGGCAAGGTAGCACTTATTACTGTATGATGAATGTTTGCTTCTAATTATATTATGTCCTCACCTAACCAGCTATATATATATATAAAATCTTGTTCCACAATACTTAGTGGATAGCAGGTATGCTGTATTTGGCTACTTTGGCATCTCCCATGATGTTTGATAGAGGGTCTACACATAATCAACGATGCTACAAAAAGCCTTTTAAAAATGATCTTAGGAGGAAATTTGAAGTTATTCTACATGAGCTTTAAATAATTGTTTCGAAACTCTATCATTTGTCAGTAATTTTCTGTAGCCCCCCCCCCAAATTTACTTCAGCTCACTACTATTTGGATTGTCATACCTAGTAATTAACATCAGCATTAAGGTATTATAGAACTTTTGAAAATGACTTTTTGTGGCAAAAAAGATTCTCTTTCCTTAGTGCATGTCTGGGTAACTATTCTATGTGTTCTGTGTAACCTGGTCTGTCAGCATTATCAAGTTGAGGAGATGTTGGAAGGAAAATCTGCTGCTGAGTTTCCTTAGGTGAAACTAGATCTGACTATCCAAATGATCTTCAGTGAGATTAGTGAGTCCTTGCCGATCAGAAGAAAATAAATATACCCTGTAGACAATGATGCTGTTGATTTTTGTTAAGAATTTACTCATTACTTAATTTATTTTATATACTGACTTATGTGATATAGTTTTTTTGACTGTCCTAATATATCTCACTTGCTGAAATAACTCTGTTTCCCTGGTTTAGGGATCTGTAAACTTACTCTCTCAAGGGGCACATGGAAAATCTTTTATGTTTTGAGGGGCATAAGGTCTCTGTTGCAACTGCTCGGTTCTCTCATATACTGCAGATACAGCCACAGACAGTATGTAAACAAGAGTCATGGTGAGGTTCTAATCAACTTTATTTACCAGAACAGTTAGCTGACCCCTGATATAGATGATAGATTCATTTACTTCCATTATGAAATAGCAGTGCAAGAACCCTCTGTTGCACATAATTTCTTCCACAGTGTTTCTAAAAATCAAGGCACAAAAGTCATAAATTTTAATCAGAAATTATAAATTTCTTTTTATAATGATAATAATTAAAATAATTAAAAATGTTTTATATACCATTGCTAGAGCAAGCCGACCTCCTTATTGTTTTTCAGACAATCCAGTCATACTCCTGCCTGCCTCTGTTCTTGCTAATGCTATATCTGAAATATGACTCTATCTCTTCTCTAAATATATGCTCAAGTGTCACTTTCTCAATTTAATATTCCTTGATCTCTCTATGTACGTAGCAGCCCAGCTCCACACACGTATCTGCCCCATACCTGGCTTTCCCTCATTTCAGCCCTCTGCCTTTACCCCCAGGCACTTAGTACCTTTTGTCATACTGTATATTCATAATTTAGTTATTTATTTTCTGTCCCCATCTGTTAGAAGGGCTAAGTCATGTCTGGTTTCATCATTCTTTATCCCTAGGGATTAAAATAGCTCATGGAGCATAATATTCAACAAAATTGTTTAAAAAGTGAATGTATAAATGAACAAAAGGCCTATCTGTGCCATTAATCAGCTTTGATATTTTCAAAATTAATAATTATACATTTAAATTTTAGGAGCAGAAAACAGTCCTATCTTCAAAGCATTTCGTACCTGAAGCAATAGAAGACTTTCTCTGCAACTTCCTGATCAAAATGGGAATGACCAGAACTCTTGATTGCTTTCAATCTGAATGGTAAACAAGCGGATAACTAGTTTTCTAGAAATACTTACATTAGCTCACATGTATGCTTTTAGTCATCTTGAAGGACTTTGACTCAGCTTATGCAAAATGAATGAACTAGATAGAAACTCTTCTCACCACCACCACTGAAAACACAATAGGATATAAATTTCAAATACATTTTTATTAAACATCCTTTCTTAATATTCAGATTTAGGTGATTTTCAAAAATCAAAAAAGTCAAGTATCTCCTGGAATTATATAGTACAAAGATATTTTATGAAATATTAAAAACATCTTTTGCATAATTATAAGGGCATTATTTCCTGCATTAAGACATCCTACTAACAGTACTACTTTGTTTGATTTACTTAAAGTGTAATGGCCTGCTTTACTCTTCTCATAAATTAACTGATTCTTTTTCTGTAATAGTCCTTAATTTAGAAGTAAGTGGAATTACACTTTCAAATGATACCCGAGTGCAAGATTTTCTTGTTATAAATTGAAAAATTGCCTAACTTACTGGTTGTGAAAATCCACAGGCATACTGTCTTTATTCCTTTGCTATAGCAGTGTTGTTACAGGCATATTTTCAGAATCCTAGTATTCTTTAATGAAATATTATTAAATAATTGGATAATGAAATATCTGAGTTTTAAGAGCCATTGCATATTGTAGAATGAAGGAATAATATATAAAGGAGTTTATATTGTTTTATAGCTCAATCCCAATTTTAAATATAAGGGTAATATGTGATTTCTACTAATCCAACTTTGATTTAATATTTATATTTTGCTCTTTTGGTTCTCATCTGCAGAGACCCTGCACATAGGAGAAATAGTTTCATTATTTAAAATTGCATATCCAGTGTTAATAAATCTAACTAGGAGAACTGTTTTTCATTAATATAGTTTAGGAAAAAGAGCAAGTTTTAATGGTAGAAGAATAACTCTTCTTATTAAATCTGGAAATTGTGTGAATGATTTTTATAAAAATGTCCTTAAGAAATAATTACAAATGTACTAGAAAATATGTTTTTGTATAAGTAAGTAGATGATTAATTTGTAGTACTAATGCAATGAAAGATAATGTCATTCAGTTTCCTTTTTTTATTGGAAGAGTATGTGTTAGGACATGTAGTACTTACACGTTTGGCCAGGCTAAAGTGTGAAATGGTTCCCTTTGGAGATTCTGGAACTAAATATACTCTTAACAGTTGCTTGTAGCCATATTATCTTTTTAGATTTAGCCATTTGAATTGAGATGACATTTTGGATCTTAGGATTTATAGAATACTTAAGTAAGCATACTATTTGGCATAATGTTATAATCATAAATTAATGTTTGCATAAAATATCTCTTCATTATATGGGTTTAGTAATATCGTGGCTCAAATAATTTTATCCTTATCCCTACCTTTTAATTTATAAAGAGATTGCAAATTATTTGTAATGAGATTACCTTAGTTGCAATGGGATTATACTGTATTAGACATTTTAATTTTAAATGAAACATTTTTTACTTTTATCAGACCTTTACTTATTTTGCACTGTAAGACTTACAGAATATTATGTATATTATTTTCATAATTTCTTATTATGGAGAGAAGCACTTGTTATAAATCATTGCTATGAATTCGTTTAATCTTGCAAGAGCTGGTGAAACAAGGCCTCTCTGTTGTTGGTTTGTTTAAAACAAAACAAAAAAAACTACAAAAACCAAAAAAAAAAAAACAGGGCAGTAAAATTTGACTTATGTTCCGTCATTCCTCAAATAGTAATTGCAGTACATCTATTAAATCTGGGGTCAGCAAACTAAGGCCAAATCTAACCTGCTTCTTGTTTGTGTAAGTAAAATTTTATTGGAACATAGCCACTACCTATCTTTTAGCTATTGTCTCTGGTTGCTTTTACACTATAACATATAACAGCAAAGTTAACTTTAGTCATGACAGAGACCATTTGGCCTGGAAAAAATTTTTTTTTTGAATTCTTAATTGTTATTTTCTGGCCATTTACAAAAAAGCATTACACATATATATGATATTCTATGACACAAAGTCTGCACTGTGGATTTAGTTAGTAGTGCTCATTTTTGAAGTGCTCTGTCAATAATTATGATTTTCCTCGGTTCAAAATTAAAGAAAGGGTCAAAATGGAGAAAAATATGCTATAAATTTTAGATACCCTTACCTGAGCATGTGTCAACCATCTCCTTTCCACCACTGCAGTGTTTTGCTGGCTGTAGTAAGTTCAGGACTTACTAACCAGAAATGTACATTCTTGCTCTTTGCTCCTTCCACTTACTACCTCCCACTAACTCCCACCTTTCTTCTCTTTACAGCCAAATGTTTTGAAAGCAAAAGGTGTTTATTTTCTTTCTTTCTTTACTTGTTTACTTCCTATTTAATCTTTGGTTCTCTCTAGTTTGGCTTCTGTTCTTACCATTCCCCTGAAAGTGGAATGGCAATAAAGATGACATCAAAGGTGACAGTGCAATTATTTATTTTATTTAATTGCTATTTTAACTTTTTCTTAACTGCAAAAGAAATTTCATATTAGTAATATATTGCTTTGATTTTCACAAAAAGGTAAGTACTGCTGCTTTTAGCCAGTAAAATTTGGCACTATATACTCAAATGTGGGTAGGTGCGGTTATTACAACTTTCTTGGAATGTTAAGCTTTTAAATCAAGAGCCTAGAATTAAAACCCCTGAAAATCCCTTACATTGTCCAGTTTGTGTGGGATGTATGTGTGGTTTGTGTATACATTATAGATTCTCAATAAATACCACACAACTATGTACTTGTTCCTTTAGCATTTAAATCTCTTGCTGTTCGGTTGATTAGGAGTTGGCTTCTAGTTACGTGTCATGTTGTAAGAATTCTTTTCCCCAATCAAGATTAAGTTAAACACAGGAATGTCATAACTTCTATAAATCTAACTTTTAGGAGTTTCTGTTGTGGCTCAGTGATAAGGAACCCGACTAGTTAGTATCCATGAAAACGCGGGTTTGATCCCTGGCCTTGCCACAAGCTGCAGTGTAGGTCGCAGACATGGCTTGGATCCAGTGATGCTGTTGCTGTGGTATAAGCCGACAGCCGCAGCTCTTATTTGACTCCTAGCCTGGGAACCTCCATATGTCCTGGGTGCGGCTCTAAAAAAAGGAAAAAAAAAATCTAACTTTTTTTTTTTAGGGCCGCACCCAGGGCGTGTGGAGATTCCCAGGCTAGGGGTCAAATCGGAGCTGTTCCTGCGGGCCTACGCCAGAGCCACAGCAAAGCCAGATACGAGCTGCGTCTGTGACCTATACCACGGCTGAACCCACAACCTCATGGTTTCTAGTCGGATTTGTTTCGGCTAAGCCATGACGGGAACTCCAAAAAATCTAACTTTTATTGTGTTGCAGTATGCTAAATTTGACCTCTCTCTATGCAGAGATTTATTTACTGTGTTATCAAGGGGGCAGCCTACTAAGTGAATACTTAAATTTTATAACCAGAATTAGTATGGTATTTATTAAATATGAAAGATTTAAAAATATTTAAGATGAAGCCATAGGCTTATTAGTCAGGAGTGTACTTTGTATCATTTTTATTAGTACATTATGTTCTCATGCTTAATCTCATTTACTCCTCCCAACAACTATGTGTGGCAGGAAGCTGCTATCATATCTTCACTATATGGATGAGGAAATGGGTTTAGCTAGAGTGGTTAGGATGTTGGCCAGTCAGGACCTGTAAGTGGCAGAGTCAGCCCAGGCCAGGCTGATTTCCCTGGTTTTTATGTCCTGTGTCTTGGGTGCCATCATGAGGGAAAAATAACCCTTAATCTGACACCATTTATATGTTTACTAAAATTCTACAAAACTATTTGTCATTTGTGGCAGTAGGCCTTAAACTATTGGTATATAAACAAATCTTATGAAAGTCTATGCACTTTCTCTGTGAAATAAGTATATATTCTCCATTTCTCTATAATTCTAGTAGTTATGGTAAATAAGACCATTAATATGTTTTTATTGGCAGTAATTTCATTGGCAACTAAAGTGCATTTTATTTTTAGTTTCTAATAGTTATCACAATCTTTTTTTCCATCTGAATAGTTTTCAGTCTTATTCTAAGGTTGAGTGAAGTCCAGGATATTTGTTTAACACACACAAACACACACACACACACACACACACACACACACACAGACATCAATACAAAACAAAAAGATCTTATGGTGGGAAAGGCAGTTTTTACCGAGTAATATAATTCTGGAGTTTGTAGATTAAGATTCCTAATTAATAGTGTTTTAGTGAATTTAAAGTCATCTTGGATATTTTTATATGGATGGTAGAAACTTTGTGTGATAATTTTTGAATGTCCTAGGGTATATATGATATAGGTAGTATGTGTTGTGTCATTATGTTTTGATTTGTACTTATTTTATCACATAAATTTATTTATATAATATTTAATTTAGAAGACTACATTTCACTTTTTTCTTACTGAAATAATTTTAGTGATTTTTTTCTGCATAAAATAAAGCAAGTTCCTAAAAAACAATTTTATGGCCAAAAAAATCTTTGTGGTCCAGTACTTTAGTTAATTCTTATGTCTTCTCTTCTGAGATAAGTATAAATCACATTCCAGATATGGATAGAAAAGTGATTTTATGATTAAATGGTTATCTACTTATTCTTTTATAAGTTGTAGCAAATACCATTTGATGTCAATTATCTTAATCTTTTTGACACTGCAGGGGTTCTTTGGTCACTTTTTGGTATCAATGAGATATATAACACAAAAAATGTATGACAGTTAAGGTACAATATATTAAGAAAGTTAATATTTATAATATGAAAGTGCTAAAAATTAAAAGTTATTAAACTAATGTTAGCTCATTCATAGCAAGCTTTGCAGGGATTTCTTTGTTAATAACTTTATTACTCAAAATGTTTTTGTATACTCTGGATGTTTTTGAATTAACTTTTTTTGGTCTGAGTGCATTTTAGTTTTTAATTTTTTTTAATAATGACTTATTTTTTTCTGTTGTAGTAGGTTTGCAGTGTTCTGTCAATTTCTACTGTATAGCAGTGACCCACGCACATGTGTGTATATACATATATACATATATATGTATATACACACACACATTCTTTTTCTCACATTATCCTCCATCACAAGTGACTAGACATAGTTCCCAGTTCTATACAACAGAATCTCGTTGCTTATCCATTTCAAAGGCAATAGTTTGCGTCTATTACCCCCAGATTCCCAGTCCATCTTACTCCCTCCCCCTCCCCCTTGGCAACCACAAGTCTGTTCTAAAAGTCCATGAGTTTCTTTTCTGTGGAAAGGTTCATTTGTGCCATACATTAGATTTGAGATATAAATGATATCATATGGCATTTGTCTTTCTCTTTCTGACTTGACTTCACTTAGTATGAGAGTCTCTAGTTCCATCTATGTTGCTGCAAATGGCATTTTTTTGTTCTTTATTATGGCTGAGTAGTATTCCTTTGTATAACACATCTTAATTGATTTAACTTTCTTAATTATTACATATAATGATTAAAGTTATTACTTATTGATTTAGATATGATTTTCTTATATTCTTTCTTATTTCACTGAGAAAATGGAAATTCCACAACTCTTGCCTCCTCTCTACCAACCTGCCACCTCTGTTCTCAGCCTTCTTCATCTCCTGTCACAGAGGCTGAGCTGTTTACACTGTCCTCTGAGGCCAACTCTCTGCTGGATCTCAGCTGCTTTTGTCTACACAATGACATTACTCCTGCAATTGTCCCCTCTCTCCTCTGCATTGAAAATGTTTTGCCTCTCTGCTGAATCACTCCGATAAGTATAAGGATGTAAAATTATGTGTCATATATTAAAAAACAAAACCAAAAACAGAGGACTCCACTTCTCCTCTAGGTTCATCCTGATTTCCTAGCCTTTGCTTTACAGCATATCTCCTTGAAGGAGTTTGTTTCTACCTGCTCATTTTCCTACTCTCTCCTTTCTACTCTGTTTCACTTTCATCTGCGTTATTCTACTGAAACTTTTTTCAGTGACTTCTCATTGCCAAATTCAGTGGCTGATCCTCTGTGCTCCTATTAGCCCTTCTTCTTGCATATTTGTCACTGTTGTTCATTTCTTATTTCTTGGAACAGTTTCTTCACTTGGCCTCTGAGCCACCGAGCTCACCTATTCTTTCCCTACTTCAGTGTACCCTCTTTCTTAGTCTCTATTTGATAGTATTTCCCTCTCTTCCCAACCTTGAAACAGTCCTAGGACTTCCTTACTTCCCTCTTTACATTCACTAACTGGTCTTATCCAGTCTTGTGACCCTAAAAAGGTGTCTATTTCCTTATGATCGCTAAATTTAAATTGCATGACCCGACTTTTTCCCTAAACCCTGGACATGTACTTAGAATATTCATTTTTACTTAATTGCCCAGCAGAAATATTGCATTTAAGATAGATACATTTCTTGATTCTTCTAACCACCTAGTTCTTACTATATTTGTCCCCATTTCATTAAATGGATTATCTGTTGCTCAGCCAAAAACCTTGGAGTCATCCTTGACTTTCTTTTTTAAACTAACCCCTGACATCTGATCTGTTAGAGAATCCTGTTGGCTCCATCTTTACAGCATGTCCATAAGGGACCTGTTTCTCATAGTGTTTACTGCTAGGTACTTTTTGTAAGCCACTAGTCTCTCTCTCCGGAACTATTGCATCAGTCTTCTAACTACTCTCTTTCTACTCTTGATTCTTTAGAGTTAGTTTCTTTAAAGAGATGTCAGATTAACCCTTTTAAACCATAAATCCAGTCAGTATCACTCCTGCCTCAAAGCCATCCAATGGCTTTAGTCTGATTTAAGTAAAATCACATTCTTCTATCTGACACCCTGCTGACTTCCTGACCTACCTCTCACCACTGTCTTTCCTGCCCACTTAGTTGGCTCCATTTCCAAATACTCCCCACGTACTGACTTTGCTTTATGTTGTATGTGTCAAGCACTTCCTTGTCTCAGGCCCTTTACATTTACTTATCTGTTAGCTAAGAATTGCACTTTCTGCATACCCACATGGCTTGATCCCTCATTTCCTTCAGTTCCCTGCTCAAATATTATGTTGTCAGTGATATTTTCTCTGGCCACCTTATATAAATAGTACTAATAATCCCCTCACCGTATTTCAGTGTCTGTGTTTCTCTTATCCTGCTTTATTTGCTTCATAGAATGGAAATTCCATTAGATAGTTAGGGACTTGCACATTTTTGTTAATTTGACCAGTGTCTGGAACATAGGAGATGTTCAGGTATATTTTATGCACACCATCATGATATACGTCCTTAGCAATTCATTATTGTTTTATTTTAAATATGTATTATGTAAATTATTTATAAAAGTAATATTTCAGCTTATTACTATAAATTTTCCTTAGGACTTAACTTTTTAAAGTGTACATAAATTAAGCCAATTTAGTAAAAAGAAGTAGCATAACATCTTTTGTTTGAATTTTTATCCTAGGTATGAGTTAATGCAGAAGGGAGTAACTGAACTTAGAGATGCTGGGAATGTTCCAGATGTCTACACTCAGAATATGCTTTTAGAAAATGAGAACAAAATTTTGAAGAAGGACTTGAAGCACTATAAACAGGCAGCTGAGTATGTCACTTTTTTAAATGATTTTTTTCCTTTTTGTCTTGGACTAAATAAAAGTAACGCATTGAATGAGCTAGTATGTGGATGATGGTTAATGTACCACGGCATAATTTCTAGAGAACTGAATTATATTTCCATTCTTATTGGAAAGAACATGAAAGGCTTTACTAGCAAATTAATTGAACAGATGACCCGAACACTCACAACTGCAACTAGCCAACAAGAGTGGAATGCAGGGAATTGGGTAGGAGGTTGTTATTTATATAACATTTGCTTCCTTATGTATTTTGATAATCATATCGTAGCTTGTGGAAATCTTACCCTATGAGGAAAAAATGGTTTCTGAAATAATACAATTATATAAAGCATAAAGGAAGGAAGGTGGTAGTGTATTCTTAGCAGAGGAATTTCAGTATTTGAAAGCTCCCTAAAGAAAAGTGTTATTTTGTAATTTCCTAGCATGCTTTTATGCACAGATGAAAAATTTCACAAAAACCAAACTTCTCCACATGTTTCTTTCTTTCTAAAGTTAGAAAGACATGAAATTTTTGGCAAATAAATTTAGATAAATGGGCAGTTTTATTCTGGCAAAGACAAATATGAGAATGTGTTGACCTGGGGTGAATCTACCCAGCTAAGACAATGTTAGATGAAAAATGAATGCTTAGATATGGAGTAGAGACGGTTCATTAATTTTTAGAGAGACTTTCTCTGTTAGAGGGTCATATTAAAACAAAAAATTATATAAGCAAAACTACCTTATAAAAACAGAGTATTTCAGGATCTTCATAAAAAAGTTTCATGTGAAGAAACAAGTTTGTATTGCAGAGTGTAAGGAAAATTAAAAATAAGCACTTACTTTTAAAAGGTGTGTAAATGAAAGGCAATTTGTATGATCATTTATTCAGTTATTGTATGAACTTACAGCAATGTTTTTTGCAAGTTAGTATAATTGCATATTATCTGTGGATGTACTCTTTGAAATTTTACATTTTATATAGAAGTGTACGATGATCCACAGAATGATGTTACTAGAAGCAGCATTCTTTCTGTGGTTGGTTCCATTTCTCACAAGTGGTTTGCACTGTTAGCCCTGATCCTTACTGTGATTTTGTATAGACACCTAATGGATGCATTAGGAGTTTGACCCAGCAAATTGTTCACAGTGCTAACCGGCATAGTGTTTCAGTTCCTGATCTCCTTTGGATTATGGTTTAAGTTTGCTAATTTCTTTTGAATATAGCCTCTTTCTGCAATGAGTTTTGCCCCAGTGATGTTAATTAATAATTTTTATTACTGCTTGTTTATTGAATATTATATTTAATAACTGTACTTAAAACCATTAAAACTATTACCCATGCAGATTATCAAATTGTTATGAAGAGAAATCATGATTAAAATATATCACTCAAATGAAATATATATCCTGTTCATGTTTACTAAAACATCAGATTACTAAATATTTATAAAATTTACTATACTTACTAAAATATAGTTTTAATTTCAATGGGCTTATGGTTATCTCTCAAATCTTTCATAGTTGATATAAGTAAACTTATACAAATTAGAAAAGAAAAATATTTAATTTACCTCACCTAGAAAATTTTGAAGGAAAGCTGCTTGACCATTAGTAGATGCCTAATATTTATATCATCGAATGAATATTAAGCACATCGTGTTTCACAGTAGCTTTTGATGAAGTGTGTCCCTGTGGCCTAATTTTGTTGGATACATTCTCAGAAAATGGAGAATGAAGTTTTGTAAAAAATTCCCAAAACTACCAGTCTTGCTACAAGTTTGTCCCAAATGGTAATGTTTCATCACAAAGGTTTTTCTATTTGACCTGTGAGGATATTTTCCCAGTAGGAATTAGAGATAAAAGTGGGATTCCCTTTATGGAATTTATATTAACATTTTTTTTTGGATTAAGGCTATTTCTTAAAGCAAGGTGAGTGTAGATGTTAAATAATTTTCTAATAATTAATATTTAATATGTGAAAAGAGGTTATTTTTGTAATATCTTGATTAAACTGGTGTTTCTCTAGAAAAATCAGTGAAATCATATAGCTATGAGCTTAACATTTATTTAGGTGAGATTTGCCATGGAAAGAGTACTGAACTTAAAGTTCAAACACCTAGTTTTCAATATTCTGCTACTTATTAACTCACGTTTCTTACAGTTATACTGGGAATAATTATGCATAATATTATTAACTCCTAGGGAGTTATGTGATAATTAAACAAGACAATCTATAATAAAGAGCTGTGTAAATCACAAAGTGCTTTGAAAATGTCAGCTACTATTTTCGATATCTTTAAAGGCTTTCATCTTAGATTTTTAAAAATTATCATATCATTAATATTTTTGAAATTAAGCAATAATGAAGCATAAAGGAAGAAATGAAAAGGGAAATATTTCACTCTAAAATATTTGAGTTGCTATAATTAAAAAGAAATTGTCTTTTTCTCTGCTATAAGCAATGGCATTTTTAGAACAGAGGTTTTCCCTATATTTGCTGCAGATGTAGATTGTCTTCTAAATTATAAAATTTGGTGTATAGTGAATCTGTATGTATAGTGATGGTTATTAACCATACTTATTGTGATCATCTTGCAGTATATACAAATATCCAATCAGTGTGTTGTATACCCTAAACTAATATAATACTTTAAAAAAGTTTGGGAGAAAACTGGCAAATTTCTTTATAGGTGTTTTTTAAGGGAAGTAGCATTATTAAAAGGATTTGTGGTTACATTGACTATATTACTTGCTAGATACTGGAGAAGAATGGGTAGTAGTTTGCCATTATTTCTTGGAAAATTATAACTACACTTTTAAATAACCAATTTTTATTTTAAATGCAGAGGTCTGGAATTTAAGTGATCTCTCTCACATTTGCAGAGAACTATTTAGTTGAATGAGGACTGAAAACATCACTTAGATTTAAAATGTCTTTCACAGTTAAGACACTACTTCATAAACTTTATTTTATTTGGAAGTTGACATGCCACAATATCACCTCAGTCTGAGGTACATAAAAACAGTTAGGAATTTTATTAATTAGAAACCTGTTGGCTTGCTTTTGTTCTGTGCCTTGACTAGCATTTCTAATAATGTAGACATTGCGAATATTCTGTTGGGTGTCTTACTGGTAAAAGAGTCATTGTGCTTGTTCTTAACATCCCAGAGTCCAGCTTTCACCCCACCTGTTCTACTCAACATATTATTTTTCATTCTTTTCCTCCCTCAGCTTCTTTGAGAACATTCTGTTCTGCTTCTACTTCTACCTTGTAGCAGGCTTCTCTTCACACCATTTAAGCTCTCTAAGGGTATGCTTCCAATTAGATAGCCACTCTCAGTCAATAAGTGAGCCAATAACTACATGTGGATGTCGACAGATGTAAGATGTCGAATCAGGTGGTAGTAGGTGCTATAAGAAAAATAACACAAGTAAGGGAGACAGAGATAATCGAGATATGTTTTATACAGGATGGTAAGGGAAGTCCTCTCAGATATCTGAAGAAATTGAGAGAGAAGGCCATGTGTAAACTTGGGAAAAGAGAATTCTGGGCAGAGGGAAAGGAAGTACAAAGAACCTATGCTGGGGACAGCTTTACTTGTTAGAGGATGAGCAAGGAGACCATAGTGACTAGAAACGGGATAAGTGGTAGAGACCTTTGTTATAACTTTGTTTTTTTTCCCTCTGAGCAGGATCTGAAACTAATTGGTAGTCTTGAGGAGAAGCATAATGTAAGGTGGCTACTGTGTGGAAAATAGACTGAGTGGAGGGACATAATGGAAAGCAGGAGAACATATATTGCATAGCCTTCTTGTATACGGTTACAAGATAGTAACGATGAAGTCTAACTCCTTAGGGAACAATTAGCTTCTTGAAGGACAACATCTGGTGTTATCAAATTCTGCATTGCTTACTAATTGCACTCAAACTTTGGTTCAGAACAGATACTGCTATCAAATCAGGTATTATGAATAGAGCAACACGAATACATGCTGTCTGCTATTTATTAGATACAGGACTGTGATTATCTCTCAGTTTTCCCATGTCAAGTAGAGTGGCATTGCCTATTCTTGAGAGAATAATTTTAATGTATTTAGCACAATATGCATCACATGGTAAGTGCTCAATAAGGATTAAGTCAGTGTTCTGTATTAGAGCATCCTTTTTCCCCCCCTTTCATAACACTCACTAAAGTTTATGAATATATATGTATATGTTTTATTTCCTTATTCATTTTCTCTATACTCCTATAAACTTGATGAAAGAAAAGATTGTGCATGTCTTACCCATCACAGTATAATGAGCATTGTACCTAGCACATAGTTATTAAGTGGGTGGAATAACATTATCATCTTCATCAACGTTATTATTATCTGCAGCAGTAACATTGAATAAACACCCAAGAGTGGTATTTCTTCAGAAGGCAGATACAAGGCAATTTATTTATTTGTTTACATATATTAACTTTTAAATTCTAAACAAATATCAAGCATATAGAAAGTAAAAAAAATAGAATAATGAACCTGTCAAACAGTTTCAACACATCAACTTTATGCCATTCTTATTTCATTCCATCCTTCATTAAATTTCTTTGGTATTTTTTTGTTGAAAATCAATTGACTCTATACTTGTGGGACTGCTTCTATATTCTATTACATTTGTCTATTTGTTTATCCTTATGCTAATACCACACTCTTGATTATTGTAAGTTTAGTTAAGTTCTTATATTTAGGTAAAGTTAAGTCTTCTAGCACTGTTTTTCTTTTTGAAAGATAGTTTGGCTATTGTAGATCCTTTCTGTTTTTCCTATAAATTTTATTTATTTATTATTTTTCCTATACATTTTAGATGTACTTTGTCAATTTCTGTAGAAAGACAAGGATGTGATTAAGAAATAGATTGAGTTGAATCTGTTATAATTTGGGAAGAATGTGTGTATACATATATTTATATGTATATTTTTTGGGGGGGTTATATATTCATGTTTTAGTCTTCTATTGTATTGTGTCTATCTCCGTTTATTAGGTTATCTTTAATTGTGTGTATTTATGAAGAAGTTTCAAGTTTGTGCCTTCTACCTCTAATTACCTAATGTATACCCGTTTTTGGTTATATTGTGTGTTCTGTGTAATAGGGACTTGTGCTCAGTATATCCTCAGGGCCTATAGCTGTGCCTGACAAATAGGAGAGGCAAGTGTACCCTTAACATTTTGACTCTTTAGTTAAGCTTTTAATAGTTTTTGAGAATTGATGATGTTTGCCCCTTTTAGTATTCCTGAGGAGTAGGCATTATTTTCCTTTTATGATGGGAATTTAAATAACTTTAAAGCTAAGTTTTGCCCCAGTTAGAGTACTGTCTTCCTCTGTTGGGCTTTTGCATTAAGGAAATGTAATGCAGACCAGAAAAGTTTCCTTGAGAGTACTGAAGATTTGTCAGTAAAAGATACTGACTGGGATTACTAAATAGAAGATTAAAATGTACCATTTTAAAAATAATGAAACAGTTGATTTTATCTTCTTCCAGAAAAAACAGACAGAAAGAAAATTAAATGACAATTAATATTGAGAAAAAATTTGGTACTTTACTAATGGGCCCTAATTTCACTTACAAAATTCACTTCTATAAAATGTCAAAGAGTCCCCAGCTTTTCTGAAGACCCATTTAATTTAATGACTTTCAGAAACACACACTGTGGAAATAAAGAAAATAATGAGGCTCATAAAATTTCATGCTTTAGTGTTTAGGTAATTGCTAGTTAAATTAAGAAGGTATCTTTTTTTAAGATGTGAGTATATTTCTTTTTTGGTTAAGAATATCATGGAAGTTTGCCTCTAATCTGGTTGAATGCCTGGTTATCCTACAATTATTCTAATATTAATTTTAGTAGGTTAAACTAATTCATTTATAACCAATCAAAGATAATGAAATAGTAATTATATAGTACTGCTATCAGAAATTACTTTGATTCAGGTTTGCACATGCAAAGAATACATGACAAAGATGGCAACTTTGGGGCATACAAACAGGAAAGTATTTATATACCACCTTTTGATAAATTATGATAAAATAAGTTAATAAATCTATTATTAAATGGTCGAAAATACTTAGTAAAAACTACTCAGTTAATAAAAATTGTTTTACTTGGGACATTTAGTTAAAAATAAGTTTTTAGGAGTTCCTGTTGTGGCTCAGCAGTTAATGAATCCGACTAGGAACCATGAAGTTGTGGGTTTGATCCCTGGCCTTGCTCAGTGGGTTAAGTATCCGGTGTTGCCCTGAGCTGTGGTGTAGGCTAGCGGCTATAGCTCCCATTTGACCCCTAGCCTGGGAACCTCCATATGCCACGGGTATGGCCCTAAAAAGCACACACACACACAAAAAGTTTTTAGACTACCCTATGAAATTATATTTATATGTTAAACCTGGCGTTTTGGTGACAGCACTTTTATAGTTTGATAAAAATATAATTATCTTGATATTTTATAATTTAATTAAAGAGTTTGATGTGCTCCTTTCCTGAAATGGGGAAGTAGTCATTCTGCCATCTCATTAAAGGAAATCACTTAAAAAGTGTTCTTTATGATATACAAATCTAAATAGCGTGTTTCACTGAATAACTCTTATTTCATTGTACTTGATATAGAATTTCTATATTTGGTGTTTGTCTTGATAAAAGTTTTTTAACACAAAGATGCTCTACTAATAAAATGGGAAAATACTATATAGTTAATAAGCATTAATTGCTTATATGAATATGTTGAACTTTATTTTTTAGTACACCTTTTATTTTCCTTTTATTAAGCAGATGGGCAGCAAGCAATATAATAGGAGAAGCAGCACCATGAAATGAATTTAAATTGTTTTACTGAGTAAGCTTCATTTGTGCAAACAGAAAGCAAGTCCCTGAAAACCAATTTAATGGTCAAAACAACTTTAAGGTCTAATACTTCGATCAATTCCTATGCTTTCTTTCCTGGGATGAGTACAAAAAGGCCTTTAAATGTATATTAAAAAAGTGAGTTGATGCAGTGCTACACATTTGTGGTTCTGCTTAAGAAAATTTGCAGCATAATTTTTCTAAGTTTTTTTTAAGCCTACTATGGGTTTTCATTTCAGATAGGATAAATAAACATAAGCTCATTACGTGATTCATCAAGTTTTTGAAAATGAGGCAGTTTCAGTAGACTCAATAGATGTTCATAAAGTTTAAATTACTTTATAAAGTTATACAGTTTTACTGATAATCATGTAGCCTGAAAGTTTTGGTCCATTAGAGGATATTTAGCTATTGGTATGCCCCCTATTTTAGGTACATAAATGTAGCTATTAGAAGAATTGAATGTGTTTAATCTACTATACTAAATAGTAATACTAATATGATGATGAAGATTACAGTAACATTCATTATTTTCTATGTGCAAGATAGTATATAAGCATACTTTTCTTCTAAATGAATGAAAATTCAGGTTTTATTCTAGTCTTTTCACAACAAAATGTCAATTCAGCCATTTATCTTTTCCAGTCACTCTGCTTAAACTCTCTCCTCCTTTTCACTCACTACTCTACTCATTAGTCATATTGCGGTGGCACAGGGGTTCTCTTCTTTTTGGCCCATCTTCATTCACACACAGAGAATTAAAACCTGGAAAGAATAAACATAACTGTTTCCTTATCTAGTAGTTGGATATTCTGCTGATGATTTTTCAAGTCTGAGTATTTTAATCCACGTTTTCTTGTGCCTTCAAGATTGTTGGCATGAAAATGAAGTTGAGAGTTAGATTTTTAGACCATGAAATAGTGTTACGCATGGCTTATTTAATTGTGATTATGACTACAACATTGATAGTAGAATGAAGAACAATATAGGTCATCCAAAATGAGGAGGAGGTTATAGGGGAAAAAGAAAGAAAGAAACTTGGAAAAATAGTTGACACTTTTACCATATGCCATGTGGGACTTGATCTTTTAGCAACAAGTCTCACTGATCATAACATGCTCCAAACTGGCAGCCTTCCAGCCGTCACTTCTAGTGATTGCTCTGACATAGCTCCTAAAGCAGAAATCTTTGCATGCATTTATTTTATATAAATCTGAATTTTGAAATACAAGAGGCAGATGTATTCCATTCTGATCCTTTTGTGGGATGTCAGTACTCTAATTCAGTCCAGCCATTTTTCACAGTGTGAGAATCTCAGTGCAGTAGCACTTTGTCAGTTAACTAAGACTGCTATATAACTACTTTTACATAATAAATTATATTTTACATCATTATATTGAAACTAAGTTAGAGCGGTAGGTGAAACATTCCCATTAATTTTTCACATACAACCTGGGCTTAGAATACTCTTGCTTGCTTTGTGCCAGACTATTCATTTTGCTTTGTGCAGAAAATATATCCAGTTGAAGAATGCTATATCACAACACTGATACTGAAGACTCTCCTCATTAAGTTATCATTTATTCTAGTTATGTGATCTCTAGGCAATATATATTTCTCACATGCATTATCAAAATAAAATCTTGGTTTTCTAGAACTTATATGATTGCTTTCTTACAATTATCAGAAACTAAGTAACCTACTTAACCATATATTTAAGCAATTTGAGAATTAAACTTTGTAGTCTTTTTCTTTATTTGTGATTATTTTTAATTATCCTATTTTGTTTGTATTTCAATTTTGTAAAATATTATATTTGAAAACAGATTGATTGGAAGTTATTGTGCAGCATACCTTTAATTTTCCTTTATTTAAGTGAAATGTAAAATGAACGATATTTCTGAAAGTACAGGTTTTGGCCTGTTTATCCTTCACCTCCATATATATTATGTTGGTTAGGATATTTCAATGAGAATTATAATGAAATCTTTGCTATTCATTATCCTTTGAATTTCTCAGTACTGGATTTAAACTGAAAAGTAAATAATTATTTTCAGAAAGGAATTTGCAGTGATTTTTTAAAGTTATTATTTTTGTTTTTCAGCAAGGCTAGAGAAGATCTACTGAAAACTCAAAAGGAACGTGATTTTCATCGAATGCACCACAAGCGAGTAGTCCAGGAGAAAAACAAATTAATTAATGACCTCAAAGGGTAAGCTGCTAATCTTGTTTGGCTTTTTGATTTGTGTTAAGCAACTTGGCCATGGCAGATGGCTCCAGGTAAAGTTATTCATTCAACATTTATTGAGCATCTGTTGTGTGCCAAGCACTAGATACTATGTGTTTCAAATACAAAGGTAAGTAAATTTAGGTCGTTGCTGTCAAGGTTCCCAGAGACTGTTAAGATCTATTATGGGGAATTATATCTTTAACAGAATCAGGGAGTGGAGTCAGCATCCTGTGCAAAGGCACCAAGTCATTGAAGGAAAATGACATGTTCCCCAAATTGTAGGCAAGGAGAACAAAGTGCAGAAGTGGCTTGACAAAGGACAGGTAGAGGGAACATATATTGAATGACCTTGAATTTATGTTAAGGCTCTTAGAAATTATTCTAATGACATGCAGATTAACTTCCCTCTTCTTTTTCCCTCTACCCCACTCTCCAGAAAAACAGCAAAAATTTATAATCTCTAACTAAAATTCAACTCTCCTTTGCTTTTTTCTAGGGTTGTGCTATCCAATAGAACTTTCTTGACATTGTAGATATTTTATATCTGCAACGTTCCGTATGATAGCCACTAGTCACATCCTCTTTTAAGCACTTTCAATGTGGTCATTTACAACTGAGGAATTAGATTGCTGATTTTATTTAATTTTAATTTATTTAACCTTAAATTTAAATAGGCACATTTGGCTAGTGGCTACTGTATTGAACAACACAGCTTAGGGATGGTCATGATAATTGTTGTCTTTTGTAGGTTGATTATAGTCATTTTGGCTATTATGATTTCTTATTCACAGGCTGTCCCTTGGAGTTTCAGAATCAATGTACTTTCAAACTTAGCAGGATATTAAAAGCTAGAGCTTTTCTGATTTTTCTTAGTTAAATTTCTGTAGAAATAAAACACTACTTTAAAAGAGAGATTGCATTAACTTAAAAAAAATACTTGAGAATATTTATTCATTGACTTTAATCAGTTCTTTTGGTTTCATTTTTTTGGCCTAAATTTTTTTGTTGTTGTTCATAAAATTTTTTCGAGTCCAGAGAGAAATTCAGAGAAAAATTGTTCAAAAAGATTTGTTTTCTTCTTAACAGAAGCATTAACTGAAAAGTAGTACAATGTAATGGAAAGAGATTGAATTGTGGACTCAAACATTGGAAGCCTGGCTCTACCACTTACTATTCTTTGTGTACTAATTGTAATTCTATTTCCTATCTGTAAAAATGATGATAGTAAAAGTACCTAATAGAGCATCTTAAACATAATAGATAGTAGCTACTTTGGATATAACCTATGTGTTAAATATGTACTATTTCATGTAGATTTTCCTTTTGAATTTTTATAGGGCCTCTTTTTAGAATTCTATATGATATTTTATTTTAAAAATATATTCTTTTATATTTGAGAATTATTCTGCTCTCAAGACAATAAAAATGTCTGTGGCTCCTCTGAAATCATGTAGAAGTCCTATAACGGGAGCTAAGCTCTTTCTTATCTAGAGATAACTAATTGCTTTGCCTTCATCATGGTGAGGTACCCATTTGCCCAGAGGAATACTCAAAGGTATTTTAGTAGTTGTATGTGTGTGTATACATACACATACAACACATGCTTGGGTTTGAACCGCAGTACATTATTCATGGGAAAGATTCCAGGTTTGACTCTATTCCCACTTTTTGTGCTGATGCAATCAGGCTTTGGTACTTCAGTTGCTTGCATTGATGACAATCTCAGAGCTCCTTTGTATCCAGCTGTGGCAGCTGAAATATAGTTGTTCAGGGTTCCTGCTTAGATGTTCTATTTAAAGTAAATTATTGTTTTTTTAATTGTTTTTTTAGCCTCCAGGCTATAAAAACATATCATACTTGTTAAATTTCCTAGTAATGCTTAAAGGGAATACTATTAAATTTAATGTAAAAATTCAGCATTTTCAGATTATACTTTTTGTAAGCCTTGAGGGTCTCAGTGAAGAAACCCACATTACATTGGAATATAGCTCCATTTAGTGTATATTCAGATAGCCTTTATTTCCATATTTAATCATTAAGAATATATATCCATTTAATCATCTGAATGAATCACTAATGTGTTTTTTTTAAGGCCCTAAAACAAAATTTCAGTCATGGCCCGAGAGTTGAAAAAACAGTAGTCATGAAGTTTATCAGTCACCAGTGAAGTTAATCAGTCACCGGTGAACATCTTGTCTAGTAATTGTGCCATTGCATAATAAATCAGCTAGAGAGGAGTGTTTTTGATTCTGAGAGGTTAGGGTCTGAGTTCTCTATGCCATTTTTACCCAGATATTTCAATTATGTGTCTATATTATATTTCCTTTTATCATAAACCACAGAAAGTCAATCTTAGCTTTTTCTCTAAATTGTTCATCTAAGTTATAGTTAGTTGACTTTACCAGTCAATTTTACAGTATTTCCCATTTAACACGAATATCTTATTATGAGTATACTTATTTTCAGAGTTTTTCATATCAAAAATTAGAACTCATGAGTGGATGATTTATGAATTACATAAGGAATTTATTAAAGATACACTTTCAATCCAACTAAATAGAAGGGGCCTTGAACTCTTGACATGACAGATGTAGGATTCTGACCAGCTAAGATGGAAAAAAACCTCACTAAATACACTGAACTTTCAGTTAAGACCCTTGATAAATCGTTCCATAGGGACGTAGCTATTCTAGTCCTAGAGAAGGAATTACTTTAGACTTGGCACTAAAAAAGCTTAAATGGAAATTTTGAAAGGCTTCTGCAGCAGCTTGCATTACACATGAAGTGTTAGCTCTTTCTAGGGCTTCAGGGCCACCTCTGCAAGCACATAGGGCCTAAGGAGAAGGACTACAGAAAAACATTGTCAGGCACATCCAGAGACTCAGGGCAAAAGGTCATTTCATATTGATAAGAGTCAGTTCATCAGGAAGGTATAATATGCATGATTCCAATAAGATTTGAAACTATATGAAGCAGAACTTAATAAAGTAGAAAGGAAAAATGGATTTTTCCACACTTACAACCAGAGATTTTTAACATTCCTCTTTTAGGAGTTATTAGAAAAATAGCAAAAATTCTCAGGTATACAGAATAAGACATAATTAGTTGAGCATATTTGACATTTCTTGAGTTCTCCTTTGGCCTTTTCAAGTGTATATGGAATGTTCACCAAAATAGGTCATATTCTGAGCCATAAATCAAGTTTCTATATAATTCAAAAAATCAATATCCATATAAAGTATATCTGACCACAACCAAATTAAATTAAAAATCAGTGACATGTCCATGATTTTCTTTTCTGTGGGAACGTTCATTTGTGCCATATATTAGATTCCAGATATATGATATCATATGGTAGTTGTCTTTCTCTTTTTAACTTACTTCACTCAGTAAGAGAGTCTCTAGTTCCATCCATATTGCTGCAAATAACAGTAGTTTGTTCTTTTTATGGCTAAGTAATAGTCTATTGTGTATATATACCACATCTTCTTAATTCAGTCCTGGACACGGAGTGCAGACTTGTGGTTGCCAAGAGGGAGGGAGTGGGAGGGACTGGGAATTTGGGGTTAATAGATGCAAACTATTGCTTTTGGAATGAATAAGCAATGAGATCCTGCTGTATATTACTGGGAACTGTAACTAGTCACTTATGATGAAGCATGATAATGTGAGAAAAAAGAATGTATACATGTATATGTGACTGGGTCACCTTGCTGTACAGTAGAAAACTGACAGAACACTGTAAACCAGCTAAAATGGAAAAAATAAAAATCATTATTAAAAAAAATCAATGACAAAAGGCTCAGGAAAATTTACAAATATTGGGAAATTAAGTAAAATACTTCTAAATAACCATGAATAAAAGAAGAAAATGAGAAAACATTTTGAATTCAGTGATTTAAAAAGTAATATTAAAATTTGTGGGAGTTAGCCAAAGCAGTACATAAAGTGAAATTGATAGCTTATGTTAGAAAAGAAGAAAAATTTAAACCAAAGATCTAACCTTGTACCTTAGAAGCTCAAAAAAGAGCAAATTAAATACAGAGAAATAAAAGTGAAAATAATTGAGGCCAACAAACTAGCAAATGTATGCAAAAAGTCAAGAAAATCATATATTGGTTTTGGAAAATATAATAAAACTGTAAAATTGATAATAAAATTGTCAAACCCTTGATAATAATTATCACCAACTGTTTTTAAGAAGGTAGAGTAACCCAGTAAACTGCTAAAGGAAATATAAATTACAACCCAACAACTTTATCTCCTAGGTATTGTTTCTAAAAGAAATGAAGATATATAACCAAAATATCTTATATTACCTGTATAAGAAGTCTCATAGAAGCTTTATTCGTAGTAGCCACAAACTGAAAACAACGCAGTTATTAATCAGTATAATATTGGATAAACAGTGTAGAACATATATACAAAAGAATGCTACTCATAGTATGAATGGGTGAATTATTCATATATATACAGCAACAGAGAAGGATCTTAAGAAACATTATGCTAAATGAGAGGCCAGTTTCAAATGCGAACATATTCTATGATTCCAAATATATGAAGGTCTAAAATCTCCTGAAATGTTAGAAATACTTTGTATTTTGAAAGTAATGTGGACTACCTGGGCATGCATGTTATTAAAAACTCTGAACTGTATATTTTGCTCCATTTAAATTACACTTCAATGAAAAAATTAAAAAAAATATTTTGAAGGCATTTTCAAATAAAACACGTTCTTAAAAGTGTTTATATCATATGTTGAGATGATATGAATGAGCTGTCAAAATATTTTTACCCTTTCTTTCTTAATATGAGGTTATTAATTCTTGTTTTCAAGACCATTCTTCAGTTTATTTTCATGTGAATGACACTCTTTCTGTTTAATCATCCATTGTTTATAGCCCTTGTTCTTTTGAGAATTGTTTCTGAATTAAAGAAACTGTAATTTTGTTTTCTGTTAATGGATAGTAGCAACTTTTGAGTTCTACAGCAAAACAAAGTAGAGAACTAGTTAACTCAAAAGAAATGTGACTTTCTCACCTCTACCCAGGTTTCAGGGAAGTGGCATTCCAAATAACATTTCTTGCAGTTCTTAGCTCTGTTGTGTTGACCTTTATATGGTTATTCATTTTTTATTCTAGTGCAAAAAAACAGAGAAAAAAGGTTTAGATGTTAGATATAAATCACTGATTTATCTCAATTACCCTTTAAGATGCCCTTTATTTTTCAAGGTTGAAGTTACATTATGCATCTTATGAACCAACTATACGAGTGCTACATGAGAAGCATCACGCTTTGTTGAAGCAGAAAATGCTGACCTCCTTAGAAAGAGACAGAGCAATCAGACAGGTAAAGAGACCATTAAAGATACCTAACTGATTTTTAGCCATTTATTTTTCTATAGCATTGTTAGAAATATTGTTTTTTTTTCTGAGATAAATTTTAAAAGATTTCCACCAATTGTTACATTGTAAAAAAAGACTTTTTTGAAAATATTCAAAAAGAGTATTTTATCCATCTTAAATCTATAAAGATTATTACTGAATTAAAATCAGTTAATATATAAATTTTGGGAAATTATCAAAATATAATTAGAGGAAAAACTATTGTTGTCAGACAGACTTGGCTTTAAATGCCAGCTTTGACAGCTGTAAACCCAGACCTTACCTAAACAGTTTGAACTCGGATTTCTCATACCTAAAGTACAGCCACAGTGACATATCTTTCAATATTGTTGTGGAACTTAGATGAGATAATGAATAGAAAGTTCTTACAATTCCTCCCCTGACACACCTAGTTGTTGACTCAATTTTCAGTCATTTTTGCTGTTGACACCCTTTTCCATTCTTCCTGCCGGGTTTTTGTGTAGGCCTTGGTTTGGGCAGTGATAAGCAATCTCTGGTATAGAAATCAAGAAAAATAAAATATTTATTGGCCATATTAAAAATATCTAACAGTTTACTAGAAAATATAAAACTGCTGCTATGCTTAACATTCTTTTATTGTCTTTTGGAGATATTTATTTTTGGCTAAATTTTCAGAAGCTATGAAAGCTTGCACAATGATTACAGAGCTTGAATGATTTTATTAAGACATACTTTAATCAAGCGTATATTGTCTTTTCTTGAGTGTAATTTTTAGCTACTAAATTGAAAACATCACTTGTCTCCCTGCTTCTTTGGCTTGAAATTTAATTTTATATTGAATTGTTTTATTAGTAATGTTGCATAAAATGAGTTTAATAATTTACATTTACGTGGCATTATATTGTCAAACCTTCAGAATTTCATCTCCTTGCTCCTTTTCATCTAACCTGTCTACATAGCCCCCCAATAACCACAGCCCAGAACACTGTGAGCTGGATCCAGGTTGATCCTGCTTTTTCTCCTGCCACAGATCCAGCTTAGACTTTTGCTGCCCATCTTACTCTCCTTATCCTCCTGTCATCATGTTCATTCCCCTATTACTTTTCTCCCAGGAGGAATACACCAGTGACCTGGTGACCAGTCAGACTGAGTTCCACTGCTCAGGGATCTCGGGGCCTTCCAGGCATTCATGCTGGCAAGTGCCCATGTTCCGTTCCAGCCTACTGATTTCTACATCTGCAGTTTGTCTATCACTGGATCTTCCACCCATCGTCTATGTGATTAGGGTTATTTTCCTAGAGTGGCCATCAATGACCCTATTTCTAAGACAAGGTTAGATCAAAGACCATATTAATAACATATTTGGGCCACATATGGTCTTTGGGTTTCAGACTGCTCTTTACTGGTTTAGTTAAAAGAGCTAAGGATTAGGAATGGTAGGTACCAGTTCCAGTTGTGCTGCAAAGTAGCCATGTGAACACAGGTACTTTTTACATATGTTTCTTTTCTTATCCATAAACAAAGATAAAGTTACCTTATGATTGATACATCTCTAAAATGTAAACATGTTTAAGATTTAAAGTCATGCTGTCTGTGAAGTAGGGTTGAATTTTACATACTGCTATACAGATGTTCAAAAAACTGTGTCTTTATTATCTACAACTTATTTTATTTTGTTTTTGAATCCCAATTCCTGCTGAAGGCAGAAGAAAGAAAAAAACCCACTGTTGAAGACTACCCATATCTTTCTGGGTTAAAACAATATCTCTGAGTTTAGCACAGGGCGATAGAATGTTCTATAACTGGTTGTTTAGCTAAAACATAACTATCAGTGTTAATTTTCTGTCCTCAAATGTCCTCTTGTCATTTTTCTCAGATGGTTCCTGGTATGAGAGACACTTACATATCCACTGGCCTGAAGACTACATTCCAGCCTCTTGGCCTTTATTTTCTAGTGTAGTGTGACTGGCTTGGTTATATTCCTGATGTTGAAGTACATGGTTCTGTGTGGTTGAGTGCGAACCTTGTATAACTTGCTTATTCCATGGCCTCTGCCATAGCATCTATGAGATCCTTAACGTCTATGACCTCATTTCCTCACTCTCATTCATTGTCATTTCCTTATCATCATTTTCTTAAAAGCCTTTTCTTAATGAACATTTAGCTTACTATGTTTCTCTAAATGCATAGACCTCTCAAATAATTTCCTTTAGAAGGGTTAGATTTTAGAATTTTTAAAATGCTATTTAGTTTGGCATCCTGTGAGATGCCAGGAATCTAATGTGTTTTCAAATTCTTTTGATAATAAAATATGTGATTATTTTGAAATTTATTTAAATCTTATGGAAATATCTATAATTTAATTATTTTCACTTTTAGAAAATTACCCAAAATGTCCAAAATTCTGATTTAGAGACCTGCATTTGAGAAAGATAAATATAATTTACTTTGTAGACTATATATGTATAATAAATTATATTTTATCTTTTTTGAATCATGGGCATCAATTCAGGAGATATTCTGAAATATATGTTTGTATCTATTTCTAGGTCTGTCTGCTGAGAGGGTCTAGAAGTAATGACTCTGTAGTACCAATGAGTATACCCAGTGCCCATTATCAATTTGTAATACTATTCTCCAGTAAGAGGAGGTGGTGCTCATTAAGGAAATGGCAGATTGTACTTTGGGATGTGCCTGGATGAGCATTTGAGACATCATGTCCTAGAAACTAGGAAATATTCATAAAGTAAAAAAAGAGAGCAAGGAAGTAAGGAAGGAGAGGTGTTGGAGAGAGGGAAAGAAAGGAAGGAAGAAAGAAAGAAAGGAAGGGAGGAGGGAGGAAGGAAGGTTGGATGAAAGGAAGACAGGAAGAAAGGAAATACCCAACACAACAGTGAGGTATGTCAAGGGACAAAAGAGCCATTGTGGGTACCTACAGATAGGCCACCAATGAAATTTGGCTTGGATGTTGAGCCTGTTGACGTACCATGGTAATGTACCATGATGTACCATGCATGGTAATTTCTGGCATTAACAGAGAAAACAGTATACAGGGTATACAGGAACTCTGTGTACCATATTTTTGATTTTCATGTAAATTTCACACTATTCTAAATAAGAAATTCACTTAAAAATTTAGAATCCATTTGGCATCCAAGAAGAGATGTAAATTTTTTCTCTTTTTTTTTCACCCAGGCATTTCATGAGCACTAATCCGTAGATTACAATTTATTATCTGTTATTTTCTATTAATAAAGAAATGTTGCTTCTCAGTGATAGAAAAATGTGTGTACCTATATAAAATTAAACAGATGATATTTTGTAGTTTGTAATCAGCATTTAAAACGTTGCATATTAAAAGACATTTTTTGAGTTATTTGGTATAACGCCATATCCATGGATTTTAATTTTTAGATTTCTGGACTTCAAGAAACATTGAAGCATATGGAAATAGGACGTGGTGTCTATGCTCCTGAAATAAAAGGTAAAGTAAAGTGTGATAAAATTTAAATTTATTATTGGTTGGTGATTTTTCAACTTTATTATAACAAAATTCTAGAGATAATTAAAAGCTAGTAAATGATGTGGTAATTTCACAAGTTAAAATATTAATGCAAGTATCAAGGAAATATAGTATAGACTAATTTCAGAGAAAAACATGAGTAAACCGTAATGGCGGGATTTCTATTTCTGGTCCTGATGGAGTACCTGGTACCAGACTAGCCTTTCTCTCCACTATAAAACTAGACTATATGTGTGGTTGCTACTTTTAGGTACTTCAAAACATCACAAGTCACAGAAGGCAAATGACAGAAGGAAAATGTATAAGTTAAGGCCCACCATCACCATGGCTTTTTGTCTAGGGAAACTTTCAAACCGGGCTCCCTGGAGAAAGAGTTCAGGAAGAGATGGCAATCCTGTATGAACTGAAAAGGCAAAGACTATAGTTCATAAGTTGTTGAAACAGCTAAACTCTGTAAGAATGTACACCAAATAAGAGGATGCTAGCAAAATGAGCAGTGGCCTGGTTTGTAAGAGAGTATACCAGAGTCCTTAGTTGATGGCTAAACTACATATGCAGAACTACCTGAGACCTTCTAAGAAGACTCTATAGGATTAAGAGGGGCCAGGGATTCTAGATGTTAAGCAGTGGTGGGATACGTTGGTGTTCTGGCCATGTCTGAATGGAGAGATGTCTTTAACGCCTTGGTAACACCACATTAACATTAAATACCCTCCACCCACCCTATGAAACCTAAAATAAAGCTTACACAGAATTTCTAGGGGAAACAGAGCTTATAGTTTGAATTTTGCCCTGTTATAGAACCTTGGGAAATATTTATTGCTTTCCATTGATACACACTAACAAAATTTGAAATTAAACCTGGATTCAAGGTGATCATCAAAAAATTAAACTGACTGCTAGAACAAAAATCGGTACCATTCAGAGGAAGACAATTGTCTAGAGTGTTTAAAATCTATCATTATACTGCCCAGTATATAATTAAAATTTTGTAGCTTTGTTATAGAAACTGGGAAATGTGCTCCACAATCAAGACAAGAAGCGGTAAATGGAAATCTTTACTGAGGTGGCCCAGGTGTTGAATTTAGCAGATAAAAATGCTAAAAAAGCTATTTTTTAAATTTTATTTTTATTTTATATTGTAGAAAAGATGATTTATAGTGTTGTGTTAGTTTCAGGTATACAGCAAAGTGATTCAGTTGCATATTACATATGTTCATTCTTTTTCAGAATCTTTCCCGTAGAGGTATCATAGAATATTTAATGGATTTCCCTGTGATATTGAGTAGGTCCTTGTTAGTTATCTATTTTATATGAAGTAGTATTATGTGTTAATCCCAAAGTACTAATTTATCCCTCCCCCTCCCATGTTTCGCCTTTGGTAACCGTAAGTTTGATTTAGTTATCTATGAGTCTGTTTCTGTTTTATAGATAAACTCATTTGTATCATTTTTAAAATTGGATACCTAAAATTAAAAAAGCAGAAGCAAAAACAAATACAAATAGGGGTGGTGATAATAGGTCCTTTCTCACCAGGATATAGAAAGTAACAATTGGTAAAACACTTTACTTAGAACCCAATTTTCTACTGTATAGCAAGGTGACCTAGTCACACATACATATATACATTCTTTTTTTCTCATATTATCACGCTCCATTATAAGTGACTAGATACGGTTCCCAGTGCTATACAGCAGGATCTCAGTGCTTATCCATTTATCCCAAAGGCAATAGTTTGCATCTATTAACCCCAAATTCCCGGTCCATCCCACTCCCTCCCCCTTGGCAACCACAAGTCTATTCTCCAAGTCCATGAGTTTCTTTTCTGTGGAAAGGTTCATTTGTGCCATATATTAGTTTCCAGATATGTGATATCATATGGTATTTGTCTTTTTCTGACTTACTTCGCTTAGTTTGAGATTCTCTAGTTCCATCCATGTTGCTACAAATGGCATTATTTTATTCTTTTTTATTCCATTGTGTATATATGCCACATCTTCTTAATCCAGTCATCTATTGATGGACACTTAGGTTGTTGTCATGTCTTCGCTACTGTAAATAGTGCTGCAGTTAACATATGAGTGCATTTTTTTTTAGTGATTTTTGTTCAGATTGTTTTAATTTTGAATGCGTTTCCAATATCTTTCATTTGTACTCTCCTCACGATTGCTGATTTTGATATCCTATTTGTATGTGGGTGATTTTCTACCTTTATGTTTGTTTTTACTGGTGAGCTTTCCCATTTGTAACTTGCTTGTTTCTAGTTGTGGCCTTTTCTTTTCTGTCTAGACAAGTTCCTTTTGTATTTATTGTAAAGCTGGTTGGTGTCACTAAATTAGCTTTTTTGTCTCTGAAAAACTTTATACAGTTCTCCATCAAGTCTGAATGAGAGCCTTACCAGGTAGAGTATTCTTTGCTGTAGGTTTTTTCCTCTCATCAGTTTAAATATATCATGCTATCTCTTCTGGCCTGTAGAGTTTCTGCTGAAAAAAATAGCTGATAACCTTCTGGGGACTCCCTTGCATGTTATTTGGTTGTTCAGAAATTAGTTGTGATTTTAGTGTTTTCATGAGAGGAGGTGAGCTCAAGTCCTTCTAATTTGTTATCTTGTCTCCTAGTGCTTATCTACTTGGGGTAACCCTCTGTTACACTCAATAACTTGGATCTGGTTTGCCAGCATGGTATGTAGCTCGGCTGTAGCAGACCCTGCAGCCTAGAGCATGAGGTTTTCCCTATTCACTTTTTTGTAATCAATTAACTTCTTATTTATGATGGAATTCAGCGTAAACCACAACAGCAGCGAAGCCCAGGTACTGTTGTTCTCGTCCTGTATTCTAGGAACTGAATGATGTGTGAGTCCTCCCAGGAATGCAAAGACTGCACGAGATATTTCCCAGAGAATTCCTGTTAGAATGGCTTATATCCCTGAACTCTGCAGGATACTTTATCTCCTTGGCAACAAAGTTCTATAATAGTTCCCTTGTACAGGGCTAAGATTATGGTTCCTTTGAACCATATGGTTCCTCAGTGAATTTCAAATGACATCAGTAAAAATCACCTATTCTAAAGAAGAGAGAGAAAAAAAATGGAAGGAAATTTGCCTCTTTAATATACGGATAATTGGAGGACTGAGGAAAAAAGAATGAGAATGTGGCATAAAAATATTTAAACAAAATATGATCTAAATTTTTCCAAACTGATATAAAACATTCATAGTTCCAAAAAAATCAACTAACAAAAAACGCAAAATCATACCTGAATACGTTGTATTCAGATTTATGTGAGAAAATCTTGAAAGCAGCAAGAGAGAAAAGACGTTACCTATAGGGGAACAGTAATACAAATAAAGGCTGATTTCACATCGGAAATAATGGGGGCTTGAAACTGAAATGACATCTTTAAAATATGGAGAAAATTAAATTTAGAAGTCTATATTCAATAAAAATATTCTTCAGAAATTAGAGGGAAATAGACATTTCCATGTAAATGAAAACTGAGAGATTTTGTTGTAAGCTATCCTAAAGTACATGAAATCTAATTTCTTTGGGCAGAAAGGAAAATAAGCCAGAAAAAGTCAGATCTACAGATATCAATACTGTGCAGAGGTCTAGAAACGTTTAATTCTGGTCAGTATAAAGATGAAGATTTCTTCTTAATTTCCTTAAAGGAAAAGTGATTGATAGAGACAAAAAGTATAGCATTTTAAGGTAATGTTCATAGGGTATGTAAATGATAAAAAATAATACTTTTGGGGGTAAATGCTAATATTCTATATCTTGATTTTGGTGGTTGGTTATACACCTTCTTATCTTTGTCAAAACTTACCCAACTCTGTACTTAAAATGTATACATTTTATCATATGTAAATTATACCTCAAAAATGTTCATTTAAAAGAGAATTGTAAACTCTAAAATATGGAAAGACTGCAAAATAGTGAATTTCCTAGTAAACATAGCATCCTGTTATTTCCAGGTGACTATTCTTTGTGTTCTCTCTCTCTCTCTCTCTCTCTCTCTCTCTCTCTCTCTCTCTCTCTCTCTCTCTATATATATATATATATATATATTTTTTTTTTTTTTTTTTTTTTTTTTTTTTTGTCTTTTTGCCTTTATGTAGAGTCGCACCCACAGCATATGGAGGTTCCCAGGCTAGAGGTCTAACAGGAGCTGTAGCTGCCGGCCTTCGCCACAGCCACAGCAACACAGGATCCGAGCCGCGTCTGCAACCTTCACCACAGCTCACGGCAACGCTGGATCCTTAACCCACTGAGCAAGGCCAGGGATCGAACCCGCAACCTCATGGTTTTTAGTCGGATTCGTTAATCACTGAGCCACGAAGGGAACTCCTGTTCTCTGATATATTAAAGCTTAAAAAAATATGTAACGTTCTTACATTCAAAAATTTTTTTCTTAGCCTTGATTTAGTAGTTTCTTTCCTAAGATTTTATGGTAAAGAAATATCAGTTTTACTGCTTGATACTTAAAGACACTGTGTACAACAATGTTTATAGCAATCATATCTGTACTAACAAAATAATAAGCAGTCTTAATCTTTAACCAGATGTGAATGTTTAAATATGCTTGATCATATAATACCAGAAATTCTTTAGAATCAAGCATAGAAAAATGCATGCGTTTTAATGTTAATGTTAAGAAATAAAACCAATTATTATAGTATGAGAGCATGTCTGTTAAATATATGGAAAGAAAAATTATTAGAGGATGCACACCAAAATGTTTCCATGATTTTCTTTATGTGATGTGATTATTTTCTGTTTTTTATCTTTCGTTCTTTTTTGTTTTTTCGCTTTTTAGGGCTGCACCAGTGGCATATGGAAGTTTCTATGCTAGGGGTCAAATTGGAGCTACAGCTGCTGGCCTACACCACAGCCACAGCAATGTGGGCTCCGATCTACATCTGCGACCTACACCACAGCTCATGGCCATGTCGGATCCTTAACCCACTGAGCGAGGCCAGGATCAAACCCGTGTCCTCATGAATGCTAGTTGGGGTTGTTACCTCTCAGCCACAACAGGAATTCCCCTTACTTCATTTTTAAAGAATATATTTTTCTGTTTGTATCAAAAAGTTGTTTGTTTCATATATAGATGGCTTTTAAGAATACAGTGAGATTATATGTGAAAGAATGCTCTGAAACTACCATAATCTCAGGAACTCTAACTCTCAAAATGAATAAAATTTGTGAATATATATGAGAAGGCCGAAAGGTGGAGGAACTGTGTTTTGGGCTAAGGCTGTACCAGTTAATCTCTAATGTTATATTCTAGTATGATAGTTAATGATTTTATTTATTTATCCTTGACATCTCTGTTAAAATATGATTTACAGATAATTCCTACCTGAAATTTTCTTCTGGTGTTTAATTTTTGCATGTTTTTTAGGACTGAAATTTATGTTACTTTGAAGAGCAAATTTGTGATTATATTTTTATCAATGATATTTTGAAGAGGCTTTTGATAAAAAAAAATTCAACTCAACATGAAGAAAACAGGTTTTTTTAGTTGCATAATCCCAATTACCTGAATAAAAGTAATTTCTTAAATTCTGCACTGAATAATTTTGTACTTATAAACAAGCATTCTAGTTTTAGGTATAGGTTTGCAGTACCTTTTCCCGGCTTTTTGTGTCAGTATTTGGCTGTGTGGTTGCAGACTCCAACATCACTCAAATTGGCTGGTCAGTTTGAAACCTTACATAGGCAAGGACTGTTATTTGTAAGAAGTTGTCTTCTTGTTTAACTGTTGTTTCCTCATAAATCTTGCTGTCCTTCATGATTATTTTAATTTATTTAACTCTTTCCCTCTTCATTTTCTCATTTTAGTTTAATTTTAAAAATACTTTATCTGTCATTCCTCTGTTTTTCATTTATTTTGAGCAGAAGTTGGTATGGCAGTAGAAATTCTTTAAAGGTAAATCACTCTGTAGTTAGGAAACAATGATTTGATTGTTATTTACTCTGAACTGTAGGAAAAAGATTGTTGTTTAATCTATATTTAAGGAATAAGACAAAAATTAGACTCGGAATAATTATTAAAGAATTTTAAACATACCATATTTTTTGACCATCAAGTTGACATGAATATTACAGAAAAAAATTAAATGATAAAATGTTAAAAAAAATCCATAATTGCTACCACCTAGAGAAAATATTATTAATACTTTGGTACTCAGATTTCTCACCTGCAAAAGAGTTATAATTCTATATTTACTCTTGTATGGTATGTGGAATAATAGAAAAATGCCTTGGAGAAACTATGAAATAGTGAGTTATTATCAACTAGATATTTGAAGTGATGGTTTTGTGTTATACTTTTCTTTGTTATGAAAAGTAATATGAATCAAGTATTCACAAGAAGCTACATGGAAAGCAAAGAAAGTATCACGTATTATGAGATAAAACTTTTTGTGCAAAATTACTTAAGTTCAAAAAGTTTATCATTATGTTAGTTTTGCTTATGTTTGTGTTATTTGTTAACCTGTATTACTTTGATTTCATATTGTGGTTGGAATTTGAATATAATAACACCTACTTCCAAATCAAGTTATAAAGATACATCTAATTGTATTTTATGATGTCTTATAATTTATGATAGGAAACAGAATTCAGGAAGAATAGCAAGAAATTGGAAATGTTTTAGGAAGTTAAAAACTGTAAAAGCAGACTCAGCATCAAAAACAGATGTCATATGTAGTGGAATAAAGTAGTCCTTAAGGTTTTAAATAATTGATTTTTAATTTTTTTTTTCTGGTTCAGGATTACATTCCAAGATGTCAATTTCTTATGACTATATGCAGTATGTAGACCAGTTTAGAAAGATGTCATTTCAAATATAACCTCTTTCTCTTTACCTCTCTTACCTTTTTCTGAATTCCAATTATGTGTGTACTTGATCTCATTTTAGCTTTCTGATCTTTTTGATATTTTTTATTTATCTTTCTGAGATAAATTATAAATACTTTTTTCAACATTTTTTTCTTAGTTAAATCATTGTCTTGTAATCTTCAGCCTATAATGGAGTTAGAGACTGGAAGTATGTAGGTAATTAAATATTTGTTCAATGAATATATTCCAGCATTTCAGACATTTAACCAGGGACCTGAACATGCTAAGTTAATATTGGTTGAATGTGTGCATGCATTAAGAAATGGTTGAATGAATGAAATTTAGCACTGGAAAAACAATAAGTATAATTTCCATAAGTGAAAATGTGTTTGTTTATTTGAGGTTTGCTTTATTTTTCTCAAGGAACTGTACCTTCCTTAAGATGATGGTTGTGTCAAATAAAATTTGGGAAACTGTGTAGCACCAATCAATACTATAGACCTTGTCATTAATAAGCATTTGATGATAAACATGATGATACCGTGATAGAGACATGACTTTTCTAGGATATTACTAAACCCTAAGAAGCACTATGTAGAATTTTAAAATTATACTCATTTAACCGTGAATGTGACACAAAAACCTTAATGTTTGGGCCTCTCATTTGTTCTACAAATCCTTGTATAATTAAAAGTGATGTTTATCTGATGGAGAGTGTTTATTATTAGTACATTGAGAAATATTTAAAAAATATTTCTCTTCCAGTTCCACATGTATTATGTAATGTGTATTCCTATGTTTTAGTTTCAAATGTTGAACTTTTTCTAAAATATTATTAAAATGTAAATTTTTGAAATTTCATTTTGCTTGTGGAACAAATACATTTACTCAGAAACCAAGCCCTTTTTAATTTTTTTATTTAATTTTTTATTTCATTTATCATTACCATTTTGTTTCTTGTTTTTTATTTCCCTTATGAAGTGGTGCTTAGTAATGTTTTGTTTACTAACCTGAAATCTGCTCATATTCCTGGAATTATCTGCTGTAATCTTGGATTTTTCTCCTTACAGCTTTCTCTTTTCTTCCCATATTACTGTACAAATTCTCCTCGTGTATAAATGGGAACAAAAAGTAGTGACCTTCACAGGGCTATTGACAGGATTTCATGAAATAATATGTGTATATTGTTTAGACCAGTAGCTGTTAGTGAAACATCAATGAGGCATAAATGGTAATTATTATAATTTTAAATTATTATCAATATGAGGTTTTCACTCTTGGCCATTGAAGAGGAAAATACAATAGAAGAGAATTTGATGTGAAAATTTTTCTGTAATCTCAGTGAGCTGTAATTGTTGTCTTTCCTCCACATTTGACTTCCAGATGTTGTGGGGCTCTAACTTGAGGGAGGACAGATAGTCTGGATACCCTAGTATTTGAGATTTTTTAAAAGTACTTTAATATAGTACTAACTTATGCAACATTTGGTTTTTATGTTATTGTAGAAGTTAATTAATTTGAGGTTTTTCTCCCTTGCAACTGGTACTGAATAGGAAAATTAAGATGAGGAAAGAACTAAATGCTAGCATATACTTCCTTACCTTTACATCAGGATTCTCAAAACTCTCAAAGAGCCTCCACATTGAAAGCATCCACGTATTTTTGTCTTCATTATCTTTTCTCAATTATAAATTAGTATTATATATTAGAACATTGAATCATTTCTTTTAATTATGAGTTAATGATCATAGCCACATTCATTGTTTGACAGGAGCTTGCTTTTTAGAAATACAGGGAGAAATTATGTACACCTACACATGTTTATGTATATGGAAAGATGTGAAAAATAAACAGACTTTTTCTGTCACTTTTGTTTTTCCCTTAAATTCCTATAGGACTGTTTTTTTCTGTCCAGAGGAGTTTGGAGCTCAGTGTTACAACTACATTGAAATGTAACCCTGTGTTTTTCTTTCTGTTTTTCTCAACTTTGTGAAACAGAATATTTTATTAATAAAATGTTCATTTAAAAATATCCATTTATTATCCAGTTCCACTTGGGAAATTTTGTCTTTGCTTACCATTCTCTCCTTTGGCCATTTTCAACTCTGTTCTTAAAGATGTGAAACTTCTT